>OX596247.1:10475520-10883477 GCA_951394255.1 Polyploca ridens
GGAATTAATAACTTATTTATTTTAAATCTCTTTGGGTTAGGTAAGAATAACGATTATGAACAGTCTAAAGTAAAAAAACTCAATTTTTTTTTTTAAATTTGGGAAAAACCGACGAAAAATTCCAACATGGGGGGGTCCAGAATCATGTCCTGGACCCATGGTATCCGTTTGTGCGGCGATGTCCCTTACACCCTGTATATTATTATTATACTTATTCGTACAATTGTCACTTAGCCAGGGGGATGCAAGTGCAGAGATAAGCTACTACAGCCATATATTCTTGTCTTCCACGTAATGAGCCACCTATAGTAGGCTTTGTCAATTAACCTCTGCTTTATGAAATCTTTGAATTTATTATAAGACATTTTAGTTACTTCGAGTGGGATTTTATTATAGAATCGAACGCAATTTCCGAGAAAAGACTTATTAGTTTTAGATAACCTGAATCTAGGTGTCACAATTTTATCTTTATTTCTTGTATTGAAGTTATGGCGGCTACTATTAATTTCAAATAAATTTAAGTTTTTACGGACAAACATAATATTTTCATAAATGTACTGTGACGGTAACGTTAAATTCTTTGAATCGACTTCTTAGTGATTCGCGAGGACCCAAACAATAGACTGCGCGAATTGCACATTTCTGCAGAATAAATATAGTTTCAAAGTCTGCAGCTGAGCCCCACAGCAGAATACTATAGGACATTAAACTATGGAAATAAGCAAAGTAAACCAACCTGGCTGTAGCTACATCTGTTATTTGTCTAATTTTTCTAACTGCGAAGGCGGCGGAACTCAGTTTACTAGCTAATCTTTCTATATGAGGACCCCATTTTATTTTACTGTCTAATGTAACGCCGAGAAAAACTGCCTTATCCACTAGTGCAAGTCTTTTGCCATCGACAAAGATATGAGTGTCACTCTTAAGAACATTAGGGAGAGAAAACCTTATACATTTAGTTTTACTGGTTATTCTTATTCAGGTCATTTTTGAGGAATAGGGTCGGCAACGCACGAGTGATACCCCTGGTGTTGCAAGCGTCCATAGGCTACGGTAACTGCTTACCATCAGGCGGTCCGTATGCTTGTTTCTTGTATAAAAAAAAGAAAAAAAAAAACAATTCTGTAATATGGTGTCTGAAACTTAACCATTATATAAGGTCCTAATAAATTAGTGAACTTCCTATTGAGGGATGAATGTATAGGTCATTAGTAATCTATTAATATGAGAAAAATAAACGGTGGGAAAAAAGTTCTTTGACTTGCATAGAGACTCCATACAAGTCAATGAAGTTTTTTTATTTTTATTTATTGAATTTTAAAGTTTGAAGTTCCGTTATGTTACTATAGTCTGGCATACGAAAGTAGACCCTGAAAAAGCACGACAAATTTAAAAAAACTAGATCCCATCAAAATCATTCTGTAAAAAACTAGCCAAGTCTCGATGAAATGTCTTGTTTATCTCTAAAAAGTAATGAAATCTAGACAAAGTCGTGCCAAGTCTAAGGTTCCTTACTGCGATTTCTTTATTATTATAGTTAATCTTGTCTGACTTGGCCGTTGAACATTCTTTATACGTTAGTGGGTACAAGTACAGATTGGTGCAATGGTGTCATGGAACACCTAGTTTTGTACCCTTGTGTTCCCTTCAACGGCCAAGTCACACAACATTAACTATAATAATAAAGAAATCGCAGTAAGGAACCTCAGACTTGGCACGACTTTGTCTAGATTTCATTACTTTTTAGAGATATACAAGGGGTACATTCCGAAATGGATAATATCGATCACAGCGATTACAGCAATAATTTGCGTACCGAATTAGATATCACGCTTATGACAGCTGAGAACTATCAACAATTCGGATCGCCCGTTATCGCGCTCACAGTATTCAAAACAGAACATTTGAGAATTTAATTAAAATCTGAATTATCAATGCGCTAGGACTCCTTATATCTTTTATAAGTTGACTCGCAAAAAGGAATATCTGCTTTTTTTATTATTTTTCTCTTATAAAATCATAAAAAGTATCTTTGCCAAATAGAAAACCAAGAATCTTATTAGATTATTGCCGTCACTTTTGACAGCGCTCACGGTGATATCAGTTTAGAGCATGGTCGGCGTGAGCGCAATATGGCGGATGTTATGACGTCATCTATGACGTTTCACGGGACATCGTGAACGCGCTCACGGTAATATGGAACGGTTTTAAGCACGCTCAAATCGATTACAGCGATTACAGCGGTAATTCGGAATGCAGCCAAGACATTTCATCGAGACTTGGCTAGTTTTTTACAGAATGTTTTTGATGGGATTTCACTACTTTTTGTAGAAAATGAAGCGGCCCACCAAGTTGAATATTTTTTGTAAAGGCGGTATGTCGATATCTCTAATAGTTTGGTTGGGCTCTTGTGTTTTCTAATCAGGGTCACCAGGTACTCCAGATCTTCGATTATCCTAGTTTTTATAGTTTTCCCTTTATGTGGTCATTAAACCCTAACTCTGTACCAAATTTCAGCTCTCTGAGTTTATGGGAAGTACTAGTTCTATTTTGATGATCATAAGTGAGTGAGTGAGTGAGTGAGTGAGTGAGTTTCATAAATGTGAAACTTTGCTTTCGCTTAACTTCGGAACTAAATGACCTACAGACTTGAAATTTTGGATTTTAAGTATGTGATTATAGCTTACTGGATGACGAAAATTTCTGCGTTCGGGTCTTATCCAGAGGTTCTCAAATAGGGGCCTGAAAATGCGGCGAAATGGTTCCAGTAAAGGATGGTACGGCAGTGTTTGCTTCGCGCTCGACTCGGCGGGGGCACTGCCGTGCCCCCCGATGTTGTATCACTCAGTATAGTAGGAATAAATTGTTTTGATACTTTACAAAAAAATGATATAAATATTAAGTTATGTTTGATTTTCCTACGTCATATTTGCATGTAAATGAGTTAAAATTTTACATAAACTCGGTATATTTTATTTTTATATAGAATGCTTCTTAATAAAAATAACTCGTTATATTATATTTTTATATAGAATGCTTTTAAATAAATAAATAAATATCCTGGGATATTCCTCACAAACGGTTATCTGATCTTAAACTAAGCGTACTATACAGGATGATTTTTCAGTGATTAGCGACCGTAGAAGTTCATTTAGCATATTGTAGAACATTAAGGTGATCGAAAGAATGAGAAGGTGGACATTGGTGCCGATTCTGTTGTAAATCGCACTAAACTAATTTTAGTCACATCTCATCTCTTTCTTACGAACATGATTGAAAAAGGATAGAACATATTTTAAGTTGTCAAATTAATCTTTGCCGTCTTATTTTGCGTGTATTTAGGCGTAACCGCGATAGATGGCGACTAAAATTATATTGAAAACAAGCATTGGACTAATTTGACAGGACTAAATTTCTTACATCCTTTTCTTATGTTCTTTGTTAGAAAGAGACATAGTGACATTAAAATTAGTTTAGTTGTGAACAACAGAATCAGGGCCACTATAACACTGATTTAGTTATAAAGCCATTATGAATAAAGCTAGTATCAAAACTGGTTCTGGTAAACTTTTTATGCCGGCTGACGAAAGTGACATAAATATAATGTTGCCATGTCAAGAGTTTCAATTACAGCCAGGCTCAACTTTCGTTTGCCAGACTCTACCACTTGGGCCTATTCAAATAACATTATTTTAAGATTTTATGTCCTGTCGATCAAGCATTGTCAATCACTATAGGTAAATGTTCCGTTTCATGCAGCAAATATTTTAAGGATATCCTATTTCTTTATTTTTATAATTATCAAGCAATATTGTGTGAGTGAACCGGAAAATGTGAACTGTCACCGATGTCTTCTAATCCTGAAAACAGTATAGTAGATGTTATACCTTTTTGAATAGCTAAAGAGACGTAAAAGTTTTTAAAATCATTTGCAGAATACGTTCCATACATTTTTTTAAGCATTTCAAAGTTAAAAAGACTTAATTTTTCCATCCAAAGGTGGCAAATCCATGCATAACCGTACGTACTTGTGCTTTGTACAATTGCAGTAACTGCCCTTGTCGTCAAGAAAAAAAAACAAAATTAACCGTTATAAATTCAAAGTCCAGTGTTTATCACTGTAACACACAAGACGTCCTATACGGAGAATGAGACCAAAGCCGCTTTAATATATATTTTTCTCCCCTCCGGGCGAAAAGTATCGATTTTCGTCCCGCTGCGCTAAACGAAGTTGCCACTTTCTGCCCCCGTCGAGCAGAAAAATAATATACACACCTTGGACATGAAAGTAAGAAATGTCTCAGATCACATGTAATTGTTGGCCGAGGCGAAGCCGAGGTCGACAGCCTAGGTGAGGAATATACTATTATTATAAATACGTTTAGACATACCCATTTCTCTGCAATTCCTCGAGATTACTTGCGTTCCACTCGGAGCCAAGGTAAACATGGTCGAAGATCTCTGTCGGTGCGTCCATTTGTCCCAATATTGTGAGCATCTCCTGGTCGATGAAGGACTTGTACTCGGCCAGATCCATATCTAGCTCGTCTTCTAGCCGCCCTCGAATGGCCTTGCTTGTAACCTCGTCTAGGTCTACGCTCATCATTATCTCCTTCAGAGTACATCGGATGACACGCTCAGTTTCATCCCTTTCACGTGGCCTGTAAAAATTACAGTTTATTAAAATCGTTCAGTTAAAATCAGGCTAGCTAGAGATAATTTATTTTCTAATTAAAATCGGTTAAGTCGTTTTAGAGGTATCAGACACATCACACATCTTACGCCAAACGCATAAAAGAGCTTGTATGTATATACCAACTCAAAGACCCGATTCTCGAGTCTTCGACATAGACTTCGTGTTAAAGATTTGTAGGACATCAATCAAATTTAATATACTTTGACAGACATCAATTTTACTAATGATCCTGCACCATTGATCAGCGGTAAACACATCAAAAGAGTTGTGTATGTGAGTGAATTTGATATTGATGAATATTACAGGCATAGCAATAAAAGATTAGGTTCCTGCGGTAGTGGAGCGGTGTGGAAGGAGGTGACTTGTGACGTATCAGAACTGACGACTGTAAAATTTCGAGGGGCGGAGTCAATTCGAACGGCCCCGACCAATTAAAGGTCTAGTTGACTGGTTTTCATTCTAAAAATGACGGCCTCGGTATTGCCATAATAACGTACAGTACTGGGGGGCTAAAAAGGAAGGAAACGCCGAATCGGATTGAGTTCCCATTAGGAATTGAATTACAAATCGTAAAATGGTCACTTAGTAGGCAATTCAGGATATGATCTCAATACGATTCTAATTCTGCAATTCATTGTTTTGACAGTTTTCTATGGAGATTCGTAAAATGGCTCACTAAATAGGAATTGCTTTTGTGTCAAATAGTAGAATCATAAGAGGATATCGAGGAGCAACTTATTACAATTCAATTTAGAGATTTTGTTGAAAATCAATGAATAATGAGGGAATTTCGAGGTTTTTCTAACACCCATAAACCATTTTATGGAATGTTAAAAGTTATTGGCTACCAATAAAGTTCTTTTACCATAAATTTTATGATAACCTAACATAGTACTATCGTAATTTTTACATGATTAATATTATACTATTTTTCCACCCAGAAACCCCTCTTTATCCCCATAGGGGTTGAATTTTGAAAAGACCTTAGTAGTTGCCTATGTTATAAGGAATATGTGTGCAAAAGTTCAAGTATCTCTGTACTCTGCGGTTTGAGCTGTGCGTGCATCTGTCATGCAGCCAGTTTCTTATATATTTGATTTTTTATAAAGATTAGAACTAATAATAACAAAAAGCTTTAAGATCTGCAGCTTAAATTTTAATAGAATAAGCTTTAGGGTTTTGAGGAATTATATCCGCAGATCTACTTTCTATCAAATGTATTACTAGAGTATATATATATCTGTGTTGGTATATATTGCCGAAGACTAGTCACAGTGACACAAAGAGATACACATAGGGGTTGTATAGGGTAAATAAAAGACAAAAGTAAATAAATCAGCGTAACTTTTATTACAGTATTATCAACATTATAGTTTAGTGTAGGTAATGTTAAGGCATGATAGCAACGCCAACTCCCAAATTCTCTGTGGTCCTTTCCCCATCATATTAGCAGCATGATGATGACAGATGCCATAGTAATTATAATATAAATATCCTTTTGGTAATCCCATGTACAATTATCTTTATCTTCGGGTAATTTATAACCTGAAAGTAATATTATTTGTTGATTATATTATTGTTTGCACATCATCAATAGTAGGTATCATCTACCTAACCTACCACCACCTATCTAACAAGGGGAAGTTAATTAATAATGGTCTTAGTTATGCACTTTACATGCATTGCATGTTTCATATAAAAAAATCCTAGTTTCTGTTGAACATATTATTTGGGGCTTATAATTCAATAATTTATGGTATAAATAGAAATAATAGTATATTTTTTTGTTGAGATTAGGTTGGGAATATGCTAGATTATGCTTTTATTGATGATATTTACGAACTCACTCTCATAAAACTAGAAACTTCAACATGGAACTTTGGTGAAATGTCATGTCCTCATAATGATTTATCATGTATAGAGGATATTTATGCAATTACTACTTTGTCTTCGCAAATACTCGGCTTTTTTTAGTAAAAGTCTTCATAACGAATGAACGAAATGTTTCATCTTGTTATTTGTCCTACACAAAAATTTTCTTCCCTGCACATTTCACGTGATTGTTTATTCATAATAATCCGTTATTTAGACTAAATAATGACGGAATTGATCTTATTTAAAGTACTTTTGATAAAATTCAAAAGAAATTAGTATTATTTACTACCTATACATACGTAGGTAAAATATATATAACTTAGTGACATTGACGGACGACTGACCATATTATTGCCAGTCGAAGATGAAAATATTTTCTTATTCATTTATAAATTCCCATTTTAGATACGTAATTGCAGTTATATAAACGTTTTATAGTTATACATGTTTAAGATCATAATTTTAATACGTGAATTCTCTATTAGTTCTTTCTTACGACATAAAAATTATAATAGAAAAACTTACCGGTAAATTACGGTTTTTTATTTTTGGTGTTGTAACATTAATGTCAAATTAGAATCAGCTAATGAATTGAATTGCATGAAATTAGTGACCATTTTACCAAAATGTATAGGAATTGCGTCAGATCTGCTAGGAATTCGGGAAATGAATTCCTTTCAGCAATATTGCGCAACTCTTCGTTTTTAACCCCGCTGATAAGGCGTGTCGTGAATCTTCGTTCGCATAGAAAATAAAGTATGGCCCCGAAGATTAACGAAAGATTGCTTAAAATTTACAATCAAACTTAGATCACTACTATAAGGTTCATAATACACTGCAGCTGTTAGTTCCGTCACACTCGCTAGTCACGCACCTACGCACGGCGCGCGCTAACATGGTACAGCTGCCGACAAATAGCGGTTTCCCGCGCTTTTAAAATGTATCTTCTGCGCAGGTACATCGGTAAGCCATATCAGTTGGGTACTACTGTAACGTGATTTACACTCGATAAAAGTTCGAATTCGTACTGTTTTCGATCGAGCTATCAATTTCGATTGGGTGAGAATTGGAACCCAGCCCCCCTAAAAAGGAAGCTAAAGCAATATTGCTAACGCAATTCATTTTTTTCGAATTTACGGCAGATCTTATGCAATTCATCAATTCCGAATCTTTCATTGAATTGAATTGTATATAATGAGTGACTATATAGTATACCAAAAAATATTGAAATTACGTAGAATCTGCCGAGAATTCGAAAAAATGAATTGCGTTAGCAATATTGCTTTAGCTTCCATTTTAGCCCCCCTAGGGCCCCCTAGTCCGAAGTTATCGCGCACGGTTAGTACATGTAGTCCGCATACTTATGTCTCAGCGAGTCCGGCGAGGGAGGGCGGCGCGACTCGATGCTGTCCATGGCATGCCACTCGTTGAGGCAGGAGCGGTCCGAGCCCACGTGCTCCTCGTAGTAGCCGCACCACGCGTGCGACGTGCCGCCCGCGAAGTGGTTCAGCTCTCGAGCCCGCCCGCTCGCTCGGTGCAACGTTTGCAATGCTGACCTGCAATCGTACACTTACAATATTATACAGTGATAGCGTTAACAACGTTAACTTGTGCGAAGCGTGACCTGTTTCCATATAGATGCATTCACAGATATATATTACACTAGTTGATTAAAGATTTACAGTCAGACAAATGTCGCTATGGATTCCTTGTAATTTGTCCTCGGCAAAAATATCGATATTGGAAATTGGCATACAACAGGAAGAAAACAAGAACCAGTGCAGAAATTTTTACAAATTCAATTTAAACGAGTTTTTCAAAACACTTGCTCGAACAGTGACAGTTATTGCACCGTTTTTAGTATCATAATGCAGCTTATTACGCACAAGTGCTTTTTACTTTACATTACCGCACAGTTTTATGACAGGTATAAACTCGATTATGTTAAGTTTGTACCTCAATGCAATTGATATGTGCGTAGACGAAGCATTCTTAATTTAAACGGGTATAACCCTTTCGCACCAGAATAATAAATAGTGAGTTCATTTTTTCTAAAATTCTACAACTTAGTCTACACACCTGGATGTCACGAACGTGCTATGCACTTTCTAGAAGTTGTGTAAATGGTATATTTTCTAAATATGTTTTCCCATGATACTTACCGTACATAATAAGATTTTATAGAAAAAAAAAGATTTGGACGGAAAAAAATCTCAGGTGTGAAAGAGATAAAGGGTTTGACAGCGAATGGCTGAAAAAAAAAACTGCGCGCCTTATTTGTTAGGGTTCTCATTGAACATTATAAAAAAATGTACTTAAAAAAATAGAAGTCTGTATTTTTCCTCACAAGTGTGTTGAATTAAATTATTAAAAGAAACAAAATACCCGACTGCGTAAAACAAAAAATAACTGAAAAGAGAAAAACAAGCTATTTAATCTATAGAATTTTGTATATAACTTGACTCAACTCATTCATTAATAAAACTAAAAAGTCTGAAATAAATTGAATTATTAAAAGAAACAAAAAACCCGACAGCGTAAAACAAAAAATAACTGAAAAGACAAAAACAAGCTTTTTTATCTATAGAATTTTGAATATAACTTGAAATTTATAAGGTATTGAAGTCGGGGATAAACAAATATTAAAAAAACATACATACTTAGGTTATAGGTTTGTCCCCGACTGCAATGCCTTATAAAATTCAAGTTATATTCAAAATTCTATAGATTAAAAAGCTTGTTTTTCTCTTCTCAGTTATTTTTTGTTTTACGCAGTCGGGTTATTTCTTTTAATATATATTTTTTTTTACTGTTTATAGGCCTGTGTTTGACCGCAATCTCACCATGGTAAGTGATGATGAGGCCGAAGGTGGTAAGCACACAAAGCCTAGAAGGAACTGGCTCTCAAGCGCAGCTATCGGAACACACCGAAAGGTGCTTGGTGACAGATTTTCAACTTGAGGGTGGTAACCAGCCAGGCGGGTAGTACAAAGTACCCTACCACCGTGCTATGGTTTCCTCACGATGTTTTCCTTCACCGAAAGCTCAAGCTCATTGTAGGATTCGAACCCGGGACCTTCATCTCGGTATCCAACGTCACTACCACTGAGCTATCATCGCCTTTAATTCATTTTATTTTGATATGTCTTAGTACAGAAAAATAAAGTTATCGGTAACGAAAGATCTACTTTGATACTCGTCGGCGTGCGGGCGCAGTGATGTGTTCTATAACTGATACTGAACCACCAAAAATATTTTCTGCACGGGTAAATTTTTCTTCTGTACCTATGTATTTTAGTCATTCGAACTATACTATACGCGCAATTCGTTACAAGGCATTTGGACCGTACCGGTGCTCACGGACCGTACTCTATTACAGTCGCTCTATTAATATTCTAACTATATGCCTGCAATTATCGCCAGATCATTGTATTCTTTGATTCAACATTATATCCACGATCGTTTTCCTTTGCAGGTATTTTTATTAGGTTCACAAAACTGGACGATACACACAACTAAACGAAATGAACAGTGAATTGATTAAAAAATTAAAATTTTATTGTACTACCTTTGTTGATGTGAACACGACATGCTTAATTAAGAGCTAAATCTATACCACCACCAACAATATACCTACTTTAAAAACTTATAAATTACAAACTCACTATACATTATAAATGTATAATCACTAAATATTAACTAGTACAGTAGTACCCAACTGATATGGCGCGTCGTGAATCTTCGTTCGCACATAAAAGAAAGTATGGCACCGAAGACTAACGAACGAATGCTTAAAACTTACAATCAACCTTAGATCACTACTATAAGGTTCATGATACAGTGCAGCTGTTAGTTCCGTCTCACTCGCAAGTCACGCCCCTCCGCACGGCGCGCGCTAACATGGCAGCAGCTGCCGACCAATAGCGTTTCCCGAGCTTTGAAAATGTATCTTCTGCGTAGGTACATCGGTAAGCCATATTAGTTGGGTACTACTGTACCTACCTACTTACAAAAAATACATTTCTTAATTGAGGCCGAGAACCAAAGAAAATATCATACTCATGTCTGATGGACTCGTATTGTTCCAGAATGTGATAGAAAGGAGAATGTTGTTTGTGAACTGTACGGCAGCGGGCGATATTAAAAGTTTTACAGGTATGATGTCTAACATTGATGCGCGGAACATTAAAATTAATAAGCTGTAGCAAGTCAGTTGGATCAAGTAATCCATTTATCAGTTTATGAATAAATAGACCGGGAGATACTGGCACAAATTTCCTGGTGATTTGTACCAGTATGGCGACCCTTCAGGGGTCTAATTACGTAATGACGAAAAGGAAAATGATGGTCATAGCGCTGGTACCGGCGGCCTAATCGTGTGGGCGTTAATCGAACGTGTCGGATAAATTACGAGTGTCGAACGATTCGTTCCATTTTTTTTTTGTATTTTCCGATAGTCGAGAAAAAAGAAATAGGCGGTTGCGCGTATTAAAATTAAATGTTGTAGAATTAAGCTAGTAATTAAGTTGGTTTCAATAAAGTGTTATTATTATTATTTTATTATTTGTACCAGGCTTATTTTTGCATAGCTAATCATCGTCGAATAGTCATTCATGAAAATCACCATGCCATACTTTTACGACGATTCCAAATGGCCCCCATACCACTGCAAAGGTGCGATTAACGCCCACGCGATTGGGCCGCCGCGCCGCGGCGCCGGTACCAGCGCTATGACCATCATTTTCTTTCCATTATTACGTAATTAGACCCCTGACGGGTCGCTATACTGGTAAAATGACCAGGAAATTTGTGCCAGTATCTCCCGGTCTAAAAGGTTATATAAGCTAGGATCCTACAAGAAGCTAAGGAGCACATTTTATAATTCGATAACCTGGATTCATAACAGCAGAGTTGCTGACAGTCCGACCGACACACACCATCAACATAAGCAAGGTGGATGAAAATCTTCAGGAATATCTCCATTACTGTTCTTATCTTCAATAGTATGGTGAGAAGCAATCATGAATATTGCAGTCAGGTTTGGAATCCAGGTTATCAAATACATAAAGACCGAATTCTCTATATTTCATCATACTATTGAAGATATTCCTGAAGATTTTCATCTCCCTCGAAATAAAGCCGGAAATTCTTGATGTTCTTTCTACCTACTATCGAGTCAATGTGATCGCGAAATGTCAGTTTTTTATCAATAAGAAGCCCCAAGTTCCTTATAACCTCGATAATTATGCCGTCTATAAAATATTCTGCTTGTATTGGCTTTTTTCCTTGAAAATTGTATATGAAAAGATTTTGAGGCGTTAAGTATCATGCCGTTGACTAAACACCACTGTCTAATCTTACCCAAATCGGCTTGTAAGAAGTCTATATCACACTGTTTCTAACTATCCTATACACCTTCAGATCATCAGCAAATAGGTATCTTAGTTGAGCTAGTAATTATATCGTTTTCGAATATTAGGAATAGAAGTGGCCCAAAAAGAGAACCCTGTGGAACTCCTGATGGAACTTTTCTTACAACAGACTTAAAATAAATAGGCAATTGGTAAATCCATGGTAAATCATTATATTAATAATTCTACTTGTTGACAATCCTTGCTCTCAGTGAGAGGCGGGAAACCAATGCATTTACAAATTTTGTACACATCCTTAGAGCGGTTCCGCACTGCGTCCGATCCAAATCCGATCAGTAGTCGTATGTGTATGCGTAACTATTTTTATGGTAGTTTACACACTGGATCCGATTTCGGTTATCCGATTTCTCTCCATCATCCGTGAATGTTGTTTTTTTTTTATTTGAGTTCTTTATTTTTCCCATTATTTCGCCTGTGTTTTCCAGTTTATTTATTCAGAATGTGTATGTTGTTAATAAATATACTTTAAAAGTTGTATCTGTGCCATTATTATGTGTAGGTATTTATTTATATTATTTGCAAATTTTTCTGGTGACTATCACTTGCCTGGACGTATGACCAAAAAGTCCCATTGGCGCCGGCTGAAAATCACCGCTGTGTGCTGACTGTGCACGGCATTATGTTGAGCTGGTGACCAATTTGTCTGCACACAGATTCCCGTTTTTACCTATTTTTCATATTATGTTGTTAATTTTAAGATGTATGGCAAATAAATATTTTTTCTTTCTTCTTTCTTTCTAATTTATTTATTATGATTATGTTAATTTTAATAATGTCTTCGTACGTACAATAGCATTCTTAGAAGTTGACGCCGATTGAAAGGAGAATGATCAACGACGTGAACGCTCTGTGGGTTTGCGTAAAATGACGTCCGAATTACGGATTTGGATCAGAGGTAGTGCAAAAAGCAATATCCGAATTCGGTCCGAGTTTTCTAGATCTGTATTTTCACGGATTCGGATCGGATGTGTGCGAATCCGCTCTTAAGGTTCCGTTTCGATTGCACTTCTATAACGCTTATGCTAATAAAAAAGCGGCTATCGTCGACATCAAAACAGAGCGATTTCTGTACTTTTATTACATAATTTTTTCACAGCACATCGCTGTCAAAAAAAAACCTGCACTGCATATTTGTTAACGTTCTCATTTGGTGGTTGATAATTATCAAAGTCTACAAAAGAAAATGTAAGTCGGTTTTTTTTCCTCGCAAGTGTATTGAAAAACGTATGACACGCGTGTGCATTGATCATTACACTCTCGGCTTCCTTATCTTAGCTTAATACCGCCTCGTCTGTAAAGACCATTTTTGCCCACAAATATCATAATGCACTAATCCCTTCGGATATAATGACTAGCTTTACATTAAGATTGCATATTTAATTGAACATAGTCGGGCAGGTGGTATGAAAAAATATTAGAAAAATATTTTTGCATATACGTGAGGTCCGATGGTCTGTCTGTAACACATTTCTAAATTCAGACACAGAGCCCTGTATAATTCAGAAGGTTTTGTATCTTTTGTTTTTATCTGGATGTACTACCCGTTTGTGATAAGTTGAGACCGAGTGGAATTTCACGAGAATCGGTTGAGAAATGCGACCTGTGGAGAAGAACAGCTGGACATCCGGACATACGAAAACATTTTTGGCAAAGATGAAAACAATATTTTCTTGCCACTTTCACATGGCTTGCAAGAATTGATCTTTATTAGTAACACTATTGTTGGGTTAAAGGTGATATGATTCTAATAAATCAACAGGTTCGTATCCGAACCTGATTAAAAACTTATGCAATAAACATAAAAGTGTAGAGTTTTCTTAAAAATCTAAACCTATTAAACTACTATCCTTTCCCAATGTTCAGGATAAAAGAATTCACTGTTATGTTAAGCACTCTTTCTGTATATTTTACCTTCAGAAACTTTCACCACGCATCTCCATAAATAGGCCATTGATGTTGTATGAAATACAAAAAAGCAGAAAGCAATGTAAGGAACAAAGTATGTACCAAACCAATAAATAAAGTACAGAAAATAACAGTAAAACGGTTTATTAGTAGATGTAATATTAGCAGCACACTCACCACATGGCTTGTACAGACACTGGCTTGAATATGTGTTGCTGATTGCAAACACACACACTAAACCCTCTGTGGACAATGAATCCTTAATTAGTTTTGAAGTAATCGCTAGGGAAAATGATTTCTTATTATGATAAATGACAACTGTCAAGAGAGACATGTGCAAATGGGCTTATGTGAAATGTAATTTTCTCCCCTCCGGGCGGAAAGCGTCAACTTTCGTCCCGCTGCGCCAAACAAAAATGCCGCTTTCCGCCTCCGTCAAGTAGAAAAACAGTATACACACCTTGGGCAGGAAATAAGAAAGCCTCAGATCACATGTTTGTCGATCTCGGTTTCGCCTCGGCCAACAATTACATGTGATCACATTTCTTACTTTCCAGCCCTAGGTGAGTAATATACTATTCTTGATATTCACTGTCATTGGTTAGTGTAGACAAAGTTATGAATAATTACACAAAACTAGTTAAAATATTAGACATTATGACAATATGTTCAATTTAAACCTATGAAAAACATTTCATGTTAATTTAAAGCCAAGCCCGTATAATGTAGTGTGAGTTATATGGACCCAAGTCTATTTACATTTACAGATCACTCATTCCACCATTCCACGCCTAGACGTGGAGGTTTTGGTTCGCAATTCGGTTGTATTTTGTTTGTTACTTCATAACTCCGTCATTTATTAACCGATTTGGAAAATTCTTTTTTTATTTGAAAGGGTATACTTCCCGTTTGGTCTCATTGTCATCAGATCAGGATTTGATTACTTCTTAGTGTACTTTGAAGTCGGTTTAAGTTTTTTGTAAAACAGTCCAATTATTTTTATTCCGAGCACATTTATTTTCCTTCCCGTTGATTCCAAAGTACTGATTACGAAGGGCTTAAGACTATTAGAATTACCTCCGGATGGTACTGACTAGGGAATGCAAAACCGTGGCAAAAGGAAAACCGGTTTTTATTTCGGTTATGAGAGGAAAAAACCGGTTAACCGGTTTTAAACCGGTTTTTTTTAATGTTCGCTCGTTTTTTTTTTCACGTTATTTCTATAGCTCGAATTATAGATAATAACCGTGCCTAAGATTTAAAAATCGCAAACTGAGGAATTATTGTCAGTTAATGTTAATGAAGTGGGTATAAAAGACATCAAATACACCATCATCATCTGCCTGTCCTGTTCCCTATAATTTGGGATCGGCGCAATATGTACGCTTCTTCTATCCGTTATACCAACATTCACTCGTTTCTTACCAATATCATCTTTCACACAATCAATCCATCTCTTTTTCATAAAAATTATGGAAATAATAGTTTATTTATTACATTACAAATCTACAAGAGTTATTTACAAGATAGATTCCAAAGAGTTAAAATCAATAACCACGTCAGTAATGATTCCGCTGTGTCCTTTGGTGTCCCACAGGGAAGTGTCCTCGGCCCAAGTCTCTTTTTGATTTATATTAATGACCTATGCAATATGGCTTTACCTAATGGTTCTATCTTCAGCTTCGCTGACGACACTGCTCTTGTATTTCATGGCGAGACTTGGGCGGAGGCACGCTCCCTTGCCGAACACGGTGTTGATGTAGTGTCGAAATGGTTAAACTGCAATCTTCTTACTCTCAATCTTGGTAAAACCAAATTCATGACGTTTACAATAACAAATTCAACAAAGCCCCCAGATGATTTCAAACTTCAAATCCATGATAATAGTTGTGATCGGCTCCTATCTCACTGCAATTGCTTGGAAATCAAAAGTACTAGGGAATTTAAGTATTTGGGAATCATTGTTGATGATCGTTGTAAGTGGGATTCTCATATTGACCTAATAATTAGTAGAGTTCGAAAATTACTGTGGGTTTTTATGAAGTTAAGACATATTGCTAAAAATGACATAATTGTGTTGGTCTATAAAGCGATATGTCATTCAATTATTCAGTACTGTATATCTGTTTGGGGAGGTACACATAAAACATATCTTTTACATTTAGAAAGAGCCCAAAGGTGCACCTTGAAGGTTATGTCATTTAAGCCATTTAGATACTCAACCACTCAGTTATATGCCGACTATAAATTACTTACTATAAGACAGACTTACATACTACATACAGTTCTAAGGAAACACAAAGTTACACCTTATGATTTGACCTTACTTACTAAAAGGCGTAAACATACAATTTGCGTGAATTCCTTGCCACGTACTTCTTACATAAAATATCAGTCCACGTATATGTCAAACTATTTATATAATAAAGTCAACAAATTTCTTAATATTCATGAGCTTATGTATTCTGAAAGTAAATTTAAAATAACGAACTGGCTATTGACACTAGATTACGAGAACACGGAAAAATTCATTACTATATGTGATTGATGAAGACTACTCATAAAATGTTTACATTCTCACCTCACACACTCGAGTACACTTAGTTATACAAATACTTATGTTACACATACCTATGTTAAATATACACGCATACAAACATATATATATATATACTATCATTTAGATGAAACATGTAGATAAAATATCACTCATCCCACACATACACACACCTACACTACAAACCTCAACACTACACAGTACACACCTCCACATTACACATCTCCACACAATCAATAACTAAATGTAAAAATCTATAAATAAATAAAAATAAATGAATAACCTTATAAAATAGTAAATAAATAAATGTTTGTAAATTCGAAATTATAACGTAATTATTTGAAATGAATGAACTGTATCAATAAGGAAGGTGGTTCCCAAGATACAGGTTTTACCTAGTTTGGGAACCAACGATGCATGCTCTGTAATCTATTGTTTTACTCAATAAACGTTATTATTATTATGATATTATTATTATTTAACTCTGTAGATCAGATACTCGTTTATATAGACTACACGGTTCGTGCTTTTGATGAATGAAATCATAAAAACATATAACTTTTGCTTGATTTTTAATTGCTATGAGATATTATGACTATGTTAAAAAATAGATCAGTATTAAAGAAGTAATTATTTAAACATTTATTAAATTTTGTTTCGTAAGTTATAATATTAATTTCACACGTAATATACATGGCATATTGTAGCGGCACAGCAACTTGCGTGTACACTAAAACGTGGTTATTATTATACGAATGCTTTCCTTAGATTAAAAAAATTACCCAGTTTTTGCTGTCGTGCAGACGGGTAAAGAATAACACCAATCAGTCAGCTTGCTGCCTGGCAGATACATAAGAGCCTTCGTTGACAGTAGTTGCTCCGATAGCATGACATTAATTCTGGCGTCCCGAAAGGCTCTGAATTATCGTCAATACTGTTCCTCCAGCATATTAATGATATACTCTCTATTGCCAGCATTCATTGCTATGCAGATGAAATTACATGGGACGCTCCTTACACGAACCGTGCAAATATCTCACGTTCTATATTGGAGAAAAGGCGCGAAGGACTTGTCTTAAATCGAGAGTACACAAACTAGTAACTCCGATTGGGGTCCACTAAACCTAGTCTATTTCAATCCCACTAAATCACACGCAAGCCTGCGCATTCACCGTTGAGAGAAGTCCATTTGCTGTGGCTCCTCATTTCTAGAACATGTCCCTCAACATCACGAAAAGCATTGGGATTCTTCACGTTAATATTTGCAGCGACGTTCTGTTCCAAAGTCATCTACAAGATATTCAAAAAACTCGGTGTGATTAATAGAGCGAAGCAGTACTTCTTATCGAGACCAAGACTGCAACTATATAAGTCGCAAGACTGGCCCAAATGAAGTAATGCTGTCTTCTGTGGGCACCTGGATACCAGCTTGGGTATTTAGACTCAGTTCAGCGACGTGCCGTTAGAATTGTCGATGATCCCGAGCTCACAAGTATTTTAAAGCCCCTTAGTCTGAGGAGAGACTGCCTTCTTATGTGTGTTCAACCGCTTTTCCAACAGTGTTCTGAAGAATTGATTGACCTGATGCCCAGTTACCTTGATCCATCGTAGTCACCGATGGGGAGTCCATCCTCACACATTGGAACCAAAATGTTCTCATACTGGGCGGTTTCAAAGAAGCTTCCTATCGTGGATGCTCAGGCTGTGGAATGAGCTCCCCGCTTCAAAAAGGTTGCGGGTTGGTAACGTGCGAGTGATAACAGTTATGTTGCAAGAATCTATAGGCTAGAGTAACTGGTTATCATCAGGCGGGCCGTACGCTTGTTTGCTACCTAAGTATTGCAAAAATACTCACTGCATTGCACTCAGTTTACAAAACGGCGGCTAATCTTCCTTTTTTAGTTTTTCCAAACATTGAAAGAAAAACCGAAAAAAATCGAAAAACCGGTTTTGGTGTTATGTGAAACCGGTTTTTTTGTTGGTCAAAACCGTACCGAATAACCGGTTTTTCGATTTTCGGTGACACCGGTTTGCATTCCCTAGTACTGACCAGTCGTAAAATCCGTCACACACTGGTGTGAACGATGAAATGTATAGTGTTTGAATATGGACAATACTAGAAGAGGCAGAAACGTGTAAATTTTCCATTTCCCTCATAGACGTTGTTTGCTTACCACATTCGGCCACATCATACTTACTTACCATACTGAGATTATGGTGAAAGACAAGCTTTTATTCATATTAAAAGGTGTATTGTCAGTTGATTTTGTAGGTGACAAGAATACATTAAAATTTGAATGAATTGTTCGCTTCGCAGACTATTGTTATACGGGATGGATACGACAATAAATGAAACCACGTAAAATACTCATCAATACGATTAACTTTATTATAGGAACAAATTCGAAATCGCAAAAAAAATAACAGCTTTTCATTGTATTGACTTTACGTGATTTCATTTATTGTCGTATCCACACCGTATATATTTTGTAAATTGTAATACTTCTAAGTACACATTCAAAAAAATAAAGACTTGCTGAGTTTCTTACCGGAGTTTTCTCAGTTCAAGTTGTATTTGGAACGGGTGTCGAGTCATTTTGTTAACGTTCATAAGTGCCTTATCAGGGCCTGAATTGAATAAATACTTATTGAATTTTGTTGATTTTCCTATTTGAATTTGCTAAGAGTGTGATGCACACAGTTTGTTCCACAAGGACTACGGCTGAGCTTGCTCGATTTGGCACATTAATTGAATAGGGATGAAATAGGAAAAAAAGCCAGCCACGTGTGTACATTCTGTACAGTCTTGTGTAGGTATGTAAATAGTTCGTTCATCACGGGAATCGAGTATCGAAGATTTTACCCCTTTTTTCCTATTACGTTATTTTTTATGTGATGTAACTACAAACAGTAAGAGACTAGAATTTGTAAAAGAATACTATATATATATATAACTTAGGGCAGATTATCACTCTAAAAGACCAAACCTCAAAAGAAATTATTATTAAAATAGCAACAGGATGGATAAAGTACTGGAGCCTGAAAGAAATAATGAAAAGCAATGACTACAGCCTCACAATCAAAAGAAAAATATTTAATAATACATATTAGGTCCTTACATATGAAATTGGCGTTTTGTATGGGAGGAATATGGTATTATTTTTTTGTAAAATATATTTAATTAATCAAAGTATGCACCGTTGTTATCTATGCACTTTTGCCATCTCATAGGTAGTTAATTGATCCCTTTACTAAAAAAAACATGGGGGCGAGAATCAATAAACTCTTTGAAGGCGGTTTGGACTTTGGACTGCCGCATCGGAGTTGAATTTTTTTCCTTGCAAGAAGTTGTCCAAATTCCGGAAAAAATGGTAATCTGTTGGAGCAAGGTCCGGGGAGTACGGTGGATGTCGCAGATTTTCCAATTGTAGCTAATCTAACTTAGTAGTTGTTTGTTGTGCAGTGTGTGGACTTGCGTTGTCGTGAAGCAGCAGTGGCCTGAGCGATTGACCAATCTCGGTTGTTTAGCAGCTAGTTCTTCCTTTATGGTTTGCAGTTGCTGACAATAGATATCTGCCGTAATCGTTTGGCCAGATTTTAGAAAGCTGTAGTGAACGACACCGGCGCTAGTCCATCAAACACTCACAAGTAACTTTTTCTGAGTAAATTTTCGTTTAGGGCAGGATTTGGCTGGGTCTCCAGGGTTCAGCCATTGCGACGAGCGCTTCCGATTATCGTACAGTATCCACTTTTCATCACAAGTAATGATTTGATTTAAAATCACTTCATTATTGTGTCGGTTGAGCAAAGTTACACAGCAGTCGACGCGTGTTTGCAAGTTCGATTCACTCAAATCATCGTTCAAGTTTTTTTACTTTCCCGATTTGCTTCAAGTGGATTAATACAGTTTTATCACTTACCCCGAAGCCTGCAGCTATCTCTGAAGTGCTTTGTAATGGATCCGCTTCCACAATAGCCTTTAATTCTTCATTTTCCACTTTGGTTTCCGGCCGTCCACGGGGTTGGTTCTGAAGGTCGAAATTTCCAGAACGAAAACGTTGAAACCAAAAACGTACCGTGCTTTCTTTTGCGACACCAGCGCCGTACACATCATTAATCCTTCGAGCTGTTTCTGCAGCACTGGTGCCACGGTAGATCTCATACTCGTAAATATACCAATATTTCAAATAAAATAATGAGGAAAAAACAAATGAATGACTGTTTTCAAAACTCAAATGTACCAGCTAAATGACTTTATTTTGAATTTGGAGTTCTTAACCAAAGAGGCGATATTTCAGATCAAAGTGGTCAGTACGACAAAACGCTAATTTCATATGTAAGGACATAATACTTGTCTACTTTCATGTCTCACATACGGATGTGAGACATGGCATTGAGCAAACTGCACAGAGACAAACTACAAACCTGCCAAAGAGCAACTATAAGAGATAAAACAAAGTTAAAAGATGTATTGACAAAAATACACCAACAAAAAAGGAGATGAATAGGTCATATGATTCGAAGCGAATATGAAATATGAAGCAAAATTGTTACAATTTGGTACCCTAGAGATGAGAAGAGATTCTTCTCTTCCAATCTCTAGGGTACCAAATTAAAGGGCAAGACCGGTTTAAAGGAAAATGAGATCAATCTGACAGCTGGACCTCTCTGGAAAAGAGCACTTGAAATCGGTCAAAAAGAGTCAATAATTATTTAATAACAATATTGCATTATCAATAATTAAAAAGGTTGATCGTAAAAAAAATTAAAAGATAATTAAAAATTCTGGAAAATCATTATTATTATTATTATTATTATATGAATACTGAAGCGCTGTAAAACCTTAACTAATGAATATAATTTAAAAAGTTTATAATGAAAATTTTCATGGATTTTCGCTTATAACTTTTTTATTTTTGGTTCTACGACTGAAGGAGCCCACACACGAGCGATAATCGCTCGGCGATTATTTTGACGCTCAATATAGAACATTCAGAGTTCACTACTGAAACTCACACGAGCTACAAAAAGTCGCTCACTGACAAAATCGCTGCCTCCCGGGCGCGGCGATTATCGCTGTAAAATGGAACGTACGGAAATGTACTAGCAGCTAACGCACACTACCCACTATATACCGAGCGACAGTCGACCGCTTACTGATGTTAGGAATGGACGTTATCTGTGCAACGGATATCGACGTAGATATATTAATAGAAGAAGTGGAGAGGCGGCCATGTATTAACGATACTGGATTACCCGAATACCATAACTAGATTTACAAAAAAAATATGGGAAGTAATGTTACAAATTAAATAGTAGATGGGGACAATATAATAACCGAGATAAATAAATATTCGGTAAGTGGACCCAATGTTATTTTTTTTTATTATTTATCAGTGATAATTACTTAATCAATTAGTGATTTGCTAGAACCTTCTAATAATGATAATATTTTTTTATTGATATAATGAATAGTAACAACAATTAGGTAACAAAAGGTTCTTAAGTTTATGTACTTATACCACTTGGGGCAGTATCTATCGCGTCGCAGGTCGTGGGTTCGATTCCCGCACAGGACATGCATTTATGTGCATGAACGAACATGTACTTATGTCCTGAGTCTGGGTGTAATTATGTATATTAAGTATGTATTTACAAACAAAAAGGAGTAAATGTATTATATCAGTTATCTGGTTCCCATAGTACAAGCTCTGCTTAGTTTGGGATCAGATGACCGTGTGTGAGGAATGTATTAGGATATTTATTTATTTTTATTTTATATATATCAATATATTTTTTAAATATCGATACGATATATTTTTTTCATTTGCCCATCCCTAATGTCCACTTCTCCGATAGCCAACGACAAAGTGACGGTCGTGTGCGTTGAGTCGCTGAAAAAACTCGCCGAGAAACTCGCCGCGATTATCGCGGCTTCCAAAAGTAGCTCATGTGCGGGCTCCCTAAAAGTTACTTGACAAAAGTTATATGTACATAATCTTATTTGCAACAAAAAAAATGACTATTTTTTTTTGTGAGACCTAGGTATAGTTCGTCAGATAAACCATAAAAACCATTTAAACTCCTTTTTTCAAGATGGCGGCCTTGGAACAAGGTTTGCAACCCCACAAACTTGTATTTAACTTTAAACAGACCGCCCCTTGATAGCTAAAAAATAAAATTGCATCCTCTGACAAATGAAACCCCAAATGTAACTTTTCAATGAACTAAAAGGCAGCCCACTTCTGTATCCAATAACTCCTATACACAAAAAAAATATATATGAACGTCAAAACTAAAATGTCACAGTGTAAAATATAGCGCTGAATCAAAAAAGACACCAAATATGTATCTACATAAATGACTAACTGGAATTTTTATTTTCTAAAATAAATGTATTATTATAAATATGTTAAGTGCTCTTACCCATCACCGTCCAGTTTGATAGAGGTATCGGCGAGTACACGAAGCACGAGGCCCACAGAAGTGCGCTCATTGCAGTCGATGCCCAGCAGCGCGGCCTCCTCGCTGCGGCACACCACCACCAGGTACCTGGTGCGACCGGCGTGAGCGCTCTCCAATTTCACCGCCTTATAACAAAAACAAACAAGACTTATGAGAACATTCAAATATTAGTCTTTACCTATGAAATTGCCGTTTTGTATGAAAAAATTTAAACGAATTTTTTTCATGTATTTTTTATTTGTATTAATCGAAGTAATCACCCTTGCAATCAATGCATCTTTGCCAACGCAGTACCAGTTTATTGATGCCCTTCTTAAAGAAATCAGCTGGACGGGAGGCAACAAAATCTTCAAAGGGATTTTGTACTGCCTCTCGGGTATTGAATTTTTTTCCTGCCAAGAAGTTATCCAAATTCTGGAAAAAGTAGTAGTCTGTAGGCGCAAGGTCTGGTGAGTAGGGCGGATGACGGAGAACTTCCAACCCCAGTTCTTGCAACTTGGAGACCGTCTGCTGTGCAGTATGAGGTCGCGCGTTATCGTGCAGGAGCAGCGGAGACGAGCGATTGACCAATGCTGGTTGGAGATGTGCCAGCTTCTCCATCATTGTGTTCAGTTCAGTTCAGATTGAAATGACAATGATGAATTAAAGGCGATTGTGGAAGCTGATGATACACAATCGACGGCTGAATTAGCAGCAGCTTTCGACGTTAGCGTCAAAACAATATTGATCCATTTGCGTCAAATTGGCAAGGTAAAAAAGCTTGACAAATGGGTGCCCCACGAACTCAATGATCGCCAGCGCGAAGTACGCGTCGAAACGTGCCTTGCACTGCTCAACAGACACACAAATGAAGGAATTTTGAACCGCATTGTTACCTGCGATGAAAAATGGATTCTGTTTGATAGCCGCGAGCGCTTAGCAAGTTGGTTGGATCCTGGTTCAGCACCTAAACAATGCCCTAAACGAAAACTTACCCCTAGAAAAATAATGGTCACTATTTGGTGGTCTAGCGCCGGCGCCGGTGTGATTCATCACAGCTTCTTACCAAACGGGGTGAGCATTACTGCAGATGTGTACTGTGAAGAACTGAACACAATGATGGAGAAGCTGGCACTTCTCCAACCAGCATTGGTCAATCGCTCGTCTCCGCTGCTCCTGCACGATAACGCGCGACCTCATACTGCACAGCAGATTGTCTCCAAGTTGCAAGAACTGGGGTTGGAAGTTCTCCGTCATCCGCCCTACTCACCAGACCTTGCGCCTAGACTACTACTTTTTCCAGAATTTGGATAACTTCTTGGCGGGAAAAAAGTTCAATACCCGAGAGGCAGTACAAAATGCCTTTGAAGAATTTGTTGCCTTCCGTCCAGCTGATTTCTTTAAGAAGGGCATCAATAAACTGCCACTGCGTTGGCAAAGATGCATTGATTGCATGGGTGATTACTTCGATAAATACAAATAAAAAATACATGAAAAAAAATCGATTAAATTTTTTCATACAAAACGGCAATTTCATAGGTAAAGACCTAATATATCCTATATGAATTTCATAACAATATACTGTAATTTTTTCATACCGTTTAAACGTCAAAACGATTCGTAAAAATGTAATATTCTAAACCTCTTATAGCAAAAATTCAAAAACAACCGCAAGTTTGAGGTCTATTAATCAAAATTAAATAATAAAATTAAAAAAAGTAGCTCGTTTATTAGATAATAATTGAAATGATCTTTTGTGTGTATTTCAACCGTAAAATCACGTAACTCAGCGAAATCGGAAAAAAAATTACGTTAATTTAGTGTAAAAGACGTCTGAAACTAAAACTTTTAGCAACTCAAACAACGAAAACAGTCAGTGGTCCCATAAACGACTTGTCCCAGAATTAAACGATAAGCGGGCACCAGCGGGTGGACATGCTCATGACTAGTCAAGAAAAAAAAGAAAAAAATATTATTGATCTATTTTTGTGTAAAAACATACAGGTATTCTGAGTATTTGAAGGATTGTGGTGGATAGCAGTGATACTTAGACTGCCGATACAAAAAAAACAGAAATATTAGAAAATTGTGGTGAAAACTAAAACTTTTAGCAATTCAAACAACGAAAACAGTCAGTGGTCCCATAAACGACTTGTCCCAGAATTAAACGATAAGCGGGCACCAGCGGGTGGACATGCTCATGACTAGTCAAGAAAAAAAAGAAAAAAATATTATTGATCTATTTTTGTGTAAAAACATACAGGTATTCTGAGTATTTGAAGGATTGTGGTGGATAGCAGTGATACTTAGACTGCCGATACAAAAAAAACAGAAATATTAGAAAATTGTGGTGATGGTAGTGTTTACGCCGATTAAATATAAGAATAGATTTCTAAAATAATTAAATAGAATACTAAGCAAATATTACTCACGTTTCCGAACGCATAGGAACGAACCAATCCCAACCCTTTCACTCACTCATTCACTCGAACCATTCATATCCTGTACCGCCTACGCACTCTCTCGCGACACCTCAAGTAATACGCATCAAAAAATATCTCCCGCGCACTCGCCATATTGGCTAGAGTTACCGGCGCCGGTCCGCGAACGAAAAACACCACCAGAACAAACACTTGGAAGAAGAGACTCAAGACCCAGCGACCACGCAGACATCGAAGGAACGCTAACTCGAGGTACTCCCTTAATCTATCCTCTTTTCCTACAGGTAGTTAAAAATATCTTAAGGGGTGTCAATATTCGAAGATCCAGCCTCTGGTATAGGGCATCGGAACCGATCTGAGGTTTCAATAAGAACCGGTTTTTTCGGTTCTTACGATAAATTTCAAAAAGTCGTTTAGGATGGATCAGTAAATTTCGTAGAGCGATCAAAACACACTACAGGTGGTTAGTGTCGTAGCATGAAGCTACTTGTGGAGATTAAATAATATTATTAGTGTTGCCAATTAATTTGGAATTTACTGTGTTGGGTACGATGTTTTTTATTATTTTTATTTTAGCTTAGTGTCAAATCAAACATATTTGTGAATTTTGTTTGTTTGTTTAATGTTGTTGTTTATTTTTAGTTAGTTTGGATTTTGTACTGTTTTTACTGTAATTTTTTATGTGTATTTTAGTTGTCTAAGTTTTCTTTTTTTTGTGATGTCGGAAAGGGTTCGACTGAAAACCAGTTCCAAGGTATGTACCACATACCTTGGAGTAATAACTGAGTCGTAATCCTTTTTCGACATCGCACAATATTACTGAATGTTTATATTTATTTATTTTTTCAAATGTATTTAGGTATTTGTTTATTTATATGTTATGTCATATTGTATGTCGAAATAAATGTTTTTTCTTTCTTTCTTTTTCTTTCTATTAATAAAGCTAAACGGCAGCTTGTGGCGAGCATGTTGGTGTGTATGTGTAGCGACACCAAACTACAGCCATTTAACTATTTGTGAATTATTGTGTTTATGCAATCTTTGAAATTCCTATTATGTTCCTAAAATGTAATAATACCTATGAGTAATTAATTGTTCATCATCTACATATTCTATTCCCAACTATTTGTGATCGATGCAATATGTTCGCTTCTTCCATTCTGCCTTTCTATCCGTCATAACAGCACTCACTCCTTTCTTATTTACATCATCTTTATCATGATCTATCCATCTCTTTTTCAGTCTTCCTCTTCCCGTTTATCCACCCACTTCCATATTCATAACTCTTTTACTTACGTGGCTTTCATCCCTCCTCATAACATGTCCATACCGCTACTTTCAAGCTTCCTCTTATGTACTTATTATTTATCATACCCATTCTTGTCACTCCATACATCTATCTCAATATTATCATTTCAGCTACATGTCTTTCATCCATCTTCTTTACCTAATGCCTAACATTCTGAACCATATACATATTAAGACTAAGACCTGTCATCACGGACTATATATTTTCCCCTTTAGCTTCAGGGGTATCCTTGGATCACATGTTTATCTTGTGACCTGTCGCGATTTCATCTAACCCGAGATGATACGTGATACTTTATATCACGGTTATTATTACCATCATTCTGCATTTGTGAACCGAGGTACCAGTAGTCGGTAGAAGACTGCATCAAGTAAAATAAGCGCGAAAGTAGAGAGAGAGACCGCCAAAATCGCAGAACATGGTGTTCAGTTTTAGTTCAGCTAATTTTCAAGCTCTCTCCAGCTCTTGTTGCCATTTCACCATCCTGCTCTGGACATCGAATCCATATTCACGGACGAGAACAATGTTACCGGCAAAAAGCATGCACCAGGGTGTCTCCTTCAATATTTTCGACGTCAAAGCATCCATTACCAGCAGGAAGAGATAAGGAGTCATAGCAGACCCTTAGTGTAAGCCGAAAACAAAATTAAACGCATTCAAATCGGTCTAGCCGTTTAGGAGTTCAGTGACATACACACGTGCAGAAGAATTTTATATACATATAAAGAAGGTTAATAATGGAACCGAAATAACCGGGTACCCGGTTCTGGATTTAACCGGAACCGAAAAAACCGGTTCTCAAAATATGACCGGTTCTCGATGCCTTACTCTGGTTTTGGGACACGTTGTATGTATTCCAAGGTGACAGCAAATCGCGTTTTGTTGAAACAATAAATACGTACAGTAGTACCCAACTGATAAGGCGCATCGTGAATCTTCGTTCGCACTCAAAAGAAAGTAGGGCCAGAATATTAACGAAAGAATGCTTAAAACTTACAATCAACCTAAGATCACTAGTATAAGGTTCATAATACACTGCAGCTGTTAGTTCCGTCTCACTCGCAAGTCACGCCCCTCCGCACGGCGCGCGCTAACATGGCGGCAGCTACCGACCAATAGCGGTTTCCCGCGCTTTGAAAATGTATCTTCTGCGCAGGTACACACGGCAACACATCAAGCTCGACACCCTATATACCCATAACTACGCTACATACAATATAGACTTTTGCGGGAAAGGGACTTTGCATCGTGGCAACGGCCAATTACGGGGCGGCAGCGGTTTGGTGCCTTGCTCCTACACACACAGACGCACTTTTTGGGCATTGTTTGACTATTGCTTTTATTTTTACTTTTGCAAGTTTTCTGTATCAGTCAGTCGCGCTAGTGTAAAGTATTCAGACAGTCGTCGACCCAAAAATCGTCAGACTAGGAGTCGCGCTCGCGTTCACATATTGTTTCATTATTTTATTATATAAAAACTGAAAGATTTTATGCAAGTGCGTGCAAATATTTATGGCGCCCCAATTAACTCCACAACAGCGGGAGCTGATAGTGGGGTTGAGGGATGGTGGATATTCCATTAAAGAGATTGAAAGAAGGACGGGGATTACGGTAAGTGATACTTTTTAATATTGTAAATAAACTGCATAATATAGAAATGTGTCCCTCCCTCTATAAAATTACGTCTCTTTTAATACAAACTGACCATGATGATAAGGTGATGGTAAGTGACGATTAAGGAGATTAAAGTTGGCTTCAGCCGTAGCCTAGTCACACTCTTTCCGTGAAGTGAAGTAATCTAAGTAATATATGAATGAATCATCTAGGCTCAGACATCTAGGTATTTATTTTTAGTTAACAATTTCACGAACCTACTCAAATACCTTTGTTTTGTTCAACAACCTCTAGGTAACTCATAATATAATGATTGTTTGTGATACTATTTTTTAATTAAATGACATTATTTTAGAGGACAACGATTAATTTTTTATTGTGACGCCATGAGGAGACTGGGGGCGACCTATCGGCTCACCACCGGCAGCTCTACCAGCGCGCCACCACCGCTGAGCAAGATGAGCGGTGCATAGCAATCAACCATTTTTATGCACGCAAGTTACACACAATATAGCGTAAGTAGTTTTTTTTTATAATTATACAGTCTTCAGCTCTTTAATTTGAATTATGTTTTTATCATTTTTTCAGTTACTAACGACAATATACGTATTTTATAAAAGCATATATATAACATACACCTATATTATTGGCGAAAAATAGTAGGTAAGACATGAAAAATTGAAAAACACTATTTTTGTCTAAATATTATTCACATGATAATTTTTTAATTTAAATATTTTATTGCTCGTCAGTGTAGATCAAGATTTCTATATTAGTTTTTTTTTTTCATTATAAATTCATGTATTTTTAATTAGGTTTACGACAATATAATAATTAAATAAAATTATATAATAATTAATATTGAATGATTAAATAAATGAATCAATTTCGGAAACCCACTTAAAAAGTTAATATTAGTATTTTTAACGAATTAAATTACCTTTCTTTTGCCTCAAATTGGTGTTTTTAAATCCGTTATTAAATATATTTGATTGTTGCTTTTCACTTTAAGCTATCTTGCGTGATTTCAGAAATATTTCATGATAATTTAGTGGCTTTTTTATATTGCTCGTCATGTATATTTTAATGCATTAATCAGTATAATCAACAACAAGTATTTAACAAACAAAATGTCAGTTTTCCTTAAAATCCTACATAAACCATAATACACTCTTTATAAAGCCTGTTATCTATACGTGAAATATACCACAGCAATAAATATTTATTATTGTTCTTAATTATTTTTCGGTCCTTGTAATTGTTCAACTAAAAGCCGACAAAACCTTTGTTTGTTAACAGCTGCGTTGCTTTTGTTCATTTTAATACTGGTAATCGTCTATACATATAATTTACTATTCTAGATAAGGAATCGTTGTCTTCAGAAAAGCGTGGTCAAAGCTACTAAAAACAAAAGTTTTATTAGTCGTAAGCCAATGAAGGCATGTTAATGTTATTTAGGTGTCACATAATTATGGAAAATAAATCGCTAATCGATTATTTACTATTACCGCTATTCACGGTATCTCTAACGTGAGAGTATTAAAATCATTAAAGTTATTATTAAAGTTAGTATTCCAATAGCTTTGTTTTTAAAGGAAATAATGTTTTTACTGTTGTTTCAGGTATCAACCCAAACAATATGGCGCAGATTAAATGTCGCAGGCTTGAAAACACGGATTCCGGCAAAAAAATAGTTATTTCTCCTGCACATGCTCAAGATAGAATAAGTTTTTGTTTGCAGTATTACAATTTTGATTGGGAGAATAATATTGTTATATTTGTTGACGAAACGACTTTTAAATCTGATAAAGATGGAAGAAAATTAATTTTGATAGTTATTTGATATTTAATACTTTTCTTTAAGTCATAAATATATTACCTATATTATGTAATATCTAACCATTTACACAAAAATACCCTAGCTTGTGTTATACTATGTGTGTAGTTAGTGGTAAAATTTTATATGCCATCGTTAATTAGGGATAGAAGGTTTACCGATGATTTAAGATGGATGAATATGAACAACATATTATTTATGGTGTTGATTCAAATGCTCATATATCAACTCTTACTTATTGCATTGTTGATTCAGATTTTTAACTGTTGTTGGTTTTTAAGTCAATTTGAAGCTTTGTTTAGATTTTGATAGTTATTTTATATTACTCATTCATTATAAACTTTTAGGACTGATTTTGATTGTTGTCAAGTAATTTCGGAGACACATTGATGATCCATGCAAAGAATGGCTAGAAAAAAGGAAAGAATTGTGATTTTAGTGTATAATAAAGATTTATTTCCCATATAAGAGGTTGTTTATTTATACTTGAAGTTGTTTCAGTATCAAAACCTATACTCGGGGATAAATTAGCTTCCTATTGGTGAAAGAATTTTTCGAATCCGAATGGTAGTTCCAGAGATTATCCCTTTTAAACAAACCCGGGAACGTGAGTGAAACCGCGGGGAACAGTTAGTCTACATTAAATGCATAAGTAACGAACATATTTAATTGGATAAGGATTATTACTTTATTGGTCAAAATCGCATAGCCTTTTAAATGTGTTTTTAATTCATTTTTATGGTCTGGTTATAGTTTTATGGCCGCGGTGGCATATACCTATCTAGGTATATGCCACCGCGAATTGACATTTGGATGATCTACAATTATCTAGCTATTTTGTTGTATCAACAATAGTTTTCGCAGCGTATGTGATATTAGGAATATTATAGGTATTTTTTTACACCTTGGATTATTGGAGTTTTCGTAGGATCCCATTAAAAAAAAAAAATTGGTAAGAGTAGCTTTTACTATTCTACATAAATCTGGCTATCTTATATAAAAAAATAATTAAATCCGACTAATAGTCCAGCCAAAGATTATCGCGTTTAAATAAACAAAAAACTCTTCCGCTTTATATTTATATTTGTATATAGGTATATAGATGGTTTATGGGCGCATCGCGCAGCGCAAATTGAAAAGTAACTCGTGAGCTTGTAAACACAAATTACTACGCGACGAGCACAACCTGTTTTTAAAATTTACTATACATAATACGTATAGGTAGGTATGGATATATATTGCAGCTGCGGGGCGCGGGCGCTTCCGTGCGCGTGAGTGGGTCGAAATAACAAAAACATATCGCACTCGCTCGCACGATTCGCGCAGTCCAACTTCTACTAGTCCAAAGTCCAATCAGTCTAGGTTGATGTGTCGCTGTGTGTACATCGGTAAGCCATATCAGTTGGGTACTACTGTAAACCGTATGTAAATAAAAGTATAATTTATCAGCCGAATAGAAGAATTCGCTTACAGTTTTTAATTAAATGTTCTTTTTATTTATGTTTAAGCTTCTTTAATTTAGGTAATTTTATTATATATTATTAATTTTAAGGCGATGATAGCTCTGTGGTAGTGACGTCGGATATGCACTAGAATTTGACCAAGGTTTTGAGATGTTTTTCCTTTGACACCACTCCTGTAGCTCGTATCAATAAGCCAGGCCGTCACACTTATTTGTCCATATCTTGAAAATACTGAATCATTTTTAGTTATTCTTAAATGCTCGGCAGTGCTAGAAAATATCTTCCGAAAGCTAAAATGGGATGAATTCGGACTAAATATAGATGGAAGAAAACTGAACCATCTCCGATTTGCGGACGACATTGTCCTGTTCGAAGAGAATCCTCACAAGTTAGCAGAAATGATACGGGACCTAAACAATGAAAGTGAAAAGGCTGGGTTATCTATGAATGCAAGCAAAACAAAAATATTAACAAACTCAGTCAACCATGATATCCAAATCAATGAACAACCTCTCGAATATGCAGAAGAGTACATATATCTAGGGCAAATAATCTCCCATACAGATCTGACTACGAAAGAAATTAAAAGAAGAATAGCCAATGGCTGGAAACGATACGACGGGCCAGTTGGCGCAGTTGGTTAAGGTTCACCTTACGCGCCGCAGGTCGTGGGTTCGATTCCCACACAGGACATGCATTTGTGTGCATGAACATGTCTGTATGTCCTGAGTCTGGGTGTAATTATGTATATTAAGTATGTATTTACAAACAAAAAAGTAGTATATGTATTATATCAGTTATCTGGTTTCCATAGTACAAGCTCTGCTTAGTTTGGGATCAGATGACCGTGTGTGAGGAATGTCCCAGGATATTTATTTATACTGGTCACTTAAAGAGGTTATGAAGTCAACGGTTTTCAGCAATGGAATCAAACGTACAGTCTTTAACACCTGTATCCTCCCTTGCATTACTTACGGGTGCGAAACTTGGTCACTTTCAAAACACCACAGGGATATGCTAGAACACTGTCAAAGAGCTATGGAGAGAAGCATGATAAGCATCAAAAAACAAGACAGAAAAAGGAACACATTTATAAGAGCTCGGACAGGAGTGATGGATGTCCTTACTAAAATAGATCAACTGAAATGGAGATGGACTGGTCATATGTTGCGAAGTACCCAAGAGAAGTGGAGCAAAATCCTCACAGAATGGTACCCTCGAGACGGTAAAAGAAATAGGGGAAGACAACGAAAAAGATGGGAGGACGAACTCAAACTAACAGCAGGTCCCAACTGGAGAAGAGTCGCAAGGGACAGAAGGCAATGGAAATTATTAGAGGAGGCCTTTGCCAAGAGGCACACTGAACTCAGAGATATATTATAAAGGAAAAAAAAAAAAAAATATATATAATATAATAGTAACTTTCACGTATGAGTTTCAGGATAAAGGGCTAATTGAAATTGAAATTGAAATTGAAATGCACTATAAGACCAAGTTTTGAGATGTTTTTCCTTTGACACCACAGCCGTAGCTAGTGTTGCCAGGTCCCGTGTGTCAAATTTCGGAACGTAAGGATAAAATAATCGGGATTTTGGGTTTCAAACGCGAATTTTTTTTTTTTCTTAATCATTAATTTTATTTTTTTTCATAAAAGTCTGATTTTGGTGAGAAAATCTGAAAACAAATATTTTTATGAAGTAACAGCTTAGTTAGTTTCGTTTCGTGAAAAATCGGGACATTTGACGTCCCGATCAAAGGTTTATCGGGACGTGTCACCAGACCCCTGAAAATCGGGACGTCCCGCGCAAATCGGGACACCTGGCAACGCTAGCCGTAGCTCATATCAATAATCCAGGCCGTCACACATATTTGTCCATATCTTGAAAACGACTGAACCGATTTCGATGAAACTTGCACTGTTCCCTAAGTTGAAGTAAATGTAAACCAATAAAAAAAGGATGGTTATAATCCGATTAATATCTTCAGAGATATGCGTGGACAAACATACAAACATACATACATAAAAATTTTGTATATTTGTTTGTAAGCCCTCATAGACCATTATATGTGAAATTGCAGTTCCAATAATATTACATACATACGTGTCGAATTGATAATCTCCTTTTTTTGATGTCGATTAAAAAAGTATTAACTCTAATCTGACACTGATTTGAAGGCTGCGAAATATTTTCAATGGAATACGTCGTGCTCTTTCACTGACTTCAAATCAGTGTCAGATTAGAGTTATTTCATACTTTTTATTGTATTTTGAAGACGATTTAATTTTATTTGAATTAAAAATCAATAAAATGGCCCTATCTGGTGATATGAAGTATGACAATGATTATTATAGAAGTCAAAGATTAAAATATGAACATGATTTGTGTTTGCTTATGGTCTAGCAGTCCCGTCACTACCCCAAGCACAATGTAATCTTTGTAGTGTGCGTTTGCACTACGCCGTTCTAGCAATGCAATTTATGCAATCGTCAAACGTTTTGACTTGCGCTATATTTAATGAATGCGCGCTCTTAGCATATATATTCTTTCGTTATACACATACTTGTGAAACTTAATTGCGGAATTCTTTATATCCAGCATTTTTGAAAACATAACAGTGACCAATCGCAATAAAAACACACGAGTTTGTGGCATACTGACAGCGCTTCGCGGTTACTATTTTGAACCATGGCCACTGCGGTATCTATTGCCCGGGCGAGGCTGTTTGGAACTTTGGCAATCTATATATAAATAATAAATATAGTTGTAGTGACGTAGATTGTCGTGACGAAGGTCTAATGCCTCTCGTAGATTTTTGGAGCTTGAATTTTCGATGAAGGAAAATGTCATGAGGAGCCATAGCATTGTTTGTAGGGCACTTGATAGTACCCTCCAAGGGCGTAGCTAGGATTGTATATGGGGGGGCACACAAAGAAAATCCCAGATTTTTATCTTTATATTAGAGATCACATCCCGTATTGTTTGATTTCACAAGCCAGCCTTCAAGCCTGTTAGTTTCTTAGGTCTTATAAGAAGCGTCGCAAACTATGAAGCTCGTCAGAATTACAGTTTACCAGCGAACGACCGCTCTTCTAAGGGGGGGCAGCTGCCCCTCCCTGCCCGTACGCCCATGGTACCCACTTAGGGAATGCAAACCGGTTTCACCGAAAATCGAAAAACCGGTTATTCGGTACGGTTTTGACCAACAACAAAAACCGGTTTCACATAACACCAAAACCGGTTTTTCGATTTTTTTCGGTTTTTCTTTCAATGTTTGGAGAAACTAAAAAAGGAAGATTTCCCGCCGTTTTAAAATTGTTCCCTTAAAATAATGATTGTTTTTATGATAGATATAAAACATGTAAAACTTTTTTTTACAATACTTAGGTAGCAAACAAGCGTACGGCCCGCCTGATGATAACCAGTTACTCTAGCCTATAGATTCTTGCAACATAACGGTTATCACTCGCACGTTACCAACCCTCAACCTTTTTGAAGAGGGGAGCTCATTCCACAGCCTGAGCATCTACGATAGGAAGCTTCTTTGAAACCGCACAGTATGAGAACATTTTGGTTCCAATTTGTGAGGATGAACTCCCCATCGGTGACTACGATGGATCAAGGTAACTGGGCATCAGGTCAATCAATTCTTCATAACACTGTTGGAAAAGCGGTTGAACACACATAAGAAGGCAGTCTCTCCTCAGACTAAGGGGCTTTATAACACTTGTGAGCTCGAGATCATCGACAATTCTAACGGCACGTCGCTGAACTGAGTCTAAATACCCAAGCTGGTATCCAGGTGCCCACAGAAGACAGCATTACTTCATTTGGGCCAGACTTGCGACTTATATAGTTGCAGTCTTTGTCTCGATAAGAAGTACTGCTTCGCTCTATTAATCACACAGAGTTTTTTGGATATCTTGTAGATGACTTTGGAACAGAACGTCGCTACAAATATTAACGTGAAGGATCCCAATGTTGATGTTGAGGGACATTATCTAGAAATGAGGAGCCACAGCAAATGGACTTCTCTCAACGGTGAATGCGCAGGCTTGCGTGTGATTTAGTGGGGTTGAAATAGACTATGGGCGGGAGCACCTGGATACCAGCTTGGGCCTTTAGACTCGGTTCAGCGACGTGCCATCAGAATTGTTGACGATCCCGAGCTCACAAGCGGTTTAGAGCCCCTTAGTCTGAGGAGAGACTTTGCCTCCTTATTTGTGTTCTACCGCTTGTACAACGGAGAGTGTTCTAAAGAATTATTCGACTTATTGCCCACTGCTACCTTCTACCATCGCAACTCTCGCCATCGACGGGGAGTCCATCCTCACATATTGAAACCAGAATTGTTTCGAACTGTGCGGGCTCAAAGGAGCTTTCTTCCGCGGACGGTCAGATTGTGGAATGAGCTCCCCGCCGTGGTTTTCCCAATGGAGTACAGCATGGGGTTCTTCAAAAAGGGCGTGAAGAGATTTCTTCAGGGTCGGCAACGCGCAAGTGATGCCCCTGGTGTTGCAAGCGTCCATAGGCTACGGTAACTGCTTACCATCAGGCGGGCTGTATGCTTGTTTGCCACCTTAGTGGTATAAAAAAAAAAAAAAAAAAAAAAAAAAAAAAAGACTAGGTTTAGTCGACCCCAATCGGAGTCACTAGTTTGTGTACTCTCGATTTAAGACAAGTCCTTCGCGCCTTTTCTACAATATAGAACGTGAGATATTTGCATGGTTCGTGTAATGAGCGTCCCATGTAACTTCATCTGCATAGCAATGAATGCTGGCAATAGAGAGTATATCATTAATATGCTGGAGGAACAGTGTTGGGGATAATTCAGAGCCTTTCGGGACGCCAGCATTAATGTCATGCTATCGGAGCAACTACTATCAACGAAGGCTCTTATGTATCTGCCAGACAGCAAGCTGACTGATTGGTGTTATTTTTTACCCGTCTGCACGACAGCAAAAACTGGGTATTTTTTTTTAACTAAGGAAAACATTCGTATAATAATAACCACGTTTTAGTGTACACGCAAGTTGCTGTGCCGCTACAATATGCCATGTATATTACGTGTGAAATTAAAATTATAACTTACGAAACATAATTTAATAAATGTTTAAATAATTACTTCTTTAATACTGATCTATTTTTTAAAATAGTCATAATATCTCATAGCAATTAAAAATCAAGCAAAAGTTATATGTTTTTATGATTTCATTCATTTAAAATAAAATCAAAAGCAACGAACCGTGTAGTCTATATAAACGAGTATCTGATCTACAGAGTTAAATAAACGATAATTTCCATAAATTTTATGAAAAAGAGATGGATTGATTGTGTGAAAGATGATATTGGTAAGAAACGAGTGAATGTTGGTATAACGGATAGAAGAAGCGTGCATATTGCGCCGATCCCAAATTATAGGGAACAGGACAGGCAGATGGTGATGGTGTATTTGCTGTTTCTTTTATACCCACTTCATTAACTTTAACTGACAATAATGCCTGTTTGCGATTTTTAAATCTTAGGCACGGTTATTATCTATAATTCGAGCTATAGAAATAACGTCAAAAAAAAAACGAGCGAACATTAAAAAAACCGGGTTAAAACCGGTTAACCGGTTTTTTCCTCTCATAACCGAAATAAAAACCGGTTTTCATTTCGCCACGGTTTTGCATTCCCTATACCCACTTGGTAGAAACCATTCTCATGTCATATACTAATCAATAGCATGGCGGAATTTCAGCCAGACATGCGGTAATAAATGGATCCTCTTTGCCATGCGGTTTGTTTTTTATATACCTTGTAGGTTAGGTCAGCTAGGGGCCGGCGCAGGGGTCATGGCCACAGCTTATCAGTGTTGCCAATTTATTTGGGATGAATCTGTGTTGGGTACACAGATATTTTTTAAAAAGTGTTGGGTACGATTTTTTATCTTAGCAGTTTTAAGCACTCTACACAGTGTCAGGCTAAACTGTTATTATTATTTTTTTCTTTGTAAATTATATTGTATTATTTCTTGTTTTTGTTTATTTTTAGTTAGTTTGCCTTTTGTACCTTTTTTTTGTGATGTCGAAAAGGGTTCGACTGAAAACCAGTTCCAAGGTATGTACTACATACTGCAGAATTTCTTCTGCATGAATTCTTTTTGCTCAGAGTATTTGTGGACTCTTTGTCGGTTATGATTTTTTTTATTTAGAAAAATCGTAAATTTAGTTAAAGTTGACAAAGAGTCCACAAATACTCTGAGCAAAAAGAATTCATGCAGAAGAAATGCTGCAATACCTTGGAGTAAAACTGAGTCGTAATCCTTTTTCGACATCACACAATATTACTGAATGTGTATATTGTTATTATTTTTTAATTTATTTATCTATTTCTTTTGTAACGTTATATGTAATGTAATATAATATATAATTCTGTAATGTTGTGTGTATGTCGAAATAAATGTTTTTTCTTTCTTTTTCTTCTTTCTTTCTTTAGAAAATATCAAAGCCTATCGATCATGAACTTCTTGCAGCTGTACTCGAGACCCAGTTCCTTTGAGACTTTGTGTGCCACATTATCATATTTTTTCGAATACAGGCCACAGATAGAAAATTGCCGGAGCCCAATTTGTCAACACACAATGCTCTCTTCTATTTTAATATTCATAATAAAAATTAAAGGTGTGTGTGAATATGTGACAAATAAATATTTATTTCTTTCTTAATATTTTATTAATGTAATCACTTCCAAGTTTCAACGATTATTTTAGTTTTATCAGCTTTTATGACATAACTTATTGTCGTCCGCAAAGATACGTTTTTGTTACTCGCAACATTAAATAATTTAATAATATGTAGTTATAACGCAAATATAATTTACCATTTTGAGCGTTTCCTCGGGGCGCAACAAGTAGAACATGGATTGGAGATGATGCTGTATGTCAGGCTGCGGGAGAACAACCCGCACCGGAGACCGCCACCGGTCCGCACAGCCGCGCTCGGCGCTGCCCAGCACCACCGCTGCGCCTTTATTTGCGAAGTAGCACTCATTGAGACTAAAACAAGGCATACTTGTAAAAACTTACCGATCTAACTTATATGTACCCAACTTCGCCGTAAGATGATGCGTAGCAATGCAAGGTTTAAAACCCATATTGTTAAATTATACTCGATTACTCTGATATAGGTATCCTTAGGATATACCACACAAAATTTTTAAAAGGCGATGATAGCTCATTGGTAGCACGTCGGATACCGAGATGAAGGTCCCGGGTTCGAATCGAAGGAAAACATCGTGAGGAAACCATAGCACGGTGGTAGAGTACTTTGTAGTACCCGCCTGGCTGGCTACCACCCTCAAGTTGAAATCTGTCGCCAAGCACCTTTCGGTGTGTTCCGATAGCTGCACTTGAGAGCCGGTTCCTTCTAGGCTTTGTGTGTTTACCACCTTCGGCCGCATCATCACTTACCATGGTGAGATTGCGGTCAAACACAGAACTATAAACAGTAAAAAAAAAACATCCCTCATTTTATTAAGATATCCCTGTATACTTATGGCGAAAAGGGTATAATAGGAAGCTATATTATCCCCGGGATTTATAGGCTACTTTTTATCCCGGGAATGCCAATGAAGTTTATTAATATGTAGTGCCCATCAGACTAGATTGATAATATAATGAATGAATGTTTTTTGGTATTGTTTTAAAATTCGATTCAATACTCTAAAAAATATACAGGGTGTTGTTTCGGTCGGCGACAAGCGACCCAGGAGCGGTAGTACAAAATATATATTCCCCAAAAATGGACTTAATTCCATTAAATACTGTAAATATGTTGAGAAATACCTTATTCAATTTGAAATAAAAACAGCAAAGTATGGTTACTAGGCACGTGCACAGACTAGAGCTAGGCGGAAGCCGCCATCGCCCCACCCCTTTACTCCCTCGTACTCCCGTTGAGTATTATGTCTACACTTTAGCTTATAACATGATTTTCAAAATTTTTATTTTTTATATTTATTTTATTATTTAAAAAAAAATAAAGTATTTTTTTTATATTTTTTTTAGCACCAGTATCATTTGTATTATCAACCCTGAGTCGCTCGTCGCTGACCAAAACAACGACCTGTATAATATAGCATTTTGGATCCAGCTGGAAAAATGTTGATCCAGCAGGATTGAAAACGCTGCTGGCTTGGAATCCCTACTAAAATATCCTTTGTGCAATTCCAACAGCTATGATAACAAAGGTCAGTATTACTGATAATCAGGCTCACTGCTCCAGATTTAAAGCTTTCTTACGCACGTGAATCGGAGGGGGTCAGCTAGTCGTTTTATAGTTTTGGCAGAAAATTTCATGTTCTGGTACTTCATTTATAGTGATCCTAAAGGATAAGTTGGATTTGGTATCATAACAATGTGTTTTTTATAAGTTTAGTATCTAAGGGAAACTATTGCATTATCAGTAAAACTGACCGCGCAAAGTTTTGTCACGAAAAACTAAATTTTATTTAAAAATATGTTAAATTATTTCTTAAACACAGACCGAATAGCACACTCACTCCCCGGATGCCCGAGAAACTAACCTAGATATTGTATAGGGGAAAGCCTGGTCTGAAAATATGAAATAATTCTAAAAATGTCTTTCTAAACACTTTTTGCAAAGGAGCAAAGATTATAAAATGTCGAGTAAGAGTGTCGTGTCTTTACGAACATCATATAAAGGGTTTTGTGCTTTAGTGCGTGTGTGTTGGGTGGCATATTTTCTCCTCCTTTTTGTAAGTGATTTTTATTTTACGAATTGTCAATATTTGAAAAAGAAACCGGCTTAAGGTTCCGTCCGAATTATCATTCCGGCCCGTCATTGATCAAGATCAAGATTGATTTATTATATAACATAATATCCTGCAAGTATTCGTTTAAATAACACTTTAGGACTTTTTTTAAAGATATAAATGTCTGGATTCAATAGAATAATACTACGGATATCTCCTGTACATTTTGAATACTGATATGTCAGTTAAGTCAATACTTATAGTATATATGGTATGTAATAAATCAATAGAGCTATTCTAGCACCATAGAATGCGTACAATTATTTTATAAGTGATTTTTCATGGTATTTGAATTTGTCAATAATCGATATTTTTTTGCAAATAACTCTTTAACGTGACATTTTACACATAGACACCCCTGTAATTTTTTGTTCGTATAAGTGTTCCTAATCGATTTATACAGATAAAGTAGTACCCAACTGATACGGCTTAAGGGCTTATTACACCTTCCTATATTTAGGATCCTAACTAGGATGGTTCTAACAAGGAAGCAGGAAGCTACTTATTACACTACACTTCTTTCATACATCTTGCTTTCTAACTAGGACGCGGCAAAGAGTATAGCAACTATACTTAAAGCGGGACGGACGACTCGTAGGGATGTAACAAAGGTCGATTTAAAAAAAATATAACTATACTTACATCGATGTTCTTCCGATGTTTTAAGTTTTTTATTCTCTCAAACCGATCACACAAATTAAAATTTCAATCAATACAAATGAGCTCCTTTATGTAAAATAAAACAAAATTGAACTTTATGTAAGTAAGTACCAAGTATTAATTTATAAATAATGTAGTACTTTCAATGTACGGATTATTATTCTATTATTGTTTTTTGATTACTAATGACCTATACATTCATCCCTCAAAATATACGCCAAGACTTTAGAAGCCTTATATAATTATTTCAAAACATCGATGTTTTGAAGAACAATGTTACATCCCTAAACGTCCTAAATCGGAGCGACGCGATTACACTTTCCTGTTTAAGGAAGCAGAGCGGTTGGGACCTTCCTATCTCACTACTTAGGACACTAACCGTTCTTTCTGCGATTACACGTTCCTATTTCCTAGTTAGGATCCTAAAAATAGGAAGGTGTAATAAGTGCTTTACCGATGTACCTGCGAACGTAAATTTTCAAAGCGCGGGAAATGTTATGTTGTGCGGAGGAGCGTGACTTGCGAATGAGACGGAACTAATAGCTGCAGTGTATTATGAACCTTATAGTAGTGATCTAAGGTTGATTGTAAGTTTTAAGTATTCTTTCGTTAATCTTCACGGCCATTCTTTCTTTTCTGTGCGAACGAAGATTCACGACGCGCCATATCAGTTGGGTAAATAATACTGTATCAAATTGCGCCGCCATTTAAAAAAAAATTGCGCCTGATGCGTATGCCAGCCTCCGCGAACAAAAATCTTCGAACCTTTTAATCAACTAATGTCGTGAATTAGAAGTAATATTTAGTCAAACGATGTGATGATTTACATGACCATTTAAAAAGTATTTTTGTTAAGTAAGTAACTTTTATGAGTTGAGAAGTTGTAGTATTTAAAACATTATGACATTATATTAGATACTTGTTATCGTCCAACCCGTACTATTCGTCGCTACCGAATATATTAGCCTACCTTTTACTAATACGGTTCTCAACATTGTCTTCGTTGCAATCAATAGATTGTTCAGCTTCTTCCTACAACAATAAAATATATATTATTATATCACTATAACTATACTTTATTACAAATATGTTAATTTTTACCTAGCCTTTGCCTTCGATTAAAAAAATATATATCTTTTTGTTCTGTGGGACTCCAAAGCAGGTAGTGTCTGATCAAAGGTCAATTCTGGCCGAAGCCGAAGGTTTAATAAACCCTAAGAATTTCAGTTAAAGTTTGGCTAAAAGTGAATAATATAATATTTTTTAAAAGTTTATGTTGATTGTACGCACGGCTACAGATCAAGCTATACATTTCCAATATAAGCTGACCTCTCATTGTACGGAAATCCTATACAATGCGAGATCAGCTTATACTGATCGCTTGATGTGTTGCCGTGTATACCTGTACACAACTTAACGAGGTGATTTAAATTACCTGCATCTTATCAAAAATAATAGTATACTTTTGCGAATTTGTAACAGTTCCTTAAATTTTGGCGCTTGCTTGACACTTTCGGCTATGGCCAAATCTTCGGTCCAACTACTTACTACCAAGAATACTATCAGCCCATTTGTGGGCAATGACTGTGGGTGACGATAAATTCTGCTATGCAGTTTAACCAGATAACTAACAAAATATTGAATGTGAAGTACCAAGAACTCTTAACCGATATTTCCAGTTTTTTTGGGATCTAGGGCTCTACCGCGTAACTTTGGTGGTAATCGTAACGAACACCATTAATAAATTTCATCCAATCAGGGCCCGCGAATGGTCATCGTCGCGTCATATCGCGTGCGCGTCATTGGATGAAATAATTAATGGTGTTCGTTACGATTACCACCAAAGATACGCAATAGCCCGGCTGTACTGAAAGGGCTAAATTAATCCCTATAATAACTGACACTCTACTGTTTGTCCATTGGTGTTATAGCCCTAGTACGTAACTAGAACTAGAGCTACGGACCTAAATGGTGCAGAATGTTAATACACAGCAAATTATTGAAATAGAGTTTTAATAGAATTATTTTCCGAGGGAAAATCAAATCTTTCAAATTATGGTGATAAATCACTGTGGAAATATCTTCTAAGTTAAGTTAATAAGTCATAATTGTTTTTTGCCAATATATTAAGTTGTATCTAAAATTATATTGGTTTTTGTCAAGAGTTGATCTGTAATTAAGATGCAAAGGTTCTTTATTAAATTGATAAATTAAGTACTGTCCCCCATGTTCCAGGAATAAAAACTGTAATTTATGTGATCCTAGCTACCCCTCTGCCCAAATGTTCCCTTGTCCTTTAATCCTAGAGCCTCAGGTCATTGGTGCACTAAGTGGGAGGTTACACACAAAGTGGTCTTCATTTGAAAACCTTTCATCCCCATTAGCACTGGTAAACACTGTTTTTGTCACACGAACTTTGTAATGATATTAATTTGTTTGTTTTGGTGTATCCTGATTTTTTTTCTTCTATATTTTGTTCCAGTCACATCTAGTTTTTTCGTGACAGTTACTTATTCATTTCTGACCCATTTACTTGTGTTTGTTTGAATAACTTAATTTAGGTGACTGTATAACTATCATAAATAATAAATAAATTTATTTCCAATAACTTATCTTAGGTTACAACATATTTTTGGAATCTCCTTTTAAGCAAAGATTTGCTTCATATGCAAAGATCATAGTCGACTAACATACATTTTATGGATGTGTGTTACATTGTAAATATGCCACAAAAGACATTTTGCTTGGACTACAGCTCGATTACAGAAAATATTGCTGTTTTATTTGTGAATGTAACAGTAGAGACAGAAAAAGTCACTACACAAAGAAAGTATGGCCCAAACGTGAATCACAAATCCAAGGCATAATTTTTTTTTTTTTTTTTTTACTGTTTATAGTTCTGTGTTTGACCGCAATGTCACCATGGTAAGTGATGATGCGGCCGAAGGTGGTAAGCACACAAAGCCTAGAAGGAACTGGCTCTCAAGTGCAGCTATCGGAACACACCGAAAGGTGCTTGGCGACAGATTTTCAACTTGAGATGTTTCCTTCACCGAAAGCTCAAGCTCATTGTAGGATTCGAACCGGGACCTTCATCTCGGTATCCGACGTCACTACCACTGAGCTATCATCGCTAAAATGATAAATGTTAAAAATGACCCTTTACTAAACCCCATGTATATTCTTTAACCACCGTTGCATATAAAACTTGGCCGAATAAAAATCTTTGCAAAATCTATGCAAAAATATGGTTGTTAGTGGATTTTCATACCTGAAAGAAAAATTCCCTGAATGCAGTGAGGCAAAAATTAAAGAGGGAATATTAGTTGGTCCACAAATACAGGAACTAATGAAAGATAAGAACTTTGAAAAATGACTGAATGATCAGGAAAGAACCGCCCGGAAGGTCGTCCACAATTTTCTAGGAAACTATAGAGCGGAAAAATACAATATTTAATTAATGACCTTTATAATCTCATGCAAAGCTCTAGGTTGTAACATGTTCTTGAAAATACATATGCTGGACATATCTGTATTACTTTTCCGAAAATTTTGTTACTGTGAGTGATCAACAAGATGAGAGACTTTATCAGGACTTTCATTAATAGAGAGAAGCATTATCAAGGGATATTGTAAGTTAAGTAATAATTTGTCTAAGTGTAGGATTTTCATACTTTTCATGAAAATATAATGTTTTAATGTTACAAAGAAACCTGTTGTGTAATTTTTTTTATTAATATATTATTGTTTGGTGATCATAGTGCATTCAAAATTTGATATTAGTTTTCGTGTGACAAAAAAAGTTTAAATTTTGTAGACCAATGTATTATAGACCAGTTATTGGCTCTTGAATGTTTTGGCCTACCCGTTACCACTTCTGCTTATGGATTCTTTGAGCAATGTCTACTTTATTTAATGCAGTCTACAGCTTTTATTCAATTAATGACCTTATTTTGGACCATGATGTACTCAAAAATTCTGAGCATAGTTTCTCCCAAATCCTCGAGGCTGCATTTAATATGGAATCATTGAAAATGTAAAATTGTGTGAGCTTTTTAATTTTTATGTCATATTATTATTAGATACAATGAGCACATCCAGACATTAGTTAGAAGCTTTCTTCAATACCCCCCCTACCCTCATCCGCCCAAAAGAAATAATGCAATAAAAAGGGCTCATATTCTCCCCAGTGACCTGGTAAGGCACGGGTATTGTTACTATATGCCTTGCCAGGGAATAATTCATATACATACATTTTGAGTTCAATTGATATGGTGGTGCTCTTTATTCTGACAATAAGTATATCTAAGAGAACCATGAAACCTGGCTTGATTGGTAAATTATATTTAAGGGCTAATAGTTGTTCAATTAACCCATACACATTGTAGAAATCTATTAATGGTGAAGCATAGTGAGTGATCACTTGCTGCTTACAGTTCGTCTAGCCATGGAGTGAGACAAAATTTGAACATCCATTCAGATGGGTACTTACCGTTTTCCTGGGTGTTTGCACACTCGAAGAACGACGAATTGTAACAAGTGCCATAATAACACACTAGTGTTTTGCCATTGTATAGCGAATCAGTATGCTATTAGACACTAATATACATTCATCACAAACATGAGAAATACTTGAATTGAGGTACTATCGATGAAGCAAATTAATTATATTAGGTATATCACTAGATAATCACACTCATGATTGATTGCAACAAGAACAATCTTTCACAACTGCACATCTTTCTTTTATATTTCTAAAATTCTATTTATAATCAAAGGAAAGAAAGATGATGATGGATGAAGGCCAGTGTTGCCAGCAGTCCATATCATAGATAATACATGCGTTAGCATCTCTACATGATCTCTACTAAGTCTGTGGATGTAAAGTGAAATGAAATGAATCATGTGTATCGTGACTTTACAAGATGTCTCAAGAAGTCCGTGTAAAGTTTTAGTTACAACCACCAAGTGACTGACTGAGGACTATGTGAAAGTGATTTATTGTGACTAGAACTTATAATATAACTAGAAAATGGCAAAATACGCAAGCCGTGTGACGCCAACATACCTATATACACCGTGACTTTTTATTCCTCTTAGAAACGCAGCCCACATAATGTAGGTACCCAATGAATAGGTACTAATCATTAAGAATTTTTTTTTTTGTCATTTGTATTTTTTAACCACTAATTGGCAAACAAGCATACGGCCCGGTTGATGTTAAGCGGTTACCGTAGCCTATGGACGCTTCCAACACCAGGGGTATCACTTGCGCGTTGCCGACCCTGCAGAAATCTCTTCACACCCTTTTTGAAGAACCCGATGCTGTACTCCATTGGGAAAACCACGGCGGGGAGCTCATTCCACAGTCCAAGCGTCCGCGGAAGAAAACTCCTTTTAGCCCGCACAGTTCGAAACAATTCTGGTTTCAGTGTGTGAGGATGGACTCCCCGTCGATAGCGAGAGTTGCGATGGTGGAAGGTAGCCATAGGCATCAAGTCGAACAATTCCTTAGAACACTCTCCGTTGTACAAGCGGTAGAACACATATAAGGAGGCAAAGTCTCTCCTTAGACTGAGGGGATCTAAACTGCTTGTGAGCTCGGGATCGTCAACGATTCTGACGGCACGTCGCTGAACCGAGTCTAAAGGCCCAAGCTGGTATCCAGGTGCTCCCGCCCATAGATGACAGCAGTACTCCATATGAGGCCCGACTTGCGACTTATAAAGTTGCAGCCTTTGCCCCGATGTGAAGTACTGCCTCGCTCGGTTGAGCACTCCAAGCTTTTTGGATGCCAGCTTAACCTTGTCTTCCAAGTGACTTCGGAACAAAACATCGCCAGAAATGTCGACGCCAAGGATCCCAATGCTTTGGCTGATGTTTAAGAAAGTGTTCTGGAATTGTGGAGTCACAGACCATGGGGTTTTCTTAGCGGTGAACGCGCAGGCTTGAGTCTTCGTGGGGTTGAACTGGACTAGGTTTAGCCGACCCCAATCGGAGACACTAGTTAGTGTACTCTCGATTTCAGACATTAGCCGTTCTCGGCTTTCCTCTACCACGGTACGAGGGATAAATATCCCTATACGTTACACGGGCCGTGCAAATGCACGGCCCGTGTAATGGGCGTCCCCTGTACTGTCGTCTGCATAGCAATGAACGCCATCAATAGACAGCATATCATTGATATGCAGAAGGAACAGTGTTGGGGACAGCACAGAGCCTTGCGAGACGCCTGCATTTATGTCCATGCTATAGGAGCAGCTACCATCAACGACGGCTTTAATGCATCTGCTGGACAGAAAGCTGGCGACCCATTTGCATAGACCCTCGGGAAGCCCGTATGCAGGTAACTTCGATAGAAGACCCCGGTGCCAGACCCGATCGAACGCCTTCGCCACATCTAGGCTCACTGCCAATGGCTCACCTTGACTCTCTATGGCGATTGACCAACGGTGTGTGAGATACACTAGAAGATCACCAGCCGAGCGACTGTGGCGAAAGCCGTATTGTCGGTCGCTCAACAAGTCGTGATCCTCCAGGTATCTCAAAAGTTGCGTGTTGATCACTCGCTCCATGACTTTGGAGAGATGGGAGGTGATGGCGATAGGCCTGTAATTCGTCGGGTCTGATCTGTCGCCCTTTTTGGGCACTGGGTGCACGTGGGTCCCGTGTTCCACGAAGACGGGACTTCCTTTTTGGTGTAGGAAAGTGCGAAAAGACGCGTTAGCACAGGACACAATTCAGGAGCACACAGCTTCAGCACCACTGCCGGTATGCCGTCTGGCCCACTCGACTTATGGATGTCCAGAGAAAGTAATTCCCTACGGACCTCCCGTTGGGTAATGCTTATCTCTGGCATGGAGCTGTTACACCGCGGGATGGTAGGCGGTGTGGCGCCACCATCATCCAAAGTCGAGTTCGAGGCAAAGAGAGAGTCTAAAAGGTCAGCCTTCTCTTTAGCACTATGGGCCAAGTTCCCGTCCGGCTTACGTAGTGGTGGCAAGAACGACTGGCACATACAATAATATTCTTATAAAGTTACAAGGAAAATAACCAAGCCACGGTTTAAAACCTAACGTTTAACTAATCTCCCCGCAATGCGTACATATTTAGAACATGCTTCTCCTAAGCCAGATCTACTGGTAGAAGCTTCTATAGATGGTCCACTAGCTTCTACTGAAGATCTATCACCACCAATAACGTCCCCATCATGCCTACGCATACCCTCTTGTCAAGAGGGTATGCGTAGGCAGGTAACTTCGATAGAAGACCCCGGTGCCAGACCCGATCGAACGCCTTCGCCACATCTAGGCTCACTGCCAATGGCTCACCTTGACTCTCTATGGCGATTGACCAACGGTGTGTGAGATACACTAGAAGATCACCAGCCGAGCGACTGTGGCGAAAGCCGTATTGTCGGTCGCTCAACAAGTCGTGATCCTCCAGGCAGAGGCTCTTGACCATTACTAGAGCTGCGTACTTCACTTGACGCACATTTAATTAAATGCCGCCTATTGCGTCTATATCGAACCCCATCTTTATTTTCAATTATATAAGAACGAGGTGTATGGGCATTTCCAACAACCGTACCATGCATTCTCGCTTTTCCATTTCTACAAATTATATTATCACCACTATTTAATGCAGGGAGTGCCTTGGCACGTTGATCATAGTAAATCTTACTTTTAATTTGTTTGTCAACCATCGTTTTGTATTCAGACGAATCCACAATTTTAGGTTCCATTAATTTGTTACTTACTGGTAGTTTACAACGTAGTCGCCTACTCATTAACAACTGTGCAGGAGAACTTAAACCCTCTCTTGGAGTGTTACGAAAATTGAGTAACGCCAAATGAAAATCCGTTCCGCTATTTATAGTTCGATTTGATGGTTTGTACCGCGCGTTCGCTTTTACCATTCGCTTGTGGATAATTTGGCGATGAAGTTATATGATCAAATCCCCAATCCCTAACGAATTTTTTAAATTCACGACTTGTATATTGTGTTCCATTATCACTCACAAGTACCTCCGGTATACCATGTCGAGAAAACATATCTTTCATGCCATGTATTATTGAGTTAGATGAAATATTATTTAATTTGGTAACTTCTATAAAATTTGAATAATAGTCAACCACCAAAAGATAGTGTTCTTTTCTATACTCAAACAAATCAGATCCAACTTTTGCCCATGGTAAATTTGGAATCGTTATAGGAATCATAGGCTCCCTAGAAGGAGCATTCACGTTCTCCCGACAGATACTACAAAGTTTGACAAATTTTTCGATGTCACGTGACATGTTAGGCCAAAATATCACCTGCCTAGCACGACGCTTGCACCGATCAATACCTAAATGACCCTCATGAATGATGTCTAACATTTGTGCTCTTAAAACAGTTGGAATTACCACAACGTTGATTCTAAAAATTACACCATCAACAACAAACAAATCATCTTTAATGGACCAATATATCTTTAAGCTTTCCCTAAGATTGCACTTATTCTCCGGCCATCCTACATCTATGTATTCTAATAGCTTGCATAAATCCTTATCTTTCTTTGTTTCTGTCTTTATTAATGATAACTTTTTATTTGACATTGGTAAACTATTGACAACTAATTGAACTTGGTATAAAACATTTTCCTTAACTTCTTCGCTGTATAAATCGGGAAGGGGCGCTCGAGATAACGTATCTGGTATGTACATGTATTTACCCGGCTTGTAAGATACTACTAAATCATAACCTTGTATTCTTAACATCATACGTTGCAAGCGAGCAGGTACAGACATAAGCGGTTTTTTAAAAACACTCTCTAATGGCTTATGGTCTGACTCCACAATCACCTTACGTTTACCAAATATATATTGATGAAATCTCTCACAACCGAACACTATCGCTAACAACTCTTTTTCAATCTGCGCATATCTTCGCTGTGCATCGGTTAGTGTACGAGAGGCATATTCAACAGGTCGACCATCTTGCATAAGAACAGCACCAAGTGCATCCCCTGATGCATCCACTGACACCACTACAGGCCGCGATACGTCATACAAAGCCAATACTGGAGCGCAACTCACACACTCCTTCAATTTATCAAACGCCCCTTGCTCACTTTCTTGCCAATTCCATTCAACGTCCTTCCTAAGTAATTTAGTTAATGGACAAGCATACTCCGAATACTTTGGAATGAACTTTGCCAAGTAATTAACTGCCCCTAAAAACCGCTCCAAACTTTTTCTACTATCCGGAACTGGCATCTCTTTTATAGCCCGAATCTTACTTGGATCAGGCCGCATACCATTTTCGTCAAAAATATGACCTAAATATTTAACCTCCTTCACCTCTATTGTACACTTTTCTTTGTTAAATTTTAAATTAATTTCCCTTGCACGATTGAATAAGGCAATTAACCTCCTGTCATGCTCTTCTTTTGTTTTTCCCCACACAATTACGTCATCAACGAAGCTATCCGTGCCCTCCAGGTCTTCAAGTAGTTGTCTAATCTTAGCATGAAATACCTCAGATGCACATTTAATACCAAAAGGAAGCCTTAAGAATTGATAACGTCCAAATGGTGTTGCAAAAGTACAAAGATCAATACTCTCCTTATCCAGTTGAATAGCCCAGAAACCAGAAGTTGCGTCCAGTACCGAAAAATATTTAGCCCCATTCAGTTGCACCGCTAGCTCTGTGATTGTGGGCAACTGAAAGTGTGCACGCTGCACCGCACAATTAAGCTCTCGTGGATCTAAACAAATGCGGATGCCGTTATTTTTTTTAGCAGCTATAACTAAAGGATGTACCCATGGAGTAGGATGATTCACCTTTCTTATAACACCTATCTTTTCCATATTTTTTAATTCTTTTGCTAAACGATCCCGCAACCCTAATGGATTTTTTCTAGTAGCACTTACCACTGGCCGTACCGAACCATCAGTTACAATGTGATATTTTCCCGGTAGACATCCAACTCCCTTAAATAGTTCTTCATAATCTGCAAGATTAACTTCATGAACCCTCTTTACTAAACCTACCTCTTCACATGACTTACGTCCCAACACGCTTTGACAACTCATGTCAGCGACCGCAAACCTTAGAACATAAATTTTGTGTTTATATGACCACGGTAAATTACAAATACCTTTTACCGGTATTAAATCACCACTGTAGGATTCTAAGCGAATATTACGCTTTTTATTAATGCAAGTATCGTCAAACCCTAATTCCAAAAAACGCTTATATGACAATACATTGATATCTGCCCCTGTGTCCAGTTTGAATCGTTCTTCACCGTGGTCACACGATAAAGTTTCAAACCAGTCCTTAGACCCTCCCTGTTTAATTACTGATATATAGAAAGACTCATTCCTATCAGAATCACTACTAGATACATCACAATCGATATCATACAAGTTCACCTGTAGAGTGTCCTACGGTCCGTACGGACCGCGAGTTTGCGCCTTCCGTCGGGTGTCCCACGGTCCGTACGGACCGCCATAATGGCGGCTCGAATTTCACTTAATTGCTTTTTTTTGTAAACACGTTATCGTCGGGTATCGTACTCAAGTGCTCAAGTGTTTGGTATGTGAATAGAGAGGATTAAATGACGCAACCGTTTGTAGGGCGCATTATGTTACTACCAGTATAAAAAAATTGAAAAATCGTAATTTTTTTGTGGTAAACGGCTGAATGAGTTTTCTCGCTCCGAGGCTCGCCGAAAATTAAAGTGTAAGTGCAAAAAACTAACGTATTTCCTATAAAAGGTGGGTGATTTATATAGAATATTAGTTTATCTAACCGTTTTAGTAATAATTTATATAATTACTGATGTGTGTAATTAGAATTCCTTGCATCTAAACACTCGGAAGTACTCACGTGTTTATAATCGAAAATAAATATTTCACACATCAGGATTTATATAAATAACTATTAAAACGGTTAGATAAACTAATAATCTACACAAATCGCCCACCTTTTACAGGCAATCCGTTAAATATCACTATTCACACTTCATTTTGTTTTGAGTCGCGGCGCGAGATTCAAATTCACGTAATGCAACGGCTTTTATCAACAAATATTTTTTTGACCCTTATGCCTATAACATTAAGAGATAATAGTCAGGGACTCATAAAAGCTAATACAATCAATAATGGTTAGAAATTCATTTACAATGTGTGTGTACCATGACCTGAAAGTGGTGGTCTATTTTTAGATATCGACACACTAATCTACCTCGTTTTTTTTTTTATCATCGTTTATTATTTAAAACTTGTAACATTCGTCGAGTTTGGTATATGGAGGTGCAAGGTGGATGACACCTCCATTGAAAAGGGAAGATCTTCCGCCAGGCTGGGACATCGTGCCTGGGGACCGCGGTCCAACTGTACTTGTCGGACATTTGTATATATGCAGATCGCCGAGAAATCTTTGCAAGCGCGATGCAGGATGTAGTGGACATGTATGCGCGATGTATGCACGATGCAGGATAATGTGGCGGCGCGCCATCTATCTATCGGCGTGTGAACTTCGTTATGTAGTGGTTCGCTACATCACTCCCTTCCTAGACCAGAGGTCGATCTATAGTTGCGTCATTGCGTTAAGCTTGCAAGTGCCAGTGCTGCTCGAAAGTCTGCGGTGAGTCGAGACTGAGCGGGGTTGCTGCGACGGGTTGAGCCATGGGAGTCCACGTGGTGCAGAGACTGCCACGCCGGAGAGGGTGAGCCAGCCGAAGAGATCCGGACGTGTGCTGCGGTGGACTGTGCGGGCGATGAGTGCTGTCGCTGTGATGAGCCTTGCAGGACCAGGAAGCACGGTGAATCGGCTGCGTTGGAACTGGTTAAGGCGAAGCTGGCTTGCTGTGTGACTGCTTGCCGGTGGGGAGTGATGAGCTTGGAAGCTGCTCAGAAGGATGCTACTGCATGTTCAGTGATTGGAAGGGTTGGAAATTATTCCCATTCCATCACGTCGGGGTCACCAATATTGTAACGAAGCGGACTTCGTACATTAAGGTAAACCAGTGGAGGACTTAGTTTTACCTTCCTACTTGGGTAACCTATCGGAGAGCTATAAAGAAAACACCAATCAATGATTACAAAGTTGCCGCCAATTGATTTATTAATCGTAAATACATATATCTGAGACTCTATAGCTAGCTCTTAATTCTAACACTATGGATAGAGGGCGCGGCGTGATCTTGCTTTAAACGGTACGGGGAATCGCTCCTTGAACGCACTTTCCTGGGAGGTGGCACCAGACGTATTTGGTAACCCGAACCGTCTGGGACACCAATCCAGGGAATGGTAACGTACGAGGAGACGATAAATATACTGATTCACAGGGAATACGGTATCGGGGACGCGGACGGTGCCCGATGGTAAATCTACCAGGGCTTCGGTACAGACGGACCAACCTCACCGCAATGATCAACACAGCCGAATTTGGTAACCCGAACCGACATGTGTTGACTGTACGATAGCGCTGAGCCGACTGCGTGCTCTCTCACTGGAGTGCGCGGTCTTATAAAGGATGCTGCGGGGTGAGGCACGTGGCGCGGGGTGTGCGGGCGTCCCGCGGGCGGTAACTTTCCCCTCTGCGCTGCGGCGGCGTCGGCGGCGGCTGGATGGTTCGAGGTGGCGTGATGTGCTACGTCACACTCCTCTCCCGGGAATGGAGATTTTTACCTGTAAAAATCACTGCTGTAAATGATGTTCAAGTTCCTCTGAAATTATTATTCTCCTTTCTATTGTTTTTCTATATTAACTTTTTATTGTCTCAAATGAGGGTATTTCTAAAATTGTTTACTTTCTGGATCTCGCTCGGTTATCATGATTTACCCTCATTGTTATTGAGTTTTATATTTATTCGGAATAATTCGGATGCATGTTTTCCAATCTTTGATGTGTGCCGTTATTATTCTATTAGAGTAAGGATCCTTCAATAAATTTATTACCGGTGATTTTCTTTTAATTATTTTGAACGGTCCTGTACAATTCGGTGCGAGTATGGCACAACAACTTATTGGTTTATCCGATAATGGAATATTCTTTTTTAATGCAAATGGTTTAATTTCCGGTTTCGAGTACTTTATTTGTGTATAATAATTCGGTTGTTGGCAATCAGATTTTCTGCTTTGATTCATTTTCACTAAGTCATATGGTTTATTTCGGTTATCTACCTGCATTATTTCTTTATTTTCGGATTTTTCGGATTTGCGTTTTTGGCAAATGGTACACTTTTTAACATATTTGGCTATGTTCCTAAACATTCCTGGCCAATAGTATATGTGTGCTACTTTCGCTAACGTTTTTGCTGTTCCTATGTGTCCAGCGGTCGGAGTATCGTGGTTTTCTTTAATTATTTCTTCTTTTTTCGTTTTCGGTACACAAAGTTTCCATTCGGATGATGAGTCTAATTTTGTACCATATGACGGGTTTGTGATTCGTTTATAAAGGTTTTCTTCTATAAATTTAAATTCAGGAAAAATATGCGGTTCTGTCTTGATAGCTTCGGTTTTCTTTTTATACCAATCTTTTATGTCGGCAACGGTTGCACATATCGGATTTCTTATTAATTCATCGGCTACTATATTCTGTTTTCGCTTCTTCTTTTTCGATTTTGATTTTTTTTTTGATGGTTTATTTTTATCTATGTTTTGAATGTCTATGTTCATATTCAACCGTTTTATTAGGTCTACTCCTAATATTATGTGCGTTGCTCTTGGCATGACATACATACGATGTTTTAATACGGTTTCATTTATCTTTAGATCTATGTCTCGGAATTTTGACAACTCTAATTTACTTCCATCGGCTAGTTGTATTCTATGTACTTTTTGGTTGACGGATTTTTCTTCTTCTGGAAGTATCTTATATACTTCTTCGTTTATATACGAGTTTGTTGATCCAGTATCATACAGTGCTTTAAATTGTTGTCCTTGTATCTCAACATCTAAGAAAATTCTTGGATCATCTATATCGTCAGATCCTACGGTATTTGTTCTTTGAGTATATTTTTCATTTCGGGTCTCTTGTTTTCTACAACAATTTTTGCTTAATATTCCCATTCGGCCACACGTACTACAAAAGATTATGCGTTTACCTGTGCATTCTTTTGTTGTATGGTTTCTTTTTCCACAGCTCCAACAACACTTCTTGCTATCATAGTTGTTTAGAAAACTGGATTCCTCGGTTTCGGTTATCTGGTTTTCTCTTGAGTTTTCTTCATAACTCTGCGGTTGCTTCTCTATATATATTTGATGTGAGATTGCTTCATGATCTCTTGCCAGTTGTATTAACTCGGAGAGATTGCTGAACTCGTTCTTCTTCACATAATATTTATATTTGGCATTCATATTTTCATATATGCGGTCTAGTTCTTCGGATGTTGATAGTTTTCCATATCTTCTCATCAACGTTTGTATCTCGGTTAAGTAACTAACGAAGTTTTGTTTGTAATTCTGCCGTTTTCTTACTATGTCTCCTAGTAGTTTGGAGTTGTAGTTTTTCGGAAAGAAACTAAGTTTGAATTCTTCTATGAAGTTTTCCCACGACGACCATGTCTGGTGGTTATTTCGGTACCAAGCTCTTGCGTTATCTTTAAGAATTCTTGGCAGTATCTGCAGCATTTCTTGTGGTTTTATTTCATTGGTAGTTTTAATTTCTTCCAATGTTTCGATAAAATCCACCGGTTCGTTACGTATATCGAATGAGATACCGTAACTGTTTACCAATTTGAGTAGATTCATCATGTTCTTACTCTGTGGTTTTTCGGAGTTTGATTCGGATTCGGATACGGATGCGGTTGTCTTTTCTTGACTTGTTTCGGGCTTGTCTGTCATTTTCGTGCTTTTGATGTCTGTTGATAGGATTTTCCTAAGCTGTTCAACGGTTAAACCCTCGATTGAAATATTTCTTGCTTGTATTTCTTTGATGAGTTCTGGTTTTTTCAAATTATAGATCCAATTTGTGGACATTTGACGGTTATGTTAATTATTTATTTTATTAACTTACCATTGACACGCTTTTATTTTTATTATAACGGAACGGTTTTTCATTTAACGGAAATAACGGAATATATAACGGATTTATTTAATTTCTTTATATAACTTACCTTCAATTTTTATATGGGTTCAATTTATTGACGGATTTTATTTCTTTTAACGGAACGCGGATCAATAATTTACGGAACAAAAATGTATTTTATTTGTTTCTATTTTATTCTTAATTTAAATTAACCGGGTTTTATTTTTATTACAAGATTAAGTAACGAAATTAAATTTATTTTATTTGTTTACTTTGATTTTTACACGAAACTAGTAGATTTTTATATTTATTTACTCACGGTTTTATTGGTTGCAACTAGTTACAATATACATTTATTTCTTTACGGTGAAAAGGTATATTTTTTTATCCTCTTTGTAATTCACTTCTTGAACGCACTTTCTTGGGAGGTGGCACCAGACGTATTTGGTAACCCGAACCGTCTGGGACACTAATCCATGGAATTGTAACGTTCTTGAAGATGTAATTAGCCAAAAGGCTGCGGAAGCGGTATAAAGCAAGCAAAAGAGGTGAACGAATATCCCTTTTCTGTTTTTTTTTTTTTTTTTTTGGTAATAATTAGTAATCTTTATAGCTCATCTATACGGATACGGGGTTTTTACATCGATTTTTTTTTCTACACACTCACTCGGTTTCCCGTGACCGCTCACTTTCCGCCCTTAACGTTTCCTTGCTCCACCATCTAGGTTTCGCGAAGGCCGTCTTGTTTGTTAAGTGGGCCGACCAGGGAGGTAATGAGGTGTGATACCGGAGTGGATTCTCACTAAACGGGTGCCTATTGTAACAATACGCTATCTTACTGATTTGAACACTTCGCGGAACGGATTCTTACTAAGATGGGTGTTCAATGTAACGATACACTATTTTACTGATTTAAGCACCTCGCGGGGTGGATTCTCACTGAGTTGGGCGCCAAATGTAACGAAGCGGACTTCGTACATTAAGGTAAACCAGTGGAGGACTTAGTTTTACCTTCCTACTTGGGTAACCTATCGGAGAGCTATAAAGAAAACACCAATCAATGATTACAAAGTTGCCGCCAATTGATTTATTAATCGTAAATACATATATCTGAGACTCTATAGCTAGCTCTTAATTCTAACACTATGGATAGAGGGCGCGGCGTGATCTTGCTTTAAACGGTACGGGGAATCGCTCCTTGAACGCACTTTCCTGGGAGGTGGCACCAGACGTATTTGGTAACCCGAACCGTCTGGGACACCAATCCAGGGAATGGTAACGTACGAGGAGACGATAAATATACTGATTCACAGGGAATACGGTATCGGGGACGCGGACGGTGCCCGATGGTAAATCTACCAGGGCTTCGGTACAGACGGACCAACCTCACCGCAATGATCAACACAGCCGAATTTGGTAACCCGAACCGACATGTGTTGACTGTACGATAGCGCTGAGCCGACTGCGTGCTCTCTCACTGGAGTGCGCGGTCTTATAAAGGATGCTGCGGGGTGAGGCACGTGGCGCGGGGTGTGCGGGCGTCCCGCGGGCGGTAACTTTCCCCTCTGCGCTGCGGCGGCGTCGGCGGCGGCTGGATGGTTCGAGGTGGCGTGATGTGCTACGTCACAATATGGAGGTGCAAGGTGGATGACACCTCCATTGAAAAGGGAAGATCTTCCGCCAGGCTGGGACATCGTGCCTGGGGACCGCGGTCCAACTGTACTTGTCGGACAGTTGTATATATGCAGATCGCCGAGAAATCTTTGCAAGCGCGATGCAGGATGTAGTGGACATGTATGCGCGATGTATGCACGATGCAGGATAATGTGGCGGCGCGCCATCTATCTATCGGCGTGTGAACTTCGTTATGTAGTGGTTCGCTACAGGTACATTATCTTTCGAATAAAGAGGCAAAACCGACCCTAAAGTCATTAAGATAAGAGAACAATGGACCGACAAAAAAAAGTTTGGTTTGTTTACATGTGTTCACGGTGTTTACTTTTAGCATCGTATTTCTCTTTATTGCTTACTTGAGACTAGTAAAACAAATGTATTAATTAGATTAAACGTTTATTCATGTTGATATAAAGGTATGTAACATGTGGACAGAGTTATTATATTTATATTTAGATGAGGGAGCCGCCGAAAATCGTTTCTTTCTTTTATTTCTTTTTGCCATGCAAAAAGGAGGTGAAGAGAACGTTGAGAGAAGTCGTTGTACCGGCAGCTGAAGGAACAAAACGCAGTGTAACTCCGCCAGAGTGCTGCTCAGGTGATACAGTTTGCTGGTGTGGCAGTCGGAAGGGCCCCCGGTCCCTCCCTGATACAGTCGGCCGGAATTTATTAGAATCACGACAAATCGAGTTAATAAATTAAAGTTTACGTATGAAATGGTAGAAAATACCAATCCAGAGCACGAGTCGAGTAGACTGCGCTCGTAAAAGGGTGTTTAAGACTACGTCATGCGTCATAATGAATAATATTTCCATTTTTTTATTGATACAAATGTAAAAAAAAAAAAAAAAAAAAAACAATTATTAGTACCTATTCATAGGGTACATTATGTGGGCTGCGTTTCTAAGACGAATAAAAACTCACGGTGTATAAAAAAAAGTCTGTGGATAATACCACGATAATACAATCACACGACTCAAACATAGGGTTGGATTCAGACCACATCAAATCCCAATGTATTAAATAGTACTATACTATATCGATAATTTTCTATTACTCTTTGATTCAGACTAGCGATGCACAGTGTTTTAAGAAGACCATTTTTCGGACATCGCGTTTTTATTCGAAAAGCTGATAGATATAATCATTTAAATGCAAGATATCAAATCCCCATTTAGATATCATCACTAGTTTTTGAGTAAATGGATTCTGAAAATCGTAAAATTTTCAACCCTATATTTAGAAAAAAAAATATAACTCCTTAACTAAGCATGATACGCAATAATGATGTTAGGTACATCGATGGCTCCTCTTATGCTGAATCTTTGAGAACATAAACTAATAACGTAGCTTTGTTAGATTCGCATATATATGCGTTTTTAAGTTTTTAGATTTTCTTATTTTTCTCAAAAATTCCGCCGTATTGGGATAAGATATTTAAACTAAAATTAAGCTATTAGCTTCCCCTACACACTACATAAATTTCACATCCCAATTCCATGGAATCTAGAAGCTACAACCTTTTTAAGTTAGATCCGGTTTTTACGTCGTTAGGGTTGTCACATTATCAGATAATAATTTATTTCCGGATCTAATTTGACTTTGGCAAAAATTATATTTAATTGGTAGCATTTTCGTTGATATATGTATAAAATCAGTGGTTTGAATTATCTGATGTAGGACTCTTAATGAGACCAGCTATATTATTATTACAATAAAATATTCCGGGTAAAGTAAATTAAAAGGCAAAATTAGACATATTATGTAAATTTAAAGGCAAAATTAGACATGACAAGTAAAAGTCACGTACTCAATTGTAATAACATAATCTGGAAGTACGCGGTGAAGGTGGTAACAGGTTTTACTGACTAAAACTCTCATTAATATCCATAATTTGACATGTTTATCTATAATTTAAACAGAGGCAAACACACTCCATTTCGTACCAACCAGTAGCGTGCAGCGTGCAGTCCATATAAGCAGTCGGCGTCATTCTTGGCAGAAAATTCAACTTTAATCTCCAAATCGATGAAATAGTTTCAAGAGCCTTCAAACAATTAGGATTCTTACAAAGAGTCTCCCAACACTTTGAACGCGCTTCTACATTAAAATTTTTGTACTTCTCATTAGTGCGCAGTATTTTAGAATTCGGATGCTCTGTAGCCCACATTACAAAGTACACATTGAACGATTAAAATTATTCAAAAAAGATTTGTTAAATTACTTGGCAACTAACCTAACATTCAATACAAAACTATCCGCGCACACTCAAACGATCTCTGCATATTCATATATACACATACACACTTCTTAATTATCTTTTTTTCTTTATCGACGAAAGTATAGCTCACTGACATGACATTCACAATTTATCCGATCTAAGTAGGTACGCTTACTCGATAACCTAACCAGATTAAAAAACAATAGTTCACCAACGTTACCGCAACACAAATATAACTTTTTTCGCAATTCATTTGTATTGTTGTCATTTGTATTGTTGTCATTTGTATTTTTGTTGTTTATGTTTGGCCAATCGTCCTTGAATCACTACGCGTTAGCTTCGCGTTGCATTTTATGTTATTCTGTTTTGAGCAGGCCCGCCGCTAGCTGTTTCGTCGCCCGCGTGCAATACCGATTATGCCGCCCTACGACTACTTACACTGAGTTTTGTCAAAAAGAGGCTAATTAATGTTTTCTCAAAATGCCTATTGGTCGCGCGACTCGCGCGCCGCCTAGCCCGCTACGGGCTAGGCGCCCCAAGTTGGTATTCCATGCGCACCCTCTGCGTAGGAGTCGACCGGCCAGGGGTACAGACTTGAATTAGGTATGAGTCGCTCGATTTGCCGCCCCCATGGCGTGCTGCCCGTGTGCTGTGCACGCTTTGCACGCCCGCTTAGGGCGGCCCTGATTTCGAGTTTGTGAAGTGTTATAAACAAAATTGCATTGTCTGTGTGAATATGGAGAAATTACAGTTCTTATTTTGTGATGAACATGCAATATGTATCTGTCTGTAGACCAATACCCGTTCATTTCAACTTAAAAAACCGGCCAAGTGCGAGTCAGACTCAAACACGGAGGGTTCCTCGTAATATTAATTAACTCAACATTGCAATGAAAAAAAAAATGCCAAAAATATTGAATGAAAGGTAAATTGCGGTTTACAATTTATGACGTATGACTGGTACTTTTATATAAGTTAAAATAATTCGTTTATATTAAATAATGGTCAAAAACTAACGTTAAATAAAATTCGAAAAGAGCTCCGCAAGCTAAAACTATCAAAAATTTTCGATGAATCGAATTGATATCGTCCGAAAATCCGTTATACCGTCGAGAAACGTCAAAAATATTCCGAATTCGGAAATTATCATAAAATATCAATTGCAGAAATTCGTCTCGGAAGTTTTCAAATCCATTTCCGATATTGAAAATAGCCCTACTGATCGTGTTATCTCACATGCACACCTGCTCTAACGACTGCAACCGCAATTACATTGTTCAAACCATGGTTAAAACCGTTACCTTACCCAGGTTCGCTGGGAAAGCTTACTAATACTAATGAACTAGAAAGTTATGATCCAGAAGAATGTGTGGTGCTTTGCAAAGAAGTAAATATTTTGTAAAGAGTGAGGATTAACTGAAATACAACTGACGATTTCATAGACTCCTTAGGATCTCATATCAATAAAATGCAGACTTGTATTTGAACTTGATTTAACATTTATTTTACATTTATTTGGGAGACCTCTTCAGTGCCTACCACTGAAGAGGCCTCCCAAACTATGAAATAAATGTGAGTGAAACGGTGTATTTACGTTCTTTTTCTATCATTGTGAGTACGGAACCCTAAAAAATAGTATTAACGTTAAATTTCAAAATTAAAGTATGATGCCAGAGTCAATATCGAATAAGAGTCAATAAAATCCGGATAAAAAAGTTGACAACCCTAACAAAAATAGTTAATTTGAAATAACTTCTAGATTCCATGGAATTGGGATGTGAAATTTATGTAGTGGTTAGGGGAAGTTAAGAGCATAATTTTAGTGTAGTCCTTGAAAACTGCCAAAACGACTGTTACGGTTTGTAAGAAAAATCTTCGATATCGTACGTTTAAAAACATTTAAAAAGCATTTTACAATCTTAAAAGGTATACCTACAACAGTGGCGTGCATTCCATATAGGCAATTAAGCAATGCTTACCTCATAAGATTCAATAAAATGATATATTGATTCAATTAAACTACATAATCATTTTAAATAAAAATTCTAACCTAACATTCAATACAAAATTTCAAACTTAGCCGCGCAGGCACGCGCGAGTTCGTGTAACAATTTCACGCACACTAAAACGATTTCGGCATATATATACACACACACACACTTCTTTAGGATGATACGACGAAATCATAAATCACGTTTTTGCTATGCGTAGCACACTGACATTTGACATTCGCGATTTAAGGACCAAAAGTAACCATACCTCTTAGATTAAGGATTAGGTAGATTGGTCACTAAAATAATAATAATTACGAAAACGAGATATGTATATGGCAAAACGTGTATGTGAGAGCAGGACTGAGCATATTTTTTTGTCCCTATCTCGCGTATAGGTTTCTATTCTTGACATCAGTGTCAAAATCAGTTTCGTTGAACTCGTTGATGGCAAGCAAGTTTCTGGTTGCAAAAGATATTTGTTGATGAGAGCTGTGAAATGTGCTAATTGAATGTTATTTGTGACTTTTTTATATTCTCAAATATATTGTTTAGTGTGCAGTGATGGTGAATTGTTGTGTAATTGACTGTAAAAGCCGTAGTGAACGAAATTAACCAAACATAACCTTTCATCGGTATGTAGATTTTTTTAACTGATACAGTAAGGAAATCAAAGGATTACTATACTCAAGTGTATTTTCTCTCAATATCATGCAAATTTAATAGATAATTTCGTCGAAATACGATGATCAACAAACTTTGTTTTTAGTGCTAACCGACCAAAGTGTGAGGTTTGTTATTGTGGGGTGGTTAACTATGGTACTATGTGTCATTCGTAAATAGTCGGATTATAAGTTGATGGGGATACCAACATTTTATAAATTTTACCACTTTAAATAGCGTGTTTTATTTTTTGTAGTTTTCATAAGTTTGATACATAAAAAGTAATTGTTTTGAATTCGCCTGACGCGGAAATAATAATTTACAAATAACGACGATTATGTCATGTCAAAATGTTGATTAATCAAATATTTTTTTGCATGAGTCATGCATGTATCATGAAATATATTTTTTCTCTTTCAGATCCGCATGGCTCAACCATTTTCACATTTAGAGTTACTCTCTAAATGTGAAAATTTGCGAGTTTATATGGAAGCAAAGGATAATTAGGTATTAATGTGTCTTCAGAATACATCACCTATCAGTACAGTATATACAATCAATAAAAGAGGAGGTTGCGGTCAAAACGTGATAAGTCACAACTCATACAAAAAAATCTTCTAGCCTGTACGTACCTTTTTATTTTGTATAATTAGGTCTTAATTAAACTATACTTCATCATTCCCGTGTTTTATTATGACTTCTATAAAGTTCTCATAACAATATCACCTGCCACACCATTGATAAAATTACGACTCGTAGTAAAACCAAAATACCCAATACCAGTTTACCCTAAAGACTACGGAAGACATATTCTCGCTAACGAAAAACTGTGTCTATGGAGTTGGCCACCTTTCACGCACACATATTGGCCATTCCGCTAGAAACTAGACTCTGTCGCCGTTTACACAGAGTCGATTACCCGTGCTCAACTAATGTGTGCGTGCCGGCTTGTACGTACAGCGTGGTGGCCGACTTGAGTGACACAGTTTTTTTGTTGGCGAGAATATATCCGACTTTTTTTAACATCCTTGGTTTACCCACATAATGGGGTGAAAGTGTAAGTATGGCACTATTAATTGTACGTAGCTGTATTATATGTAACTATGTCGAATTATCGCTATCTTCTTCGCCATTCGCTGACAGCCTATCTACCTAATCCTTAATCTAAGCCATACCTACTCTGTTGTGACACTAGTAACCCAGCCAAATTAAAAAGACTACAGTTTACCAACGTTAGAACAACTCAAATAAAACTTCGCAATTTATTTGTATTGTTTTGTTTATGGTTTGGCTGGCATTGCATAGGGTTACCGTACTTTGACAAAATTTATCATCGATAGATTCAAATCGAAATGACTGATATCCAATGATATTATAATAAAAAGAGGTAGATATCGCATTAACGCACGCTAATTGTTGCAGACAAATTCAGACAATTGTCGTAATTTTGCTTAGCGGCTACATTTAGCTATCTCTTTCTGTACCATACGTACCGTATTATCTATCGCATTCACCTAATTCAACAATAATTGAACGCCGCTTAGTATGAGGGTAGCATATCTCTATTATAATATCATTGCTGATATCGATTTAAAATAAAATATAATAGGTTGATCCTTAGAAATTCAATATTTATATTATATTATGACATAAAATATATTTCTTAGTTAATTAGAAGCAAAAATATTTTAAAAAATGCACTGTTTAATAGGTCAATAATAATTAAACGAATATCGTTATTCGACTGGAATAGATGGTCTCGTTTAGATCGATTTCCGATCTTTTAATTTCGTGGCGATCTAGAGATTGATCCGTATCTCCAAAGTCGATTTAAAAGATCGAATATTGATTTAAAAAATCGATAGATTCAACCGAGGCTGATAACCCTAATTTGGCTTTTTTTATATTTGTTCATGACCATGGACACAAAGTCCTTCAGTCGCATACTTTTTATTTATAATATCAATTTCATATAGTCCGCACATTAACTTTTACATAGTCCGCATTATCAGTCACCGTCCAGTCGTGTTTTAGTAAAATTGTTGTCACTGTACTAAAACTTTTCACGGACTTTTTGAGACAACTTGTAAAGTCACGATACACATAATTCATTTCATTTCATTTCACTTCACTAGTGCACATGGATTTATCCTTATTGGATAAAATACCACCGATAATATGCAATAATACAGGAATTTATGAAGATAAAAATGAAAACGCAACGTCACTCTGGAAGTTCCCGCCAAAAAGTCCCCCTATATAGTTTGGCCTATAAGGTTAAGTTTCATATGATTCAAACGACTGTCGCAGAGATCAAGGCTATCTTTTATAAACCATAGGTGCCGCACGTTCGAATCTATTATTCTGTTATCCTTGTATTTTGTTTTCTAATACGAAAAGTGTGGAATAATACGGGATACGCTGACCTAAATAATTTAACAAATCTTGCCAAAAAACATGATAAATCTGAGAGTACGATTAATTTGCTACATCTGCCTCGTACTTGATTGCCTACCTCATCCAAAAACCAATGCACGCCACTGACCTACAATGTTATCACGTTATATTTGTGAAATAATCCTTCAATTCCAACAAAAAAACTCGATAAAATCTCTCAAAACCACAAAATATACCTTTGCTGTTTGCAACATTTATAGTATTTCGAATGAATTGACTAAAATCTTAGTGGTTAAATAAAAACACAAAAGGGTTGAACCCAACGCTACCTTTTCAGTTTTTTACAATATCAATCCATAAAATATTAAAATATTCTTTGCTTTTGCATGAAAACCGTGCGCCATTTTCCATAGTAATTACTATGGAGCGGTTGTCATATTTTGAATTTGTATAAATTCGAATGCGCGCATAAAAAAAAAAATCATCCAGTGTCCTCCTCGAGTCCAAAGTGAGAGTACGTCGCTTTGATGCTCGCTGAAGGTCGCCACCGTCTTGTGTCATTGACATAAAGGTAGGTCGTGACTGCTGAGGTAAAATAAAGAAAGAAAATACATTTATTGATTTATCAAGGTACGAGATTTTATTTAATTTAGGTATTTGTACTAACTTATTCAATGTTTTTACATTTCTTATTAATTATTATTATTAAAGCCCGACCGGAAATATATGATGATACATAATAAAATTCTAAAAGGTATTTGATAGAACTCGGGATCACAAAACATGAATCTTCTCAAAATTTAGAAAACTTGTCCGCCATGTTGAACTTTTTAGACACTGCACCGATTGCTTTCAAAATCGATATTTGAGAGACCTTGGGGTCACAAAACAAGAATATTTTCTCAGAAGTTTGAAAAAGTGTCCGCCATGTTGAACTTTTTAGATACTGGTCCGATTGCTCTCAAAATCGATATTTGAGAAACCTTGGTGTCACAAAACAAGAATCTCTTCTCAAAATTTTGAAAAAGTGTCCGCCATTTTCAACTTTTTAGATACTGGTCCGACTGCTCTCAAAATCGATATTTGAGAAACCTTGGCGTCACAAAACAAGAAACTCTTCTCAAAATTTTGAAAACGTGTCCGCCATGTTGAACTTTTTAGATACTGGTTCGATTGCTCTCAAAATCGATATTTGAGAGTCCTCGGGGTCACAAAACAAGAATCTATTCTCAAAATTTTGATAAAGAGTCCGCCATTTTGAACTTTTTAGATACTGGTCCGATTGCTCTCAAAATCGATATTTGAGAGTCCTCGGGGTCACAAAACAACAATCTATTCTCAAAATTTTGATAAAGTGTCCGCCATTTTGAACTTTTTAGATACTGGTTTGATTTCTCTCAAAATCGATATTTGAGAGTCCTCGGGGTCACAAAACAAGAATCTATTCTCAAAATTTTTATAAAGTATCCGCCATGTTGAACTTTTTAGATACTGGTCCGATTGCTCTCAAAATCGATATTTGAGAGTCATCGGGATCACAAAACAAGAATCTATTCTCAAAATATTGATAAAGTGTCCGCCATGTTGAACTTTTTAGATACTGGTTCGATTGCTCTCAAAATCGATATTTGAGAGTCCTCGGGGTCACAAAACAAGAATCTATTCTCAAAATTTTGATAAAGTGTCCGCCATTTTGAACTTTTAGATACTGATCCGATTGCTCTCAAAATCGATATTTGAGAGTCCTCGGGGTCACAAAACAAGAATCTATTCTCAAAATTTTGATAAAGTGTCCGCCATTTTCAACTTTTTAGATACTGGTTCGATTGCTCTCAAAATCGATATTTGAGAGTCCTCGGGGTCACAAAACAACAATCTATTCTCAAAATTTTGATAAAGTGTCCGCCATTTTGAACTTTTTAGATACTGGTTCGATTGCTCTCAAAATCGATATTTGAGAGTCCTCAGGGTCACAAAACAAGAATCTATTCTCAAAATTTTGTAAGTGTCCGCCATTTTGAACTTTTAGATACTTTCAACATGGCGGACACTTTTTCAAAATTCTGAGAAAAGATTCTTGTTTTGTGACCCCGAGGACTCTCAAATATCGATTTTGAGAGCAATCGAACCAGTATCTAAAAAGTTCAAAATGGCGGACACTTTTTCAAAATTTTGAGAATAGATTCTTGTTTTGTGACCCCGAGGTCTCTCAAATATCGATTTTAAAAGCAATCGGACCAGTATCTAAAAAGTTCAACATGGCGGACACTTTTTCAAAATTCTGAGAAAAGATTCTTGTTTTGTGACCCCGAGGACTCTCAAATATCGATTTTGAGAGCAATCGGACCAGTATCTAAAAAGTTCAACATGGCGGACACTATCAAAATTTTGAGAATAGATTCTTGTTTTGTGACCCCGAGGACTCTCAAATATCGATTTTGAGAGCAATCGAACCAGTATCTAAAAAGTTCAAAATGGAGGACACTTTATCAAAATTTTGAGAATAGATTCTTGTTTTGTGACCCCGGTGACTCTCAAATATCGATTTTGAGAGCAATCGGACCAGTATCTAGGACCAGTAATTTTGACTAACGAACATTAATTCATTTATACAGGTTGTTGTTTTGGTCGGCGACAAGCGACCCAGGAGCGGTAGTACAAAATATATATTCCCCAAAAATGGACTTAATTCCATTAAATACTGTAAATATGTTGAGAAATACCTTATTCAATTTGAAATAAAATTACCGCAAAGTATGGTTACTAGGCACGTGCACAGTCTATAGCTAGGCGCAAGCCGCCATCGGCCCACCCCTTTACTCCCTCGTACTCCCGTTGAGTATTATGTCTACACTTTAGCTTATTACATGATTTTCAAAATTATATTTTTTTTATTTTTATTATTAAAAAAAATAAAGTATTTTTTTTATATTTTTTTTGGCACCAGTATCATTTGTATTATCGACCCTGAGTCGCTCTTCGCTGACCAAAACAACGACCTGTATACATCAGTGGCGTGCATTCCATATAGGCAATTAAGCAATGCTTACCTCATAAGATTCAATAAAATGATATATTGATTCAATTAAACTACATAATCATTTTAAATAAAAATTCTAACCTAACATTCAATACAAAATTTCAAACTTAGCCGCGCAGGCACGCGCGAGTTCGTGTAACAATTTCACGCACACTAAAACGATTTCGGCATATATATACACACACACACACTTCTTTAGTATGATACGACGAAATCATAAATCACGTTTTTGCTATGCGTAGCACACTGACATTTGACATTCGCGATTTAAGGACCAAAAGTAACCATACCTACTCTGTTGTGACACTAGTAACCCAGCCAAATTAAAAAGACTACAGTTTACCAACGTTAGAACAACTCAAATAAAACTTCGCAATTTATTTGTATTGTTTTGTTTATGGTTTGGCTGGCATTGCATAGGGTTACCGTACTTTGACAAAATTTATCATCGATAGATTCAAATCGAAATGACTGATATCCAATGATATTATGATAAAAAGAGGTAGATATCGCATTAACGCACGCTAATTGTTGCAGACAAATTCAGACAATTGTCGTAATTTTGCTTAGCGGCTACATTTAGCTATCTCTTTCTGTACCATACGTACCGTATTATCTATCGCATTCACCTAATTCAACAATAATTGAACGCCGCTTAGTATGAGGGTAGCATATCTCTATTATAATATCATTGCTGATATCGATTTAAAATAAAATATAATAGGTTGATCCTTAGAAATTCAATATTTATATTATATTATGACATAAAATATATTTCTTAGTTAATTAGAAGCAAAAATATTTTAAAAAATGCACTGTTTAATAGGTCAATAATAATTAAACGAATATCGTTATTCGACTGGAATAGATGGTCTCGTTTAGATCGATTTCCGATCTTTTAATTTCGTGGCGATCTAGAGATTGATCCGTATCTCCAAAGTCGATTTAAAAGATCGAATATTGATTTAAAAAATCGATAGATTCAACCGAGGCTGATAACCCTAATTTGGCTTTTTTTATATTTGTTCATGACCATGGACACAAAGTCCTTCAGTCGCATACTTTTTATTTATAATATCAATTTCATATAGTCCGCACATTAACTTTTACATAGTCCGCATTATCAGTCACCGTCTAGTCGTGTTTTAGTAAAATTGTTGTCACTGTACTAAAACTTTTCACGGACTTTTTGAGACAACTTGTAAAGTCACGATACACATAATTCATTTCATTTCATTTCACTTCACTAGTGCACATGGATTTATCCTTATTGGATAAAATACCACCGATAATATGCAATAATACAGGAATTTATGAAGATAAAAATGAAAACGCAACGTCACTCTGGAAGTTCCCGCCAAAAAGTCCCCCTATATAGTTTGGCCTATAAGGTTAAGTTTCATATGATTCAAACGACTGTCGCAGAGATCAAGGCTATCTTTTATAAACCATAGGTGCCGCACGTTCGAATCTATTATTCTGTTATCCTTGTATTTTGTTTTCTAATACGAAAAGTGTGGAATAATACGGGATACGCTGACCTAAATAATTTAACAAATCTTGCCAAAAAACATGATAAATCTGAGAGTACGATTAATTTGCTACATCTGCCTAGTACTTGATTGCCTACCTCATCCAAAAACCAATGCACGCCACTGGTTGGCAGGTTTATTAAAATATTATCAGAGCCTCAAACAGAAAGTGCAAAATATTTATTTGATATGGTTGGTGCAGCAGTAGCTCAATCTTCTCAGCAGGTATAAATTATAAGAGTGAGATATATTGATTTTACTGTGTAATAGGTTAGTTTAGGGTACGATGAGGCTGACATACCCTTGTAGGGCAAAAGCCTCCAAAAAAAAATAGAATAAAAAAAAAAAAAAAAAAAAAAAAAACCTTACTGTATATTAATATTAATTAATATGGTATATTTTTTTTTTTGTCATAACCTGAACAAAGTGTGGTACTTCGTTCAGATTATGACTGGTTTTGTTTTGGTAGTGCTAAAACAAAATCAGAGGATCTTAAATATCTATATTATTTACAACAGTATATATATATATATATATATCGATATCGATAGATTTAAATATCTACTAAGAGCGCATCTCTATTCCATTCTAAGGTTGGTAGTACTGATTTGTAGTACTTATTGTGGCTTTTTTTGGTTGCCACATTGATTTTTATTATTTTTATCTTGCTCTATGGAGTCCCGTCTCTTCTTACGTAGTTATTGAATACCTACTCTTTGATGTATAGGAACCATAGAGTACATTTGTATATAGGAGATAGAGACATCACTCGAAAGATCAAGACAGTAGCGATATCTGGCGTATGGTTCACGCAACTTTCTTCAAATGTATATACCTATACACTACATATAGCTTGATAGGAACTATTAGGAACATTCTGACCCGTGGCGACAGCGAATAAAGCTTCAATTCGGAATGCAGCCTTAGTTTCTTTTCTTCCGTTTGATTGGTGTTGATTGGTGTCACTTAAAATAATTCTGTTGTGGAATAAAATTAATAAGGAGGATCTGTGAGTGAACTTAATGTTTCGTATTCTAAGAAAATTGACAACCAATGATTCGAAAACTGATATGACATCTTTGCAACTATTCAAACACTTGTTACGTCAGTGTGAAAGGTTACCTCCTGACGCTTGTAAACATTACAAGTTTGCCGTAAAGCAGGTGTGTATGTGACTCTTTCACTATCTATGTAATATGCTTTAAAAAAACAAATATGATTTCAACAAAATCGAGTTATCTAATGCCATCCCATAGTGCCGCTCATAAGGATCAAATTCTAGATGTAATTTAATATTTGTGAGAGTTAGAGCATAGCGTTAGCCAAATAACTTTATGTTGTGTAAAGTTGTGTTCCTGCGCGTGAGTAAGGTCGCCAGAGCACATAGGGCAGGGGGGAAAGGTCGGTAACGCGTGAGCGATGCTTTTTGTGTTGCAAACGTCCATACGGCTACGGTAACCGCTTACCATCAGGCGGGCCGTATGCTTGTTTACCGACTTACTTGTATAAAAAAAATATATATGGCAAAATAAAGGTCTCAGGGAAAGGTACAATTTTATTTTTCAAAGTGTATTGCTCAATGTTCTCCTGAAAGGCCTTTTATTAGTCTCGTTTAAGTAACAGAGATTAAGCTCCTCCCAATCTATTGCCTTTAACAAAGGTGCAACTTTATGAACTTTAACCTTGTTATGTAAATACTTCCAGAGTTACAAGCAACACAAATTTGAACCTGATCCAGACAGAGTAAGGAATATAATTGCAAAGAGTGTTGAAGATGCTAAATGGATTGTAAATAAGGTAAAATAATATTTTTTTATCCCCTGCCAGCACAGCAACTTCACTCAACACCCCTTCTGGGTGTGAAGATATTTTTATAGGGTCTGAAATAGCAAGCAACACCAATGTTGCAAGTATCTATAGACTACCGGAACCTCTTTCCATCAGGGTGTTTGTATGGTTGCTTTACACCTTGTTGTATAAAACAAACAAATTTTAACTATTCACATTAGAGTTGAAAAGCCATCTAAGTTAATACATTCAAGACATTTTTTTTGTAATTAAGTGAGAATTATATACTTGTCAAATTTAATTAATCTATATTTTACAGTACCTCAAGGAATAATGGATATAACCAAGATATGCTTATTGAGACAACATAACAAGTATAGTTTAATACATGATAAACGTATATTATAATCTGCAATATGTTTGGTGAAAGAATTGAAGACTATGAAATTTTAGAACATCTTGGTAAAGGTGGATTTGCCCATGTATATAGAGCAAGATGTCGGAGATCTGGTTTATTTGTTGCCGTCAAAATGATAGACAAAGCCTTAATGGCAAGTGCAGGCATGATAAGTAGAGTTCGACAAGAAGTCACAATACACTCTTGTCTAAAGCATCCTGCAATTTTAGAATTACACACATTTTTTGAAGATGCACACTATGTTTATTTAGTATTAGAACTTGCACATAATGGAGAATTAGCTAAGCACTTTAAGTTGGGAACCCGTGGCCTTACTGAGAAGGATGCTGCTGATATTTTTAGACAAGTAATTAGTGGAGTACTCTACCTTCACACACATAATATTATACATAGAGATTTATCATTAAATAACTTATTGTTGACAAAAGATTTGACTGTTAAAATAGCTGATTTTGGACTAGCAACACAGTTAAATGGGCCAGATGAAAAGCATGTCACTATGTGTGGAACCCCTAATTACATATCTCCAGAAGTAGCTTCCAGAGAAGTGCATGGGCTACCAGCAGATGTTTGGGGGCTAGGATGTATGCTATACACTTTATTGGTTGGAAGTCCCCCTTTTCACACTCAACATGTTAAAACAACATTAAATAAAGTAATTAATGCTGATTATAGGATACCCTCAGAGCTGTCTATTCAAGCTCAAGACTTGCTACAAAAACTACTTTGCAAAGATCCAAAAGAAAGAATAACACTAAAGGGTATAGTGGAACATCCCTTTGTGAATAATGTGTTTAATTCTAGACAAGATCTTTCCAGGGACTCAGGTTTTCTAACAACATTGCACAGTACTCAACACAGTAGCAAACTAAGAAGTGAAGACAGAATCACATCTGATTTCCATGGTACATGCAGTAAAGGTAACTATATCTGTAATGATATTCGACCTGCATCATTTAATGTATTAACTGGCATACAAGAAAATTATTCATTTTCCAATCATAGTAATGCACATCAAAAAATTAGTCACAGTAGTGAGAAGCTGGCTCCAGAAATGTTTGGTAGTACAAACCAGAATACAAATTTACAAATATATGGCAGTGCTTGTAATAGTAACACAGTTTTATCAGAAGATATGAAAAAAATTTGCATTCAAACTACAAAACCTGAAAATTACTTAAACAATCACATAAAAACTGCAGAAAAAAAAGATAATACACCAAAAACTTGCACTGTCACATCAAACACGCTGAATGTCCCACCTCTTTGTGCTGAACGATTACCTTCGATTACACATAGAACTCGAAATGCTATTTTAAAAATAGAATCTTCTGGTGTTATTGTAGAGTTTATAAAAAAGAAGGGGAAAGATAGAGAGGAAAAAGTTTTTGAAATTTGCCGAATATCCAAAGATGGTATGAAAATAGTAATTTATATGGTTGTTGATAATAATAAAGATAAAGTGAATGCAGGTAAAGGTGAATATGATCCTCATCCTGATGAAGTATTTTCATACCATAATTTGCCACAAAAACATTGGAAAAAATATTTGTATGCATCACGTTTTGTAGATCTTGTTAAGGCTAAAACACCAAAAATAACACTCTATTCTTCACTAGCCAAATGTCAACTAATGGAAAATGGTACAGATATTGACTTATTCTTTTACAGTGGGGAAAAAGCTACTTTTAATTCTACTGAAGGGTTGAAAGTTATTGACAAAAATTTTAAAATACATAATAATATTTCAATGGATGGAGAACTAAAATATATAACTGATCACTTTGAAGACTGCTCAAACCGTATGAAACGAATTTTGTCGGCATTGTCCTGTATACCTGACGAATGTTTTCCATTGATAATAGGGAAAAGACCTGTCCAAGCAGTGAACAATATGTCATCTCCTCAAGGCTCAGTAACTGCAAATTATAAAACCCCACTTCTCAATATTGGTTCATTTCATCGAACAACAGGCAGTTCTAGTCAAATTAATAGTAATTAAAATGTAACATAACTTATGTATTATACAATACACAAATTTTAACTATCATTTTGTACCTTAAGAGGACTCAATTCGTCATACTTTTCATACAACACCCCTGTACTTATTATGGCGTTGTTAAACATTTTTCGTTAGATGTTTTGAACAAATTAGTATCTTGTGTACTATATCTAGCCTTGTATCTTGGCGTAATTTAAAAAAAGTGTAAAACAAATTCAGTCAAAGCCTCCGAAAAACAGCGTTTTTGCCTGAACTTTGGCCATATCAAATGTACCTATAAATTGTAAAAGTAAAGAAAACATTTAGATACCAGGCTTGCAAATGTATTGGAGATTCTAAATAACTAACTTTTTTTTCACAAACTTGTAAGATTTTTTCACAAGAAGTATACTCCTGGAATAAGTTTTATGAATGCGAAATCATGAATGACGACCTAGCGAAGCGGCCGCGAGTGATCAGCGGAATTTATCGACTGATAACCGACGGCTCTGATGCTATCTCTCTTTATTCGCAGTCAAACATTACGTTGGATGAAACAACAAGCTTTTAGACTATGCTCGCGTTGAAGTTGCGCCGGTCACAGAGGGCCGCCTTAAATTACTTATCCAAGCAACTCACACCTAACGTTTTTCGTGTGATAGGAAGTAGCTAAACGTGCATTCCAAAGTATATTGGAATTTCCAATATATAGTGACAGACAACCAAGTGACGCCTCAGGGGTAGTCAGACCCCAGATAACTATATATTAGTCGGAGAAGTCAGACAAGTATGTATGTACTACCACCAAGCCCGACGGCGGCGGCGGCGTGGGAATTGTGTGGGACCGCCGCCTAGAGATGGGTAACCACTAGAGATGGGTAATGGGTAAAAACCCATTCTTACCATTTGGGTTAAAACCGGGTGATTTGGGTTAAAACCCGATTTTAACCCATTTTTGCCCATTTTACTGGGTGAAAACGGTTATTGTAAATTATTTAATAGTGGAAGGTAGTGTTCACTAAAGCTAATAAAAAATAAAAGCTTTTACTGAAATCAGGTACATTTACTAATGATGTATTTATGAAAATACAACATGTAAAAAGAGTAGGCAGTCTAATCATCTTCACTTGCATCGGAAATACGGTCACAATTTAAAAATTCTATATAGTTCAAGCCGGACGTGGATGGTTCAGGGCGGTTAGTATGTGGAGGTGTGGTTTCTATGAATCTTCGGGATGTATTGGTGGTGCAGGCATTCAATCGTCAGTGTTATCACTTACATCAGCGTGTTTGTGTAACAAATTGAAATTATACGTAAAAAAAATGTATACCACTAAGGTGGCAAACAAGCATACGGCCCGCCTGATGGTAAGCAGTTACCGTAGCCTATGGACACTTGCAACACCAGGGTTATCAATCTCTTCACTCCTCAGTTTTTCAAAAGTTTTTCTATTACTCTATTGGGAAAACCACAGTGGGCAGCTCATTCCACAATCTGAGCGTCCGCGGAAAAAAACTCCTTTGAGCCCGCAAAGTTTGAAACAATTGTGGTTTCAATGTGTGAGGATGGACTCCCCGTCGATGGCGAGACTTGGGCATCAAGTCGAAAATTTTTTTAGAACACTCTCCGTTGTACAAGCGGTAGAAAACACATAAGGACGCAAAGTCTCTCCTCAGACTAAGGGGCTCTAAACCGCTTGTGAGCTCGGGATCGTCAACAATTCTAATGGCACGTCGCTGCACCGAGTCTAAAGGCTCAAGCTGGTATCCAGGTGCTACCACCTATAGATGACAGCAGTACTCCATATGAGGCCGGACCTGCGACTTATAAAGTTGTGGCCTTTGCCCCGATGCAATGTGAAGTACTGCCTCGCTCTGTTGAGCACTCTAAGCTTTTCGGATGCCAACTTAACCTTGTCTTCTAAGTGACTTCGGAACAAAACGTCGCTAGAAATGTCGACGCCAAGGATGCCGATGCTTTGACTGATGTTCAAGGAAGTGTTCTGGAATTGTGGAGCCATAGACCATGGGGTTTTCTTAGCGGTGATCGCGCAGGCTTGAGTCTTGGTGGGGTCAAATGGACTAGGTTTAGTCGACCTCAATCGGAGACATAACTTAGTGTACTATCGATTTCAGTCACCAGCCGTTCGCGGCTTTCCTCCACCTCGGAACCAGGGATATTTGCACGGCCCGTGGGACACCCATTGGTGTCCTCTGTACTGGCGTCCGCAATGAATGCTGTCAATAGACAGCATATCATTGATATGCCGTAGGAACAGTGTTGGGGACAGCACAGAGCCTTGCGGGACGCCAGCATTTATGTCCATGCTATTGGAGCAGCTACCGTCGACGACGGCGACGGCTCTTATGCATCTGCTGGACAGAAAGCTGGCAACCCATTTGCATAATCCCTCGGGAAGCCCGTATGCTGGTAACTTCGTAAGAAGACCCTTGTACCAGACCCGATCGAACGCATTCGCTACATTTAGGCTCACATCAACAACGGTGCGTGAGATATACAAGGAGGTCACCAGCAGAGCGACTGTGACGGAAACCATATTGTTGGTCGCTCAACAACTCGTGATCCTCCAGGTATCTCAAAAGCAGCGTGGTGATCACACGCTCTATAACTTTGGAGAGAAGGGCGATGGGCCTGTAATTCGCCGGGTTTGATCTGTCGCCTTTTTTGGAAACTGGGTGCACGTGGGCAGTTATTCACGAAGACTGGACTTCCTTTTTGGTGTAGGAAGCGCGAAGGATCGGCAGTGAAGTAATTTTTCATAAGAATAGAATAGAATAGTATTTATTGTCAAAGATAAAAAACACAAACTAAAATAAAGGTACTTAAGTGCAACATGCCATGGCTCGTCATATTAACATAATTTACTTTGTAATTAATTTCATTAAAATATTACTACCTTTATAAATTGACTTTTTTTTTTTTTTTTTACTACTACCTGTGTTTGACCGCAATCTCACCATCGTAAGTGATGATGCGGCCGAAGGTGGTAAGCACACAAAGCCTAGAAGGAGCTGGCTCTCAAGTGCAGCTGTCGGAACACACCGAAAGGTGCTTGGCGATAGATTTTCAACTTGAGGGTGGTAGCCAGACAGGCGGGTACTACAAAGTACCCTACCACCGTGCTATGGTTTCCTCACGATATTTTCCTTCGCCGAAAGCTCAAGCTCATTGTAGGATTCGAACCCGGGACCTTTGTCTCGGTATCCGACGTCACTACCACTGAGCTATCATCGCCTTAATATATACTACTAGACTATATAATAGCGGGCTATTCACTAACGTTCTTTCCCACCGGAATCTGAAATCGTTAAGGATTAAACGCTAGTGGATCCGCATTTGCAGGAAAGAATGAAGGTATTAAAATCCCTGGTTTAATTATCACTTTTTAGTGCAGGGCTTTTTAAAGCGTGTTTTTTTAGTTTTTTTAAACTGTAATTTATTTTTTTATTTTTTAGTAAACATAAATTATTCATACCATTTTATTATGTTACTTATACCATATTTTCACCCAATATCACTTTCTTTCACATTTATAATAAGTATTTAGCTTCAGTGTCTACTCTTTGACTCCACCAACAGACTCAGAAAACCATATTTGGACAAAATGCGCATAATACGATTCCAATACGCCCAAACACGGCTAGAATATGATGCTCCGCTATGGGGTTCCAGTGCCAACCCTCCGACTTCATCATCAGACCCTGCAAACTATACATGGTCAAAATTCATCTCACGACATTTCCAACAACCCCAAACACGGCTAGGATACGATGCTCCACTATGGAGTTTCAGTGCTTACCCTCCTACTCCATCATCAGACCCTGAAAACCATATAAGGTCAAAGTTCATCTTACGACAATTCCAACAAGCCCAAACACGCCTAGGAAACGTTGGTCCGTTATGGAGTTCCAGTGCCTACCTTCCTGATCCATCATCAAATCAGCTCGATGATACCAAATTATTGTATTGTCATCGGTACTTGATAAGTGTGCAAAATTTCAGTTTAATCTGACGTCTGGAAGTCGATGAAAATTACGTTCGAAGATTCCTTTACATACATACATACATACAGGTGAAGCTAATAAAAGGTCAAAATTCATCTCACGACATTTCCAACAACCCCAAACACGGCTAGGATACGATGCTCCACTATGGAGTTCCAGTGCTTACCCTCCTACTCCATCATCAGACCCTGAAAACCATATATGGTCTAAGTTCATCTGACGACAATTCCAACAAGCCCAAACACGCCTAGGAAACGTTGCTCCATTATGGAGTTCCAGTGCCTCCCCTCCTACTCCATCATCAGACCCTGAAAACTATACATGGTCCAAGTTCATCTCAAGATAATTCCAACAAACCCAAACACAGCTAGTATACGATGTTCCACTATGGAGTTCCAGTGCTTACTCTCCTACTCCATCATCAGACCCTGAAAACCATACATGGTCAAAGTTCATCTCAAGATAATTCCAACAAGCCCAAACACGGCTAGTATACGATGCTCCACTATGGAGTTCCAGTGCTTAATCTCCTACTCCATCATCAGACCCTGAAAACCATACATGGTCAACGTTCATTTCATGAAAATTCCAACAAGCCCAAACACGGCTAGGAAACGTTGCTCCGTTATGGAGTTCCAGTGCCTACCTTCCTGATCCATCATCAGATCAGCTCGATGGTACCAAATTATTGTATTGTCATCGGTACTTGATAAGTGTGCAAAATTTCAGTTTAATCTGACGTCTGGAAGTCGATGAAAATTACGTTCGAAGATTCCTTTACATACATACATACAGGTGAAGCTAATAAAAGCGTGTTAAAAAAAACATAAAACACTGCGCGCGCGCCTAGCATCCCCTCCCGCACGGTCCTACCCACGGAATTGAAAATTGTGGTTACTAGAGATGGGTAACCACCCGGGTTAAAACCCATGAGTGGGTTAAAACCCAGTTTCCACCCATTTTAATCCACCCACTGGGTGGTTTGGGCGGGTGGAATTTTGCACACTTATCAAGTACCGAAGACAATACAATAATTTGGTACCATCGAGCTGATCTGATGATGGATCAGGAAGGTAGGCACTGGAACTCCATAACGGAGCAACGTTTCCTAGCCGTGTTTGGGCTTGTTGGAATTGTCATGAAATGAACTTTGACCATGTATGGTTTTCAGGGTCTGATGATGGAGTAGGAGAGTAAGCACTGGAACTCCATAACGGAGCAACGTTTCCTAGCCGTGTTTGGGCTTGTTGGAATTGTCATGAAATGAACTTTGACCATGTATGGTTTTCAGGGTCTGATGATGGAGTAGGAGAGTAAGCACTGGAACTCCATAGTGGAGCATCGTATACTAGCTGTGTTTGGGTTTGTTGGAATTATCGTGAGATGAACTTGGACCATGTATAGTTTTCAGGGTCTGATGATGGAGTAGGAGGGTAGGCACTGGAACTCCATAACGGAGCAACGTTTCCTAGGCGTGTTTGGGCTTGTTGGAATTGTCGTAAGATGAACTTTGACCATATATGGTTTTCAGGGTCTGATGATGGAGTAGGAGGGTAAGCACTGGAACTCCATAGTGGAGCATCGTATCCTAGCCGTGTTTGGGGTTGTTGGAAATGTCGTGAGATGAATTTTGACCATGTATAGTTTTCAGGGTCTGATGATGAAGTCGGAGGGTTGGCACTGGAACCCCATAGCGGAGCATCGTATTCTAGCCGTGTTTGGGCGTATTGGAATCGTATTATGCGCATTTTGGCCAATTTTTTATTTTTTTTTATACAACTTAATCGGTAAACAAGCATACGGCCCGCCTGATGGTAAGTGGTTACCGTAGCCATATAGACGCTTGCAACACAAGAAGCATCGCTCACGCGTTACCGACCTTTCCCCCTTCCCCTATGAGCTCTGGCGACCTTACTCACGCGCAGGAACACAACTTTACACAATATAAAGTTATTTGGCTGCGGTATTCTGTAAGGTGGAGATACTTCCCCAGTCGAGCTGCTCTTTGAGCGAATAAACACTATGCTCTACCTCTCTCAAAAATGGTTTTCTGAGTCTGTTGGTGGAGTCAAAGAGTAGGCACTGAAGCTAAATACTTATTATAAATGTGAAAGAAAGTGATATTGGGTGAAAATATGGTATAAGTAACATAATAAAATGGTATGAATAATTTATGTTGACCAAAAAATAAAAAATAAATTACAGTTTAAAAAAAACTAAAAAAACACGCTTTAAAAAGCCCTGCACTAAAAAGTGTTAAATTAAACCAGGGATTTTAATACCTTCATTCTTTCTCGCAAATGCGAATCCACTAGCGTTTAATCCTTAACGATTTCAGATTCCGGTGGGAAAGAACGTTAGTAAATAGCCCGCTATTGTATAGACAATTTATAAATCAGGTAGTAATATTTTAATGAAATGAATTACAACGTAAATTATGTTAATATAACGAGCCATGGCATGTTGCACTTAAGTACCTTTATTTTAGTTTATGTGTTTTCATCTTTGACAATAAATACTATTCTATTCTATTCTTATGAAAAATTACTTCACTGCCGATCCTTCGCGCTTCCTACACCAAAAAGGAAGTCCAGTCTTCGTGAACCCAGTGTCCAAAAAGGGCGACAGATCAAACCCGGCGAATTACAGGCCCATCGCCCTTCTCTCCAAAGTTATAGAGCGTGTGATCACCACGCTGCTTTTGAGATACCTGGAGGATCACGAGTTGTTGAGCGACCAACAATATGGTTTCCGTCACAGTCGCTCTGCTGGTGACCTCCTTGTATATCTCACGCACCGTTGTTGATGTGAGCCTAAATGTAGCGAATGCGTTCGATCGGGTCTGGTACAAGGGTCTTCTTACGAAGTTACCAGCATACGGGCTTCCCGAGGGATTATGCAAATGGGTTGCCAGCTTTCTGTCCAGCAGATGCATAAGAGCCGTCGCCGTCGTCGACGGTAGCTGCTCCGATAACATGGACTTAAATGCTGGCGTCCCGCAAGGCTCTGTGCTGTCCCCAACACTGTTCCTACGGCATATTTTTAATGTTAACTACAGTTTTATGTTATGTGCGTCGATTTTTGATGAATAAATGTATTTTCTTTCTTTATATCAATGATATGCTGTCTATTGACAGCATTCATTGCTATGCGGACGACAGTACATAGGACAACAATGGGTGTCCCATGGGCCGTGCAAATATCCCTCGTTCCGAGGTGGAGGAAAGCCGCGAACGGCTGGTGACTGAAATCGATAGTACAATAACTTACGTCTCCGATTGAGGTCGACTAAACCTAGTCCATTTGACCCCACCAAGACTCAAGCCTGCGCGATCACCGCTAAGATAACCCCATGGTCTATGGCTCCACAATTCCAGAACACTTCCTTGAACATCAGTCAAAGCATCGGGATCCTTGGCGTCGACATTTCTAGCGACGTTTTGTTCCGAAGTCACTTAGAGGACAAGGTTAAGTTGGCATCCGAAAAGCTTAGAGTGCTCAACAGAGCGAGGCAGTACTTCACATTGCATCGGGGCAAAGGCCGCAACTTTATAAGTCGCAGGTCTGGCCTCATATGGAGTACTGCTGTCATCTATAGGTGATAGCAGCTGGATACCAGCTTGGGCCTTTAGACTCGGTGCAGCGACGTGCCATTAGAATTGTTGACGATCCCGAGCTCACAAGCGGTTTAGAGCCCCTTAGTCTGAGGAGAGACTTTGCGTCCTTATGTGTTTTCTACCGCTTGTACAACGGAGAGTGTTCTAAAAAATTGTTAGACTTGATGCCCATGGCTACCTTCCACCATCGAAAGTCTCGCCATCGACGGGGAGTCCATCCTCACACATTGAAACCAGAATTGTTTCAAACTTTGCGGGCTCAAAGGAGTTTTTTTCCGCGGACGCTCAGATTGTGGAATGAGCTGCCCACCGTGGTTTTCCCAATAGAGTAATAGAAAAACTTTTTGAAAAACTGAGGAGTGAAGAGATTTCTTCAGGGTCGGCAACACGCGATTGATAAACCTGGTGTTGCAAGTGTCCATAGGCTACGGTAACTGCTTACCATCAGGCGGGCCGTATGCTTGTTTGCCACCTTAGTGGTATACATTTTTTTTTACGTATAATTTGAATTTGTTACACAAACACGCTGATGTAAGTGATAACACTGACGATTGAATGCCTGCACCACCAATACATCCCGAAGATTCATAGAAACCACACCTCCACATACTAACAGCCCTGAACCATCCACGTCCGGCTTGAACTATATAGAATTTTTAAATTGTGACCGTATTTCCGATGCAAGTGAAGATGATTAGACTGCCTACTCCTTTTACACGTTGTATTTTCATAAATACATCATTAGTAAATGTACCTGATTTCAGTAAAGGCTTTTATTTTTTATTAGCTTTAGTGAACACTACCTTCCACTATTAAATAATTTACAATAACCGTTTTCACCCAGTAAAATGGGCAAAAATGGGTTAAAATCGGGTTTTAACCCAAATGGTAAGAATGGGTTTTTACCCATTACCCATCTCTATTGGCGACACTCTAAGATGGTCGAGTATCCTTCGAGGATTTTCCCACGCTAATATTTTTTTTTTTATTAATTTTCCGGCTAATCTCCGAAAGGCTGGAACGATTTTGACTGGATTTTTACTCTCAGTTAGCTTATGGTACCTATAAGAAGTAACATACGTTACATTTATTTTAGAATAAATATTTTTCCCCGCAAAAAAACGGCTGGACCGATGTAGACGAAACTTTCACTGATAGATAGCGGATGTTAATTATAAGGAATAACTTAAGCTACTTTTATTTCAGATAATTTATAAGGAGTTCCTTGCAAAATAATTAAAACGCTACGCGCGGGTAAAACCGCGGCTGCGCTGGGGTATCAAATAACTGCACATTACAAAAGTGTATAATATTTAGGTTCATAGTAGACTGTCACTATTCTTACGTCAAAACGATCTTCACAGCATTAAACTTTGCTTTTATTTCTAAATAGATCCAACCCCTTCACAGTTTTTATCCATTTCTCTCGCATTTGGACATCCATTGGAACGAGTAAAATCAACTTTTCCGGTGGACTGGTGGTTGTATTTTTACATTTTGGTATAACACATGATTTTCTAGTATTTGTATTGGATATTTAAAAACCAAAAAGTCATAATCTTCTAGGGTAACGTACGGAAGAGCGCGACCCGTCAGCGCCTTTGCACATTATAAGAAAATTTCTTGTGTCTGATCAGACATGTCTTATAAGACATTCAGTCGCACTGGTTCTTATATGAGACCGTGCACATTACAAGAAATTTTTTCTTATGTCTGATCAGACACGCGTCGTCGTCGGCTGCATATTCGACGTCGCGCCTACACAAGACGTCTTGCTTAGACACGACATCTACTCATATATGGAAACTAGTTCGCGCGTGCACATTCGTCGTGGCTGCGTCAGCCAAAACAACTATAGTGTCCACGCTTTTATTTCGTGTTTAGAATGTTAATTTATTTATTTTATTTAAATCAGCTCAATTTTAATTTTAATACAATAACTTTTATTTTTATTACTGTTTTATTTTTCATGTAACCCAGTTATGGTTTTTTTGTAAAGTTAAGAAGTGGATTAATGTTGTTTGAATAAAATGAATAGTAATTTTTATTTTTTACGTTAATTAAACTTTTATCAAACATGTAATGTTACATGAGTAAAATAAAAATGAATATATTGAACATTTAAGCTTTATAGTCTCATTGATTCTTGTCATATTTAATGGATATATCCAATAATGCCTACAACTACGGCCGTTTTCTATGTCTATGGTACAAGTCAATCACTGTAAACTCTGTCATCTATCCATTACGTACGCGTGTATTGTCCGTCCGTGAAATATGGTTACAGACTGAGGATAAGATATCTTGCATGAATGTGTACGATGAACCAGACAAGAAATTTGTCTTGTCGAACGGTCAAAATCAAAATCAAAATCAAAAAGTCATTTATTCAGTTTAGGCCCTAGTAAGGCACTTATGAACGTTATGTACATACAGTTGAATTTACCACCGGTTCGGAATTTACCACCGGGTCGTGTTTGATAATGTGCAAAGGCGCTCAGGGTATTTGTTCTGTGAGCGCGATTGACTGAGCGAGCGGTGTAACATGACGTCATCGCATCGAGTACCGGGCCGGTGGAATCCCTCGTCGCGCGCTCGTTTTAAAATTCCATATCTCAGAAACTAATTGACTTATCAAATTAATTCTTTCACACGTATTTTTTATTTTCTACAGTTAATGCGGAGAGCTAAAATTCTAAATTAGTGAACATTCTTCATTGCCGTAGCATTGGCAACACTGCTCCGAAGCTACTGAACCGATTTGAAAAATTCTTTCACTGTTGGGAAGCTACACTATCCCTGGGTGACATAGGCTTACGGTTGGGTGGAAATTTACTCAAAGTTGGGTTTATTCCCGGGAACAGGGAATAAACCCAACTTTGAGTAAATTTCCAATTTAGTGAGAAAAAACCCGGGAATTTTCCCATTGGCTGGGAAAATACTCAAATGGTCACAGTTACTAGATTTTGCGTATATAGCGAGAGACACCTTACCAACATCGTTTGAATAACATTTAACAAGCTTTCTATTAGGGTCATACCACGGTCATACACATATATCATACAATAAAAAATCTTTTTTTTTGTGATGGAGTGCATTGTTTTTAAAAAAGTGACGTTTTGGGGTTGTGGTGGACAGGCGGCGGTCCCACACAATTACCACGCTGTGGTAGTATATACTCGTCCGACTCGAAGTCGGGAAGTGTGATACTCGGTCCAGTCCGCGCAAGGTCCGCGTGGGTCCGCGCGTAGGTAATGTTGGTACATACAACAGCGAGTATGATTAAAATAACAATCAGAAACATCAAAAAATATTTTTTTAGGTACAAAAAGCCACTTGAGTATTTTCCCGCCGTTCGGGAATTTACCCGTATTTTTCCATTCTTTCCCGTATTTTTCTTTTCTTCCCATTTGTTTTTTCTTTCCCTGCCCATCCCTAGCACCTCGAAGTTGTTCCCATATAAATTGGGAAAAAAATAGCTATCCTATAGGTGGGAAATAAGGTGTGATTTAGACCGGCCGCATACTATAAAAAATTTTCTGTCAGAAATTTTCGGACGCCCGCCGGAAGGCACTTTCCCCATACATTTTGATCTAGACCCCGCATACTATCCGAAAATTCTGACGTGTCTGACGTCCAAAAATGTATGAGCAAGCGAATTTCTGACAGAAAATTTCTTATAGTATGCGGCCGGTCTTATTGTTCACTCACAGATTTTAATGCTGAATTGTGTATTAAATTAAACGTAATCAAAAATTAAATATGTGGTAATAATGCATAAACCTACTGCGTAAACAAAAAGAGTTAATGGTAGATCCAGTAATTTTACAATTCCTCGAATTTCCTGCATTACCCTGCATTTTAGACGTAAAGTATTGATCAGAATCAAGTTAGCATGGAATCATGTCAGTAAAATTTTAAATAAGCATGTTATGGAAATAAAATACAAGAAATAAATACTTATGGTTACATTCCGTAAACATTTAAAGAAGAAACGTTATTGCATAAACGAGCTCGACGTCCGTCATGCTTACTTGTCAACGCACTACCAACCAACGCTGCTCGCAAGCGTTAGCAAGCGTGTGAATGGCTACGTTTGTCTCCCTTGATTTGTCCAAGCGTTTGCTGGAGTTTGGAGTTTGCGGCAAACGGCAAGCGTATGGACGAGGCATTATACCTAAATTGAATAAAAAAATTGACGTTAATTTATAGTGATAATGTTCAAAATCCTTTGTAGGTAGGTACTTTAAATGTCGAGTTAGCTATCCAGTTACGTAGTATACAATATGTTTGACTTTACCTTGCAATCAGTGTCTCCATATGTAAATCGGCATTTACCGTGTTGCAAGGGTAAAAATACCGTGTTTTTAGGCAAAATTACGGTGGATCAGCTTAAATTGTACCGTGTAATTTTTTAAAGGATAAAAACAATAATATAACCTAGATACCGACTGCAGCGTCATTTGCCGGGCTGATTTGTGAATGTAAACCATCCAGGGCGCCACCCAAACGCATACAAAAAATATCATTCAAATCGGTCCAGCCGTTTAGGAGTTCAGTGACAAACACACGTACAGTTGCACGCAATTGTTGTCAGTGCGATTAGAATGTAAAATTATGTAATGAATCTAAGCTTGTTTTGAAAAGAGTAATTGCTGAGTTTATTGCCGGCTCTTCTCAGCAAATGCAACCTTCCGAACCGGTATTAGAGTATTAGAGTCAGACTTTTCATAAGTGCCTGCGAAGGTCTATTTGAATAAATGATTTTGAATTTTGAATTTTGACAGTAGAATTAACTCCCTGGATGGTTTAGTTAGGGTAGGGTAGCACTACGCGAACGAAGTTGCACCGGGCAGCAGGTATATCATATAAACCTAAAAAAAAAAGAGCTAATATTCAATAAAAAGAGAGCTATAGAGCTAAATACTATTTTTTTAGAGCTGACAATGTTGAAATTGAGCTAAATTTAGCTCTAAAAGAGTTAAGTTGGTAACACTGTTCCTGTATGTTTAAATAAGGACGAGAATAGATTGCCGAGGTTTGGTAGTTTTTATCTATGTGTGAGTGAAGATAGAAGTTTTGATAACCTGGGATTCCCGGTAACCAAGAGCAGTGTTGCCATTACAAAATACATATGTTAAGTTCACTGAGATTCGTTTTACGCAGTAATTTTTTTAAATACGGTGACATATGACACGGTAATACCTTATTACCTTGACGGTAGATTAAGACCAGATTACGGTGTTTCTACGGTAATTACCGTGTATATGGAGACACTGCTTGCAATGCATGCTTTGTAAGCATTGTATTATAATATGATTAATTATAATCAAGCGTTCTATAATATAAACAAATACTCTATGGATTGTTTAAACAATCCATAGAGGTACTTAGGGTTTTTTTTTTAAATATCTTGGGGGGAATTTGGTAGGGGCTAGCAACACTGCTCTGCCTCCATCTTTTTTGTCACGATGCCTCCTAAGAAACAGCCTGAGAAATCTGGTAAGTAATTGATAAATCGTAAATGATTACGAAATTGTAATAAAGCGTTATAAATGTAACTGAATGTTGTATATAACATCATATTTAATACAATAGCAGTCGTGTAGTGCTAGTTTTTGTTTGTAATTTTTATCTGACACGGACATCGGCCACGCGGTATGGGTGCTTAGAACTAACATTGTGTGTTATATGTTTGTAGACGGGAGAATAGTCCTGTCTTTGCTACTTCATATATTTACGATTATATCGTGAAATCCGTTGTTGATCTCAATTACTGTTCTCCCATAACGTAAGTAAACTGACATTGTGTTTTGAGGTTATATTAAAGTTTGTCCGATTGTGTTGATTCAGGGTCTTCCGGGGCCAAGCCCGCGGAGAAGAAGCCCGCTACTGCTAAAACTCCAGCAGCTGCACCTAAGGCTGCGTCAACAAGCAGTGCCCCAAAACCGGCCACAGCTAAGACACCAGCCCCTGCCCCCAAAACGGCGGCCCCGAAGTCAGCCCCAGCTTCTAAGCCAGCGCCAACTCCTGCTGCCAAGCCTGCTGAGAAGAAAACAGCGTCTGCACCTACTGCAAAGCCTGGTTCAGCTAAAGCTGCAGCCCTCAAGACTAAGTCAAGTGCTAAGCCTTCTGTCAAGAAAACTGCCGCGGCCTCCAAGCCATCAAAGCCTAAACCTGCAGCAGCTAAATTGAAAATTGCACCTAAACCCAAGAAGACTGGGATTAAAGGACAAAAGAAGCAGGCTGCGAAGCCAGTGACTAAAGCTCTAAAAGCTCAAAAGAAGGTCAGTGCTTGAAAACTTACATTTATCTACAAAAAGTAGATAAATTTCGTTCAATAGTCCATCTATTTTGCTTGTAGAGTCCATATATGCATGTGTTCTTGATAGGTGAGGATATAAGTTATAGTACTCTAAAGAAAAGACTTTGTTACAAGATTTTTTTTTATTTCAACCTATTATTATTATTATTGTTAATAAACTATGCAGCTTAATGCTGATGTGTGTATATCACTTCAGTGCACTTGTTCTAATTTATCAAGTCTATTTTTGAAACTGTTCACTGAAGGAGCACTGATTACTGACTCTGGTAGTTTGTTCCATGCACACACTGCATAAGTACACAGTCTCATAAGTACTAGTGTGGGAATATGAAATGTGTAACTAAGGGCTTCATATGTATTTTAACCGACTTCAAAAAAAGGAGGTTCTCAATTTGATTGTATTTATTTTAAAATAAAATATCATCTAATAACTGTAATCTATGAACCAATTTAGAAAATTATTTTTTTGTTTGAAAGGGTATCCTTCCCCTTTGGTCCCATTGTCACCAGGTCAGGATCTGATTACTTTTCAGTGTACTTTGAAGTTGGTTGGTTTTCAATTATTTCCATTCTTATAATTTAGTATAATTCATATTAATATGATGTCTAATTTTGCATCTTATGGCAGGGCTTAGTGTAGGAAAGAGATCATATTATGTTAGCTAGACAACTTATTCTAAAGAAGGTAAACCTTTATTAGAGACAAATAAGTGCTGTCTCCATCTTTTTTTTTTTTTTTTTTTTTTTTTTTTTTATGTAAAATGGGCTTGCGTTTGACCTTCGACTGACCCCATGAGGAGTTATGACGAGGCCGAGGATGTAGCACGCTTACCCAGAAAAAGCCTATTCACTCTGGCCTTGAATACATCTAGGTTATAGGTGTCGGGAAACACAGACCCCGGAAGAGAGTTCCACTCCTTTGCTGTTCGTATAAGAAACAATGAAGCAAAGCGTTGTGTCTGGGTACGCGGGATGTCGACAACGTATGGGTGGAAATTCTCCCGGCGTCTTGTGTATCGATGGAGAAATGGGGATGGAGGAATTAGATTGAACAGTACTGTAGCACACTCTCCAAAATATATCCTATAGAAGACCGACAAACACGAAACCTTACGCCGATGTTCAAGGCTCGTTAATTTCGCCTCAGTTAGCGAAACATCACCGACTAGTCTCCTAGCACGACGGTCTATTGAGTCAAGGGCCTCCAGCTGGTATTTGGCAGATCCATCCCAGAGGTGACAGCAGTACTCGATGCACGAACGGACTTGTGCTTTGTACAGTCGAGGACAAAAATAAGTATACACCACCAAGCCTCATAAAAAGTAGCCATTCACATTATCATAGATATGGGAACACACAAAAGTTCAAAAATATGTATACACTGTTGGACAATTATGTATGTAAACAACAAGTTTGATAATATATATCCATGTATCAAATCATTAATTTGTGAACATTCAAAATATCATAAATATGTATTCATCATTATAGTCAAAAATATGTAAACTCATTTAAGTAAAGGCATTCATGGAATTTCATTGAAAAACGGTAGGTATTTGAAAAAAGTTTTTATAAAAAATCAATAATTTTGTGTTCGGACACGTTGGTAGTTTCGCGCTCGCGATGTTGTCAGCTCGTGCGTAAGCTGGCTGGCAACGTCGCCTACCGCATGATGTGATCAAGTCGTTGAGAAAGGTAAAGTTATTGTCGCTCCCTGTAACAGGGCACTCACTGAGCAATTTCAACAATTCGTCGTGACATATTTATTCATGATTATTATTTCAAATATTTTGAATTAGTAGATACGTAGCCGCAGCCGTGTTTGGGATTGTTAGAATTGTCGTGAGATGAACATTGGCCATATATGGTTTTCAGAGTCTGATGATGGAGTAGGAAGGTGGACACTGGAACTCCATAACGGAGCAACGTATCCCAGCCATGTTTGGGGTTGTTGGAATTGTCGTGAGATGAACTTTGACCATATATGTTTCTCAGGGTCTGATGATGGAGAAGGAGGGTGGACACTGGAACTCCATTGCGGAGCAACGTAACCTAGCCATGTTTGTGGTTGTTGGAATTGTCGTGAGATGAACTTTGACCATATATGGTTTTCAGGGTCTGATGATGGAGTAGGAGGGTGGGAACTCTATAGCGGAACAACGTAGCCTAGCCGTGTTTGGGGTTGTTGGAGTTTTCGTGAAATGAACTTTCACCTTATATGGTTTTCAGGGTCTGATGATGGAGAAGAACGGTAAGCACTAGAACTCCACAGGGGAGTTGAACTTTTTAGATACTGGTCCGATTGTTCTCAAAATTGATATTTGAGAGTCCTCGGGGTCGAAATACAAGTATCTTTTCTCAGAATTTTGAAAAAGTGTCCGCCATGTTGAACTTTTTAGATACTGGTCCGATTGCTCTCAAAATTGATATTTGAGAGTCCTCGGGGTCACAAACAAGAATCTATTCTCAAAATTTTGAAAAAGTGTCCGCCATCTTGAACTTATTAGATACTGGTCTGATTGCTCTCAAAATCGATGTTTGAGAGTCCTCGGGGTCACAAAACAAGAATCTATCCTCAAAATTGTGAAAAAGTGTTCGCCATTTTGGACTTTTGAGATACTGGTCCAATTGCTCTTATAATCGATATTTAAGAGTCCTCGGGGTCACAAAAAATAATCTATTCTAAAAAGTTTGAAAAAGTGTCGGCCATATTGAACTTTTTAGATACTGGTCCGATTTCTCTCAAAATCGGTATTTGAGTGTCCTCGGGGTCACAAAACAAGAATCTATTCTAAAACGTTTGAAAAAGTGTCGGCCATATTGAACTTTTTAGATACTGGCCCGATTTCTCTCAAAATCGGTATTTGAGTGTCCTCGGGGTCACAAAACAAGAATCTTTTCTCAGAATTTTGAAAAAGTGTCCGCCATGTTGAACTTTTTAGATACTGGTCCGATTTCTCTCAAAATCGGTATTTGAGTGTCCTCGGGGTTACAAAACAAGAATCTTTCCACATTTTCAAAGAGTGTCCGCCATGTTGAACTTTTTAGATACTGGTCTGATTGCTCTCAAAATCGATATTTGAGAGTCCTCGGGGTCACAAAACAAGAATCTATCCTCAAATTTTTGAAAAAGTGTTCGGCATTTTTGACTTTTGAGATACTGGTCCGATTGCTCTCAAAATCGATATTTGAGAGTCCTCGGGGTCACAAAACAAGAATCTATTATCAAAATTTTCAAAAAGTGTCCGCCATCTTGAACTTTTTAGATACTGGTCTGATTGCTCTCAAAATCGATATTTGAGAGTCCTCGGGGTCACAAAACAAGAATCTATCCTCAAATTTTTGTAATGTAGCCCAAGGGTCTCTCAAATATTCATTTTGAGAGCAATCGGACCAGTAACTAAATAATTCAAAATGGCGGCTCCTTTTTTTATTTTTTTGCAAAGAATCCATGTTATGTGGCCCAATGGTCTCTCAAATATCCATTTTGAGAGCAATCGGACCAGTAACTAAAAAGTTCTACATGGCGGACACTCTTTGAAAATTCTGTGGAAAGATTCTTGTTTTGTAACCCCGAGGACACTCAAATACCGATTTTGAGAGCAATCCGACCAGTATCTAAAAAGTTCAACATGGCGGACACTTTTTCAAAATTCTGAGAAAAGATTCTTGTTTTGTGACCCCGAGGACACTCAAATACCGATTTTGAGAGAAATCGGGCCAGTATCTAAAATGTTCAATATGGCCGACACTTTTTCAAACTTTTTAGAATAGATTCTTGTTTTGTGACCCCGAGGACACTCAAATACCGATTTTGAGAGAAATCGGACCAGTATCTAAAAAGTTCAATATGGCCGACACTTTTTCAAACTTTTTATATTTTCCTTGACCATGGTTTTATGCTGCGTAAAGTTTGACGAAGTGGAGCAGATCTCGCAGGGACCTCACTATGTTTAACCCAAAAAGAATTAGCTCTTAGCATTTTGACAAAAAAAATGTGGTTAATTTTGATAACTTCTAGCAACTTCAGACCAAGATTGTCATACATAATTTTGTTCGTATTGTGAAGTAGAAGTAGTTTTTTTTTTTTTTTTTAATAGCTTTTTTATTTTCTTCAAAATTTAGCTCGGGGTTCCCTTCAGCGTTTTTCTCTAAGATGTTCAGAAGTTGCCCTCACTGACTAGAAAAAAAAAATCACCCTGTATATGTAGGTACTACATAATATATCAATGAATGTTGTGTGATCTTCAGTGTCATCATTGTTCAGATGGTTGTATACATATTTTTGGCACATTGAGTGGTAACAATTTTATGCATCTTTCAGGGAATACATATTTTTACTTTATCTAACGTGTACATATTAATGATCGTGTCGGGTACATATTTATGTTGTCTATATTGTTTACATATTTGTTAGCATTTGAATGAGTACAAATTATTGGAGCTTTTTATGATTACTTCTTTTTTATAATGATACGTGTATACATATCTTTGTCTTCGACTGTACAGTTGCAATAGCCGATCCGGTGTAAAGTACCGCTTCACCTTACAGAGGATGCCTAACTTTTTTGCAGCGGTTTTAGCCTTTGACTCAATAGAACTACCAAAATTTATTTTGGTAGTTAAGGTTATGCCTAGGAGTTCAAGTTGGTCGGAAATCGGTACGGATATATCTTGAAAAGAAGGAGTGAGGTTGAGAGGACTCCTTTTAGCGGTGAATAGACACGCCTGTGTCTTGGAGGGATTAAACTTGACCTGATTAGCTTTGCCCCAATCGGAGACTGCTTGCAGGTTCAAGTTAATACGCTCAACCATGGCCTCTCTAAGCGTCAAGATTTCTTCCCTGGTGGCCTGTGTGCCTGAAAAATAGCTCTCCATGACAAGACATGACAGTGCTGTCGTCTGCGTACCCATCGTATCTTGCTAAACTATTAGGATTATATTGTTTTCTATTTACAGGCACAAGATATTAGAACTTTAGGTAGGTAGGTAACTATTTATTTGACCCAGATAAAGTTATATTCTATTATGACTTGAAATTGATTGTACTTATTTGTAATACATATATTAGTTTAAATGTGGATTATGTATTTTTTCAGGTTGTCAAGGGAGAACATGGAACACGTGTGCGTAAAATCCGCACATCTGTGCACTTCCGCAGACCTAAAACTTTTGAACCCCCAAGGCACCCTAAATACCCTAGGAAATCCTTACCAAAGAGGAACCGGTGAGTAATGTTTTGTACAATATCTCTTGATACTTATTTTGTCCATAAATAGTTAACTGATTACTATCAGTTAACCAACCAATCATTTTCTTAAATACACATAACATTAAGGCATGCTCAGTAATAAAGAAGTTGAATGCTACAATGAAAGTTCATAACTTTGAACACCAGTAAGGCTGAATCCTACTAATATAAATGTGAGTTTGTTTACCTCTTGATGCCGTAACAACTAATTGCGCTGTTGACACACAGGTAGATCATAACTTGGATAACATATAGGGTACTATTTATCCCAGGAAAATGTAGTCCCCTCGAAAACTCGGGTAAAACCGCGGGGCGAAAACGAGGTAATACATCATTAAAGTAGGACCACGTTAATCTGGAGAGGCAAAAACAAGACCCTTTACAGATAATCGAGGCATCTGGATTATAGTATGCCATATTTAATGGTAGTAAAGCACATGTTTAACCCAACTAGGGTTAAACATGTGCTTTAATACATTTTTAAATTATAGCATAAATGTACAAAATTACAACCATGTAAGAAAAACAGTAAGTTAAAATAAAATATTAGTTAAACCTTCTTGAAAAATTCTGTAATACTCCTCTGTTTATTATTTTCGCACTTCATTTCAAAAGCTCTGTCTCCCCATTGCCCGGCCGGATTACAGCGATCACCGAACAAGCGGGAGTCCGGATTAACTAGGCCCTACTGTATTATCAAACTAAATGAATTGACATAATCTATGGTTTATAAAATATAGCTTGATCTCTGCAACAGTTGTATGAGTCATATGAAAATTAACCTTATGGCTTTAGCATAAGGTTTATCTGTGTCATCATGAAATTAACCACAGATTAAACAGATGAACCTTATTGTAAAGCTTTAAGGTTAATTTTCATATGACTCAAACAACTGTCGCAGAGATCAAGTTATCTTTCATAAACCATAGGCTAGCTAGAGTATGGCACTCTAAAATATCTCCATTTAAAGTCATGGAAAAATGTAAGAATGAAAGTAATATATTTTCATTACTCTTTCAGTATGGATGCTTACAACATCATAAAGTACCCTCTGACCTCTGAAGCAGCAATGAAAAAGATTGAGGACAATAATACATTAGTATTCATTGTCCACACAAGCTCCAACAAGCACCACATCAAAGCTGCAGTGAAGAAACTTTATGACATCAATGTTGCTAAAGTTAACACACTCATCAGGTAACATTTGTTTTACATTATTACCAATCTCTGATTTACAATTAAAATAAAATGTTTTCTCAGGATAATAATTGCTATCTTCAATATCATGCCATAGAAATATAAGCCCCTTAGCCCAGTGATACTAAACTTATTTTTTTCTGAATTTGTTTCACAATCAGTCGCCAGACTTTAAGCGAATGCGTTGTGATTTTTGACGTGTCGACAATGGTGGCCAGTGCCAACTTCAAGCTTAAATAACTTGCGTCTCTTTTTAGCCTTTGGACTACATTTGTTTTATTCAGCAGCTCAGCAACTAGTGGGTTTGGGTGAGATGACAGATGCTCAGTATGTTGTTTTTCATAGTGCTGTATCTCTGTTGCAACTGTTGGCATGTTCAGATATTCATGAACATCTTCGTTCTTAGTGAACCATGGTGCATTGACAATGGCTCTCAATATACTGTTTTGCGCTCTTTGAAGGCAGGTGATGTTACTTTTACTGGCTACTCCCCACAATTAGAGACCATATGTCCAGATAGGCTTCACAATGCTGTAAATGAGAAGTTTGTTGTCCACTGATAATACAGAGTTTACACTGAAGATACAAATCTTGATTTTTATTTTTGCTTATCCTGTGCAAAAGTCAACTTTCTGTTTTTTAGATGATCATGATGATAATGTTGTGGGAATCTCATTGATAGAGAATGAAATAAAAAATACACACCTCTGAATTATGTACCAAGTTTATTTTTGATAAAATGTTGTCTAGCATTGTCAGTTGAATGTGAACTTTTATTGTTTCAGACCCGATGGCAAGAAGAAGGCGTACGTACGGCTTGCGCGGGATTACGATGCATTAGATGTTGCCAACAAAATCGGCATCATATAAACAAGTGCTTACTGTATTTTTTAAGAATAACACTACAAAAAGATACATTCGTTTCATTTAACTAAACTCTGGCCTTTATATAAACTTTCATGATTAAAATATTCGGTTAGTCTAGAATTTCAATGTCTGAACAGAAATATTTTCAGTAAATCTTTATGCCGTCACTGCAGCCACGTCTTACGTCAAACCTAAGAAAAACATGCTTATTTCTGGTAAACAATAATTGTAGAAATTTAAAGAATCTTAACAGTTTTCTCCTGTATCAATGTATAATATTAATATTTACCTTGCCATGCTTATGCAACGCTCCGATAGCCTCTGTTGTTGTGAAGTAAAAAGCACTAATGCGTAATAAGCTACATTATGTTATGATACTAAAAGCGGTGCTATAAGAGTCACTTTACGAGCAAGTATGTTGAAAAATATGATTGTGATACACTTAGTATTTTCTTGTGATTTTCATTTATCTACTTTTTTTCTTCCTTCGATAGTTGTTTATCTACAATGCTTGTAGAGTCCATAGGTGCATGTGTTATTGATAGGTGAGTAAAGTTTGCGAGAACAGTGATTGGTGATACTGGTTTAGTACTCCAAAGAAAATACAGTAAGTCATGGATTGTTTTAAACTAAAGTAACATTTACATTATCTCTTTCAGTATGGATGCTTACAAATCATAAAAACTGAACCAGCAATAAGAAAGACTGAGGACAATAGATTAGTATTCATTGTCCACACAAGCACCACAACAAAACTGCAGTCAAGAAACTTTACAACATCAATGTTGCTAGAGTGAACACACTAATCAGGTAACAATTCTGTACCTATCTAGTCTATAACTTCTAAAATAGAATAGTTTCCTTAGGGTAAAATCAATATCAATCACGCCAATAACAATAATATTAGCCCCCTGTCCATCATGTTGAAATGATACGAAGCTTTTATATTTTTCCTTATCATATGCGTGATGATCATGATGATAATGTTGTGGGAATCTCATTGATAGAGAATGAAATAAAAAATACACACTTCTGAATGATATACCACTTTTAATTTTTGATAAAATATTGTCTAGCATTGTCAGTTGAAGGTGATCTTTTATTGTTTCAGACTTGATGGCATGAAGAAGGTGCACTCAAGTAGCACAAAATAGCTTTATTTTGGATGTATAACATAATTCGCGTATTCTCAAAGCTTTAAAAGAGCTCCAAATTATACAGACTTAGATTTTAGAGTGGAGTTTTAGCAGGACCTATTATATTGGTTGTCTACCGGAAGGATAAACGCCTTATATTATAGGCTGAGAAAAGCAGTGCGACTCTTATACAGCTTGTATCATTTTACAAGGGCAATATAAAAATATTTTCAAATGTTATTTTGAATTTCTGTTAGTAATAATAAAATCTACTGTAAAAGAACGTGGCGTTTGATAAATCTTTCGACAAAAATATAAGTAATATACTATTTGAACTCTTGTTGTTATTTGAGAAAAAACAGACTGCAGTTCGGTACTACTGTAACTCTTATTTCAAATAAGAGTTACAGTAGTACCGAACTTACATGGCGCTTCGTGAATCCTCGTTCACACAGAAAAGAAAGTATGGCCCGAACATTGACGAAAGAATGCTTAAAACTTACAATCAACCTTAGATCAGTACTATAAGGTTCATAATACACTGCAGCTGTTAGTTCCGTCTCACTCGCAAGTCACGCCCCTCCGCACGGCGCGCCGCTAACATGGCGGCAGCTGGCGATCAATAGCATTTCCCGCGCTTTGAAAATTTATCTTCTGCGCAGGTACATCGGTAAGCCATATCAGTTGGGTACTACTGTATGGACGTCATTTTTATTGTGCCTTAGAAATTTAGTTAATAATTTAAGAGACCCTGGGACCACAAAACATGTTTTTTTTCTCAAATTTCAAAAAGTGGCCGCCATATTGAACTATTTTGTTATTGGTCCGATTGCTCTCAAAATTGATATTTGAGAGACCCTTGGACCATAATATATATAACACACATTTTTAATAAAAATTTAAAAATGTAGCCGAACTTCTACTGTCGCTAATCACTGAAAAATGTATCTATATTGTTCTACGAAGGTAAAAAAAATAAAAACTCGAAAAAAAATCAAATTTCCCGCCTCGTTATCTACTGATGTTTTCCCTTAAGAGTGCGTACCAAGCCAGAAAAATATGGCAATGTCAGATGAAACAAACTTATGTCTAATCTTCGCGTGCAGATGAGATGGAGATAGCGTGTTCCGCGGAACAAAAATTAACTAAGCGCTTTTTATCTAAATAACTCGTAAAGTATAGAATATTTTAAAAAATCGTTAGTAGCAGCCCTAGGTCATATGTTAGTGATATTATTTATCGAATTTTTATCTTAATTAGATACACCATGAACGAATAAAACCGAAAATTCATTATTATTATAGGTAGCTTTGTGATTTTTTTCTATCGAGGAAATTTCATTCCATTATGTTTTTGCTCAGGCAGAACCCTCGCGTATATAATGAAAATACTCATATAAAAATATTTTTTCATTTAAATACTATTTACTTGGTTAAATTTCAATTCTAAGATTGTTATTTTGCTTTATACGCAGTCTTAATAAAAAATTAAGGTTGTTGAAAAAATTCAATAAAATGGGGGAAAATATATTACGGTGTCGGTATCTTAAGGGCGGCCGCATACTATAAGAAATTTTCTGTTAGAAAATTTCGGACGCCCGCCGGAACCACTCCGCACACCTATCAGAAATTTCGATCCGGCGAGTTTGAGCTTAAGTACTTATTACACCGTCCTATTTTTAGGTTCCTAACTAGGAAATAGGAAGGTGTAATCGCAGTTAGAACAGCTTCTGCTTCCTAGTCAGAGCGATCCTAGTTAGGATCCTACAAATAGGAAGGTGTAATAAGCACTTTATTAGTTCGCTGCTGGCCATCAGGATAGCTGGTATAATCTATATGCTCCGTGACTTTTTATTCGTCTTAGAAACGCAACCCCCTTGATGTACCCAATAAATAGGTACTAATCATTCATAAAAAAAAATGTTTTTTGATCATTTGTACTAATAAAAAAAAATAAAAAAATCATTAGAATTATGAAAAATCGAGTTAATAATTAAAGTTTACGTATAAAATTGTAGAAAATACCAACCCAAGTAGACTGCGCTTGTGACGGGGTGTTCAAAACTGCGTCATGCGTCGTAATGAATAATATTTGTTTTCTTTAAATCTAATAATATATATAAAATGCTTTTGTGGGTACGTAAATACGCAGTTTTCTCTATCACCACCAACACCAATCAACTTCCCGTTGGGGTGGTAAATACCCCTTAGTCTCCAGGTGGTAGTAAGGGAGTTTGGTCGCGGTGGGTGGAAGGGGGTGGTTGTGGGTGGCGAAAATGTTAAAACATATATTGCTGTCCTTTTCTAACGCATGAGGACTTCTGAAAAGATCTAAAAATTTCTGGAATGGAAAGTTCCAATATGTGTAAAACGGTTATAATCGATCTGGAGGGTTCTAGAAAGTTCAACAAATATCTGGAATGATCTAGAAAATTCTAGAGTGAATGCAAACTATTATAATCGATATAGCATGTTTTGAGAAAGTTCTACAAATTTCTGGCTTCATCTAGAAAGTTCCAAAATGTCCAAAACTGTTATTATCGAGTTAGAATGTTCGAGAACGTTCTAGAAATTTCCAGAATGTTCTGGAAAGTTCCAAAATGAGTGCAATTTATTATGATCATTTTAGAATGATCGAGAATGTTCTAGAAATTTTCCGAATGACCTGGAAAGTTCCAAAATGAGTGCAATTGATTATGATCGATTTAGAATGTTCGAGAAATTTCTGGAATGATCTAGAAAGTTCCAAAATGAGTAAAACGGTTATAATTGATCTGGCTTCATCTAGAAAGTTCCAAAATGTCCAAAACTGTTATTATCGAGTTAGAATGTTCAAGAACGTTCTACAAATTTTCCGAATGATCTGGAAAGTTACAAAATTAGTGCAATTGATTATGATCGATTTAGAATATTCGAGAAATTTCTTGAATGATCTAGAAAGTTCCAAAATGAGTAAAACGGTAATAATTTATCTGGAGTGTTCTAGAAAGTTCAACAAATATCTGGAATGAACTAGAAAATTCTAGAATGATTGCAAACTATTATAATCGATATAGAATGTTTGAGAAAGTTCTACAAATTTCTGGCTTCATCTAGAAAGTTCCAAAATGTCCCAAAACTGTTATTATCGAGTTAGAATGTTCGAGAACGTTCTAGAAATTTATCTGGGAATTATCCGAATTATCTGGGAAGTTCATAAATGAGTGCAATTTATTATGATCAAGAATTTTTGGTTTGGTCTGGAAAGTTCCAAAATGTGTACGAGTGTTATTATTGATCTATAAAAACCAAATCGAAGTGATGTAAATCTAAATATTCTAGAGTGATCTGGTACTGGAAATTTCGGTATATAAATCGAAATTCAGGGATTTTTCGTCAGTTCAATTGTGATTGCAGTCGAGTAAAAAAAAGTACAAACTATTTGAATGTTCTGGAAAGTCTCTCTATATCGAAAATAGAAATCTATAATATGTTAAAAAAATTATCCTTATATATTTTTTATACCATTAAACATGCGATGTATTTTAACCCGAGCAACGCCGGGTTTCGCTGCTAGTTAAGTATACAAATGTACAAAAAAAAGTCTTTCAATGATTAGTACCTATTCAATGGGTACATTATGTGGCCTGCGTTTCTAAGATGAATAAAAAAGTCAAGGAGTATATAAAAATGAACCCCAATTTCTTCTGGTCACGCTATAACTTGAGAACGGCTTTAGGTACCGATTTCATTCATCTTTTTTTTAATGTTTTCTAATACTTATTATATTTAAATATAATAATTTAAATATAACAAATTATTTTTTTTAAATTTTCAATTTCTATCGAATGTCTGTTAGATCGTTCTTAAAAGACAATCGAAAAATTAAATTATTAAAAGAAACAAAAAACCCGACTGCGTAAAACATAAATTAACTGAAAAGAGAAAAACAAGCTCTTAAATCTATAGAATTTTGAATATAACTTGAATTTTATAAGGTATTGCAATCGGGGACAACCAATAACCTAAGTATGTATTTTTTTGTAATATTTGTTTATCCCCGACTGCAATACCTTATAAAATTCAAGTTATATTCAAAATTCTATAGATTTAAGAGCTTGTTTTTCTCTTTTCAGTTAATTTATGTTTTACGCAGTCGGGTTTTTTGTTTCTTTTAATAATTTAATTTATTTTACAGAATGAGTTGTATGTATTAGTAAATAAATGAGCGGTACGGTAAAGTAACACTAATAAACAACCGTCGCAACTCTGTGTGTTACGTACAGATATTATAATAGAGATATGCTACCCTCATACTAAGCGGCGTTCAATTATTGTTGCATTAGGTGAATGCGAAAGATAATACGGAACGTATGGTACAGAAAGAGATAGCTATATGTAGCCGCTAAGCAAAATTACGACAATTGTCTGAATTTGTCTGCAACAATTAGCGTGCGTTAATGCGATATCTACCTCTTTTTATTATAATATCATTGGTTACGTACGGTAAGCGCTCAGTACCTACTGTACTTGCACTAAACGTGTTTTTTTGCAGTTTATGTCAAAATGGTAGCATAAAAGTATTACAATATATACATATATGGAATGGTCTATTTACAAGCTTTCATTTGATACTCATATTGTTATAATATCGAAACTTTTATTTTTAATACCCCCCTATTTTTTTATTCTTAGGCGCTATATAAAAATAATATACCCTATGACACTCCCCCAGTCAAGACGAATCTAACGACACCTCATATGCTTAAATCCATCAAGCCGTTTAGGCTGCAGAGCGGCACAAAGAAATAGACATACATACATACACTCGAAAAACATAACCCTCCTTCCGGGTCAGTCGGGTAAAAAGAGGACGTGCACTTCCTTGTGAAGAAATCATTTAAAAGTCATCATCTTATCTCGCGGTACAGAATGAACGCGTGTATACCACACGGCGTCCACTCGACAACTGATGCGAATTTCGGATAGATGTGCGGGGTCTAGTACAAAATGTATGGAGAGCGCGCCATCCGACATTCTGATCAGAAAAAATTCGGACGTCCGATGGTTTGCATCCGGTGCTCATCCGAAGCGGACGTAAGACACGTCAGAATTCGGATAGTATGCGGGGTCTACAACAAAATGTATGAGCAACGTGCCTTCCGGCGGGCGCCCGAAAATTTCTGACAGAAAATTTCTTATAGTATGCGGCCGGTCTAAAACTCGGAAAATAAAAGTAGAATAATACATGATAATTAGAATAAGGTTAATGGCGCCGATATAAATTTAATAAGTACATTATTGTACAAAGTTACTTGCGAACAACTGAAAAAAATAATTTTGTTGCTATGCTTAAATCATATAACTTAGATTTGTTTAACACAGTCAACCGCCACTTCGTCTACTTGCATAGATAAATCAATTAGTAGTGGTGTCCGTTCTGATCATATGGCTCAGATTGTTGAATTGCCCTACAAATTGAAGGTAATTAAAGAAATTAGACCTACTACAAAGGTAAGACTGAATAATTTTAAAAATAATTTGGAAGAGAAACTAAATAGTGAGATTTATAGTAGTAATGACCCCAATGTCTTGTATTATGGTTTATTGTGTAGTATTTGCAATGAATTTAATAAATCGTGTCCTATTAAAAAAATTAAGGTAAACAGTAAACTGGAATTTAGTGATTGGGCCACTAAAGGAATAAGAAAAAGTAGGGATACGCTGTATGAACTTTATCATTTAAAATCAAGCACTAGTGATGAGAACTTCCATAGCCACGTTAGAAATTTTTCAAAAATGTTTAAATTAGTGTGTATTCGAACAAAATCGATATACTTAAGTAATAAAATAGGTAAAGCATCTAATAAAATCAAGACAGTCTGGAATGATATTAATACAGAAACTGGTAAAATTAAAAATAATAACGGCCAGCCTTCGTTAAAAATTAATGATAAAATTGTATCAGATAAGTTAGAAGTAGCCACTGCGTTTGAATATTTTTTCTCAAGCATACCAGGGGTAACTACTCAAAGTCTCAACTCGTGTCCCGACTTGGCTGAGGCTTTACTTGAACAACATATTCACGAATCATTCCCCAGTTTTAATTTTAGTTATGTTACTGCTAGTGATATCTTAAAATCATTTAATTCTCTTAATCTGAAATGCACCGAAGACTTATGGGGATTATCAGTAACAATTTTAAAATCAATAATAACAGTAATTGCATCTTTAATGTCGGATATTTTTAATGAATGCATTGATCAGGGTTCTTTTCCAGATTTAATGAAGTTAAGTAAAGTAGTGCCAATTTTCAAGTCCGGGTGTAAAGATAATCCTTCTGATTATAGACCAGTATCCGTACTTCCAGCACTTAGTAAAATCTATGAAAAACTATTGCTTAATCAGATGTTAGGTCACTTTAATAAACAAAAGATACTACATAGTCATCAGTTTGGTTTCACGAAGGGGAGATCTACTTCAGATGCGGCTGCAAAATTATTGAAACACATATATGAAGCTTGGGGAAATTCACAAGATGCAATTGGCATTTTTTGTGATCTATCCAAGGCCTTTGACTGCGTTGACCACCGTACTCTGCTCCTTAAGCTAAAATATTATGGTATTCGTGAGGCGGCTCATGATCTTGTTCTATCTTATTTAAGTAATCGCCAACAAAAGGTAGGAATTTGTGATACAACATCGAAGAGATCTTTAGTTAAAATGGGGTACCCCAGGGCTCAATACTAGGTCCATTTCTATTTCTAGTGTATATTAATGATTTACCATCTGTTGTAAACGGTCTCTCAGATATAGTCTTGTTCGCTGACGATACTTCATTTATTTTCAAAGTAGATAGAAAAGACAAAGAACTTATTAAAGTAAATGATACCATGTCAATAGTCTCAAAATGGTTTGCTGTAAATAATTTGTTATTAAATTCTGGGAAAACTAAATGTTTAAGATTCTCCCTTCCAAATGTAGTGCAAGTAGACAGTCAGGTATTAGTAGATGGCATCAGTTTGGAATTAGTTAGTAAAACAGTATTTTTGGGTATCACATTGGATAATAAATTGCAATGGGGTCCTCAGATAGAATCATTAGCTGGTAAATTAAGTTCTGCTGCATTTGCTGTTAGGAAAATCAAACAATTGACGAATGTCGAGACGGCCAAATTAGTTTATTTTGCATACTTCCATAGCTTTTTATCTTACGGCGTATTACTTTGGGGAGCTGCAGCAGATATTGAGACTATTTTTATATTACAAAAAAGAGCAATTCGTGCAATTTATAGTATGGGTGCTCGTGAATCATTAAAGGAATTATTTAAGGAAATAAACGTTATGAACGTACCTTCACTTTATATCTATGAAAATATAATGTACATACGTAAAAACATAGAAATGTATTAAACAAAAATGGAGACTCATAATATAAATACAAGACAAAAAGAGAAATTAGTTGTTCCGTATTTTAGACTAGCTAAAGTTCGTAAGTCATTTCTTGGCAATAGTGTGCGCTGTTATAACAAAATACCACTTGCGGTGACCAAGATGACTGATTTTAAATTTAAATCACATATAAAAGAACTTCTGAAAGAAAGAGCTTATTACAAAGTAGCTGATTATATTGAAGATAAAGATGTCTGGAAGTAGGTAGCTGCACTCTGCACAAATGCATCTTGCTCATGCTTATACAAAAGCCAGTAGGTCAATAATTGTGTGTTTTATATTTTTAAGGTTATTATTTTTTATTTATTTTCTTGTTCTTTTTTCGTCTGTATCTATGTTCAGGTATATCTTTTTTATTGTTAATTATTTGGAAAAAAAAGCCAAACATAGTCAGATTGTCCAAAAAATATATAAAAAAATTAACCTTGCTGAGTTTCTTGCCGGATTCTTCTCAGTTGAAGGCCGAGTTCCGAACCGGTGGTAACTTCAGTAAATGTGACCTACATAAGTGCCCTTCTGGGGCCTAAATTGAATAAATGGCTTTGACTTTGACTTTGAACACAGACATGGCTGCCATTGCGGACTTCGTTTGTAAAATTATTGCATTGGAATTCCTGTATTTTAATTACAACAAACAGTTACATGTTATTTACCGATGATAATAAATCCCACGTAATTTTTAAACTTTTGTGTCGTAATTTTTGCAGCCTTTCACTATGCAACTAGGCATTTTTATGGCAATTACTAGCTGCCCGGCGCAACTTCGTTCGCGTGGTGCTACCCTACCCTGTATCAGCCCGGCAGATGGCGCTGCAGTCGATAATATAACCTAGATCTAGATACCGACTTCAGCGCCATCTGCCGAGCTGATTTGTGAATCTAAACCAGTGTTTTTCAATCTGTGGGTCGCGACCCCTAGGGGGGTCGCGAAAACTTAGTCGGGGGGTCGCCGGCAGAAGGAAAAAGGTAAGGTAGACTTCGCGCAAGCGGGCGTCCAACTTACCTCTTACTTAGTTGCAAACCTCTCGCGGATTCTTGCAGACTAATAAGTAAAGCTTATCAAAATAAAGAATATCATTATCGTAGTCTTTTAATTTATAAATTCTTTGTCTGTCTGACAAGGGGGTCGCCAGAATTTTTCAACCTGTAAGGGGGTCGCGAAATCAATAAGATTGAAAAACACTGATCTAAACCATCCAGGGCGCCACCCAAACGCATACAAAAAAATTCATTCAAATCGGTCCAGCCGTTTAGGAGTAGTTCAGTGACATACATACACACGTGCATTAAAATTTTATAAATATGTATAGGTAAAGATGAGCAAACAACGAACGAATGAACTGTACCGCGGACCGCAGACGACTGAGTCGCGTTGGCCCTAAAATGTCTTTAGGGCCAACGCGTTGGCGTAATAATAATAATAATAATTTTTTATTGACATAAATACATAGTACAGACAATCGAAGTCCCTGACTTCTGTGCTAGGTCTAAACCTGTGTTACAGAAGTCAGTACCCTCTCCTATGCAATAGGATCAAGATAAATTTATGTAATAAAACCCTGAGTAGAGAAAAAAAAAATTTAATAATAATACAAACGCAATATGTGCATGTATCAGTGTGGGTGTGTGTGTGCGTGGGGGTGTGTGTGTGTTGGGGCGTGAGGGGTGTGTGTGTGTGCGGGGGGGGTGTATGTGTGGGGGGTGTGTAAGTGTGCGTGGGGGTGCGTGTGTGTGTGGGGGTGAGTGTGTGTGTGCTGGATTAGTTTAGTTTGTAATCTTTAAAAATACAGGTCCATTAACATTTTTTCAATGCCTTCATAGTCGAACAATTGAAGCCATGATTTTATTGTATGTTTTATTTTATAATCGCTATATTTTTTTATTTTGCATTTTATATTTAATATATTGTATAGGAGTGGAATTATCACATTAAACTGCTTCTGCGCAAATCTCGTCTTAACAAATGGTACAGGACATCTGTCAACTCTCTTGGGTACATCAGGTAAGTAAGGCACGGTTTTTTTATGGTAACGTCGTATACCTTCGTATACTGGGTGGAGATTTCGAGATGGCATATTTTTGAAACCTATGTTGGGTTAGTCATGATGTCACGGACGTGGGCCTCGACTGAAAACCAGCGCGAGGGTTAGTTTTTCTTACTAACCTAAGCACATTGCTGAGTCGAGACTAGGGAATGCAAAACCGTGGCAAAATGAAAACCGGTTTTTTTCGGTTATGAGAGGAAAAAACCGGTTAACCGGTTTTAAACCGGTTTTTTTAATGTTCGCTCGTTTTTTTTTCACGTTATTTCTATATCTCGAATTATAGATAATAACCGTGCCTAAGATTTAAAAATCGCAAACTGAGGAATTATTGTCAGTTAAAGTTAATAAAGTGGGTATAAAAGAAAAATCAAAGACATTATCATCACCATCTGCCTGTCTTGTTCTCTATTATTTGGGATCAGCGCAATATGTTCGCTTCTTCTATCCGTTATACCAACATTCATGCGTTTATTACCAATATCATCTTGCACACAATCAATCCATCTCTTTTTCATAAAATGTATGGAAATAATCGTTTATTTCACTCTGTAGATCAGATACTATACAGGATGTATTTCGCATGGTAATGCAAACTTCGCGAAAAGGCTACACCTAATGCCACTAATCAAATTGTGAAAGTCATTCACCTCGCTAATGATCGGTTATAGAAATTGTCATTTTCGAGCGCGCAATGTATTGTGAACACTTAGTAAAAAATTTGGGAAAAACCGACGAAAAATTCCAACATGGGGGGGTCCAGAATCATGTCCTGGACCCATGGTATCCGTTTGTGCGGCGATGTCCCTTACACGCTGTATAGACTATATTATATGGACTACACGGTTCATTGCTTTTGATTTTATTTTAAATGAATGAAATCGTAAAAACATATCACTTTTGCTTGATTTTTAATTGCTATGAGATATTATGACTTTATGTTAAAAAATAGATCAGTATTAAAGAAGTAATTATTTAAACATTTATTAAATTATGTTTCGTAAGTTATAATATTAATTTCACACGTAATATACATGGCATATTGTAGCGGCACAGCAACTTGCGTGTACACTAAAACGTGGTTATTATTATACGAATGTTTTCCTTAGATATAAAAAAACATTACCCGGTTTTTGCTGTCGTACAGACGGGTACAAAATAACACCAATCAGTCAGCTTGCTGTCTGGCAGATAAATAAGAGCCTTCGTTCACAGTAGTTGCTCCGATAGCATGACATTAATGCCGGCGTCCCGCAAGGCACTGAATTATCCCCAACACTGTTCCTCCAGCATATTAATGATATACTCTCTATTGCCAGCATTCATTGCTATGCAGATGAAATTACAGGGGACGCTCATTACACGAACCGTGCAAATATCTCTCGTTCTATATTGGAGAAAAGGCGCGAAGGACTCGTCTTAAATCGTGAGTAAACAAACTAGTGACTCCGATTGGGGTCGACTAAACCTAGCCTATTTCAACCTCACTAAATCACACGCAAGCCTGCGCATTCACCGTTGAGAAAAGTCAATTTGCTGTGGCTCCTCATTTCTAGAACATGTCCCTCAACATCACGAAAAGCATTGGGATCCTTCACGTTAATATTTGTAGCGACGTTCTGTTCCAAAGTCATCTACAAGGTAACCAAAAAACTCGGTGTGATTAATATAGCGAAGCAGTACTTCTTATTGACACAAAGACTGCAACTATATAAGTCGCAAGTCTGGCCCAAATGGAGTAATGCTGTCTTCTGTGGGCACCTGGATACCAGCTTGGGTATTTAAACTCAGTTCAGCGACGTGCCGTTAGAATTATCGATGATCCCGAGCTCACAAGTGTTTTAAAGCCCCTTAGTCTGAGGAGAGACTGCCTTCTTATGTGTGTTCAACCGCTTTTCCAACAGACAGTGTTCTGAAGAATTGATTGACCTGATGCCCAGTTACCATGTTCCATCGTAGTCACCGATGGGGAGTCCATCCTCACACATTGGAACCAAAATGTTCTCATACTGTGCGGTTTCAAAGAAGCTTCCTATCGTGGATGCTCAGGCTGTGGAATGAGCTCCCCGCTTCAAAAAGGTTGAGGGTTGGTAATGTGCGAGTGATAACCGTTATGTTGCAAGCTTCCATAGGCTAGGGTAACTGATTATCATCAGGCGGGCCATACGCTTGCTTGGTGCTTAAGTATTGTAAAAAAAAGTTTTACATATTTTATATCTATCATAAAAACAATCATTATTTTAAGTTATTTTCTTACCAGCTCAACACACTACACATCAACACACTTCAGTTCATCACAAAAATACTCACTGCATTGCACTCAGTTTACAAAACGGCGGCAAATCTTCCTTTTTTAGTTTTTCCAAACATTGAAAGAAAAACCGAAAAAATCGAAAAACCGGTTTCTGTGTTATGTAAAACCGGTTTATTCTTTGGTCAAAACCGTACCGAATAACCGGTTTTTCGATTTTCGGTGAAACCGGTTTGCATTCCCTAGTCGAGACCTATTCCTGGCATCACGCAACATTGCATTTTTGTGTAGTTTTTATTGTTTGTTCTGTTTTTATATTTTTTATTTTGTCATTAATGTAATGTTGTGTGTTGTCCTGAATAAATCCTTTTTCTTTATTTCTTTCTTTCTAACAACTTTTACTATGGGACCAACACTGAATACTCGAAAAATTTTTTTTACTCTTCATACATTATGATCGAGCAAGGTTGACATCTACTATGGAAAGTCAAAATTTTTTTTTGAGAATTTTCTATTGTTTCCATAGTAAAAGTTGTTCAGCATGACTAAACTAACATAGGTTTCGAAAATATGCCATCTCGAAATTTCCACCTGTTATATATGTTACCGGCCAAACCCGATTTTAGGCTAAACTAGTTTGGCCTAGGCCGAACGATAAACCGGTATAGACTAGGCCAAACTGATACATCCTAAGCCCGGTAGGAGAATCTAGTTTAGCCTAGGCTGAACTAGTTTGTCCTACCACACCTCAGGATAAATTGGTATGGCCTAGTCTGAACTCGTAGTCGATAATAATTGAGCGAGAATACCGATTCCAGAAGTAGACAAAGGAAGAGGTAATCTCAGAAACATAATCGGAGTTATTCTTCAGATAAATAATGAGGGCTTTTACAAAGTTGGCACCAAACAGCAATTATATTGCAGGTATTCTTTCTCTTACCCACCTACTTAAATTTCAATTAAATGAATCATGATTATTCTTTTCTTTTAATACTAGAAATAATTATTTCAGTTACAAGTTTTCTTTAGGTACCTGTTTTCCCTACACGTATAGAATAGGTGATACCAATTTATCCTGAAGTGTGGTAGGATAAACTAGTTCAGCCTAGGCTAAACTTGATTTTCCTACCGGGCTTAGGATGTACCAGTTTGGCCTAGTCTATACCGGTTTATCCTATCGTGTATCGGAAAAACTAGTTTGGCCTAAAATCGGGTTTGGCCGGTAACATATACAGTTTTCTTACACTGAGGACATTAGCTTTGTCGTAGACAGCGGTAGTAGGATGTAGGGCATGCAATACCGGAGGGTTTTCAGTTCCGGAACTAAGTTCCGATATTGGGCACTCAATTCCGGAATTCCGGAACTGGTTCCGGAACTGGCAACTATTTAACGATTTTTCGTTTCTGTGAATAATTTCGAATCAAAAAGTTTTTATTGATTAGCCTTTTAATCAATTTAAGCCACATTCGACTTTTAATCACTTGAGCTTTATAGCTGTGCTCGTAATCAAAAAGTACACACGAAAACACTCTCTCGCTCTTCACACTCGTAGCCAGAATGCACAAAATATAATTATAAGCTTCTGTGAGATACACAGCTCGATCTCCTCCGTTATCGTAGGGTTTCAGGGATGAAAGGTCAAAATTGGCAGACAGATTCTTGACAGATTCTTCTTACTTTTTTACACTTATCCATTTCTTTGTTCAATTGCTCTTGTAGAGTTGGTACATTAACTTCAACGACTAGCGGTTGCAGAGTCGTTGAGGTCGCTGGGAGTTTTGAACTTAAGCTGGCGTAGTAAATCGATGATAATCTCAGATATTTCTTAATTATCGGGTTTGGGAAAGGCATCATCATCCGCTTGTTTAAAAAAGTCTCCCGGATCGTGGAAATAATGGAGCACACCTGCTAAAGGCAGTCTTCTTTCTTTTATAAGACTTCGCAAGTTCATGGCAAGTTTCATGTGTCATATTTGTGAATAGGTGCTGCTTATGGGGGCTGGTCTGCTTAAGTTTGCTATTTACTTATTAAATTCGATTCAGTCTACATTGTGTCTTGCCGCCGCGCTTAGTCACGCAAATGTTGTCTGTTGAATGTAAATATTATGTAATTAGGCTAAGCTTATTTGAAAAAAGTAATTATTGAGTTTATTGCCGGCTCTTCTGAAGCAAATGCAACCTTCCGAACCGGTATTAGAGTCAGACTCTTTATAAGTGCCTGCGAAGGTCTATTTGAATAAATAATTTTGAATTTTTCGAGTTCAAGAAGCTATTCTGTTTATCAAGTTATTTTAGCGTAATCTTTAATGCTATGTAAAGCGTCGTATCACGACGGCATAATGATTGTACAGCCAATTTTATGACATCTAAGCTATCATGAATGTCTCTCAATATTTGAATTTCATCTTCGGAAAAGGATATTGCTGATTTCTAGTCTATTACAGCTTTAAGAATACAGTCTTTTATATTTAAAAACACTCGGATCATGTCAGACATGCTTGACCATCGCGTGAGACAATCTAGTTGTAGCTGTATGCCTTTATGATCTCTCTCTCTTTATGATGTTTTTGGTGGGATATTCTTTCAAGATGTAATCCCGCAGTGCTTTTTATAATAATTTCCTTTACAAAGCTAGCACGTTAAAGCTTGTATTTTTACACTTTGCGGACTGCACGAAGAAAACGATTCCAAATATCGGTATTAGTCCTCTTTTTGAAGAACTAAATGTACACACATAAATTTATGAATACCGGAATTACGATATTAACCTAGTTCCAGTTCCGGAACTGAAATAACGGATATTTGTTCCGAGATTCCGGAGTTACGGGATTCCGGAATCCCGGAATGCATGCCCTAGTAGGATGCCTATGAGGTAAGCTTAGAAGCACTTTAATAATACAGCGCTGTGCACGTTCAGCAACTATAAGGTGAGACTGCAGCAGAGCCCCAAGCATAAATACAGTATCTAATAATACACTCACATATAGCCTTATATATTTGCAAAGCTAGAGTGAGGTCAGCAACAGATCTCAGCGTTTTGAATATATAAATGAGTTTTCTAATCCTTGAAGACAAAGACGCTATGTGGGTGCTCCAGCTAAGTTTGTCATCTATTTGTACGCCTAAATATTTAATGATACTAACGCGGGACAAGGTCGAACAACAGCATTGCGCAGGACGGCTGCTACGGTTACAAGGATAGGTATGTATTTTTAAAGAAATATTAGTTGCAGCATTACCTGCAGCCGTTTTACTGATATATAAGTCAATGCAATGAGGTTGTATTGTTGAAGAAAACATAAACATGGTCTTAAAAACATACTGTTGGAATCGTCTTGAGGTGCATTTTGACCATATATGGTTTTTAGGTTCTGTTGATGGAGAAGGAGGGTAAGCACTGGAACTCCATAGTGGAGCATCGAATCCTAGCCGTGTTTGGGGTTGTTGGAATTGTCGTGAGATGAACTTTGACCATGTATGGTATTCCATGTATGGTATGGGCCTGATGTTGGAGTATGAGGGTAAGCACTGGAACTAGGGCATCGAGAACCGGGTTTTTCGGTTCCCATTCCAACCCAGAACCGGGTACCCGGTTCTTTCGGTTCCATTATTAATTTAATATAAACTTGCTCTTTTTATTAAATTATCGTCAAAAAGATTGAAGGTACTATAATACTATCAATAAAATTGCTTTCTATGGTCGAATATGAAGTATTTTTTTTATTTTTTAATACTACTTAGGTAGCAAACAAGCATACGGCCCACCTGATGGTAAGCGGCTACCGCAGCCTATGGACGCTTGCAACACCAGGGGTGTTACTCACGCGTTGCCGACCCTGCAGAAATCTCTTCAGACCCTTTTTGAAGAACCCCATGCTGTACTCCATTGGGAAAACCACGGCAGGGAGCTCATTCCACAATCTGAGCGTCCGCGGAAGGAAGCTCCTTTGAGACCGCACAGTTCGAAACAATTCTGGTTTCAATATGTGAGGATGGACTCCCTGTCGATGGCGAGAGTTGCGATGGTAGAAGGTGGCCGTGGGCATCACCTTAAACAATTCTACAGAACACTGTCCGTTGTACAAGCGGTAGAACAGACATAAGGAGGCAAAGTCTCTCCTCAGACTGAGGGAATGATAATCAAACAGTGACTTCGGAATCACAGCTATTGATTAAATTAACATAAATGTAATCAAGTCTTTTAACAATCCAGTTTTTTTATAAAATATATGTTACGTAACAAATTAACCTACTCATAGATAGATACCGATACGTTCCATTTAGGTGTCGGCTTAAACTAAGGGTCTGCTATGACCCCTTATCTCTTCCTGCTGGTAATGGATGGCTCTGACGTCGAAAATACAGAAGGAGACACCCTGGTGCATGCTTTTTGTCGATAACATTGTTCTCGTCCGTGAAAATGGATTTAATGTCCAGAGCAGGATGGCGAAATGACAACAAGAGCTGGAGAGTTTGAAAATTCACTGAACTAAAACTTTTTTTTTTAAACACATGTTCTGCGATTTTGGCGGTCTCTCTACTTTCGCGCTTATTTTACTTGATGAAGTTTCAGTAACAGTCTTCTACGACTTCTGGTACCTCGGTTCACAAATGCAGAACGATGGTAATAATAACCGTGATATAAAGCAGAGTATCATCTCAATTTGGATGAAATGGTGACAGGTCTCAAGATAAACATGCGATCCACGGATACCCCTGAAGCTAAATGGGAAAATATATAGTCCCTGATAAGACCTGTCTTAATATATGGTTGAGAATGTTGGGCATTAGGTAAAGAATATAGATGAAAGACATGCAGCTGAGATGATAATGTTGAGATGGATATGATAAATAATGAGTACATAAGAGGAAGCTTTAAAGTAGCGGCATGGACATTTTATGAGGATGAATGAAAGCCGAAAGACCGAAAAAGAGATGGATAGATCGTAAGAAAGATGATGTAAATAAGAAGAAAGGAGTGAATTATGACTGATACAAAGGCAGAATGGAAGAAGCGAACATATTGCGAAGGTAGATCACAAATAGTTGGGAACAGGCCATGTAGATGATGAACAATTAATTACTTCTATATGTAGTAGGTATTATTAGATTTTAGCAACATAATAGGAATTTTAAAGATTGGACAACACTATAATTCACATAATCAATTCATAATAGTTAATAATTATACACACAACACAATCAATTAAAAATAGTTAAATGGCTGGAGTTTAGTGTCGCTACACACCAACATGCGCGTCACTAGCTGTTGTTTTGCTTTAATAATATTATTTAATCGCCACAAGTAGCTTCATGCTGTGACACTAACCACCTATAGTGTGTTTTGATCGTTCTACAAAATTTACTGCTCCAACCTAAACGACTTTTTGAAATTAATCTTAAGAACCGAAAAAACCCCAAAAGAACCGGTTCTTTATATTTTAGAACCGGTTCTTATGCGACCCTCAGAACCGGGAATTCCCGGTTCCGATGCCCTAACTCGAACTCCATAGTGGAGCATCGTATCCTAGCCGTGTTGGAGGTTGTTAGAATTGTCGTGAGATGAACTTTGGTGACACTCCGTCTTGATTTTTTTATACGTCTATGACTTTAGGTAGCAAATGTAGCAATATATGTATAAGATTCTTGGATAGCCATACATGCCCACTTGATAAATGCACCTGTATATACGGTGGTATTTGTGCTGTTTTTAGACTTCACGCGGACGAAGTTACGGGGAAAAGCTAGTTGGTTTTACTAATGCCCTTGGTTTCTTAAGAACTTGTGCCGTAGTTTATCTATTCAATAGCGATATTGGTTCGATAACTTATGAAAATGCCTTTCTGAACAAAATACTGTAAGATAGGTACTTTGGTTTGCTAGATAGACTTTGTATTTTAAATTAACTTACTCATGTAGTTTTGGTATTCATTTTGATAACAACCTCTGAGAGATGGAGACCCTACCACAGACTACGGTGAAAATATGATCCAAGACAGTGTTCACAACCTGAAGCCAGGCAGCTATCGTACCAGGGCCGTAAAATTATCGTATATGCTCGTATATGGATCAAAATTATCGTATCCATCAGGAAATGGCTAGAATACTTTAAAAAATCATATGAAACGTGACAATAATATGTTGCAAATACTTTATAGTTTAAATCTGTAAACTTGTTTTTTAAATGGAAAAAAAAAATAGTTCGCGCCAACATCTTGAATTTATAAAGAAGAAAATAATGTTAAAGGATAGAGACACATGAAAACATGCATATTTTTTAAAAGTTTAACTGAATAGATTTTATATTTGCGAGAACAGAATACACAAATATTAATGAAACTTAATATTTTATATACAAATTAGAAAAGACAATAACTGCCAACACTCCACCACATCGAATGACAATATCGATATCGATCGCTGATTGGAAGACAGTAGCAAGATTGCGCCATTAAGCAACAGCATGTGTTCCTAAGAAAGAAATGAGCCAATAGATGGTGCTGACACTAAAAAACAACTGTAATTGTTATTGGGCTATTGGCTATCTGCGTAATCATCAAATTTTTCATCAGAATGGAAATTATCGTACAATCTGCGTACGATAGTCGTGTACCATCGTACATCGTACGTAGTTATGAAATTATCGCACATGTACGATAATTATCGTACGGTTGCGAACACTGATCCAAGATGGGGGAAACATTTCGTATGAAATGCTTCCAAAAGTATCCACTAGAGGCGTTGCTCGTTATACAAAATATTCACCGTAGTCGCTAGCGTGTGTAGATTCCGTTAGTGTAAAAAACTCATGGTAGAGGTATTGAATACCCATAGGTATAACTTATAAACCAGCCACCCTACGAATTCTGATTAATATTGGCTCTAATTTGCGTTTTTTGTATCCGTACCTACAGAATTCGGTATCGGTCCTTTGTATTTTCCGCTACCCACAGGTCGCTGCAACACGTCAGCGACAGCTAAAGTTGTTGATAGGCACTTCAAAAGTAAATGGTTACGTTAGGTATAATGATAAGATTTAAAAAGGATATATTTATTGCGGAAAAACATCGCCATCCATTTTAATGTATGATTATGTGAGTGAGTGTGACGCAATAACGGGTCAAGCCACTCAAGGTGACGGCCAGTCAGGCCACCGCGGCGTGCGCGCGTGCGCCTTTTCGCTGCTTGTGGTACCCAGTGGTAATATATTTATTAAATCAAATCACGTCCATCCAGAATCCAGACTAAGTTGAAAGTTGATCAGCCAGTTCCATGCCTAAAAAGGTTGTCTACTTACAGCTTTTTCGGTGCTGTGTTGTAAACTTATTATTATTTTTGTGAATGTTAAATTCCGGTTTTGACAATGACCCCAGCATACACAAATTGCTTTAACATTATGTATGTCATGTCATGACGTGTTTCGAAGCTTGTAGAATGTATTTACCTGCCCATTTATTACACGTAGTCCATTATTTTGTGCGAGTCGTTAGTGTAGGTACCTACCTATACATTAAGTTGGTACCTATAGGTACTTAATAAAGAATCATGGCGAAATCCATACATTGATTTGTACAAAAAAACAGCGAGATGTCATTACAAAGTACAGTAGTACCCAACTGATATGGCGCATCGTGAATCTTCGTTCGCACAGAAAAGAAAGAATGGCCCCGAAGATTAACGAAAGAATGCTTAAAACTTACAATCAACCTTAGATCACTACTATAAGGTTCATAATACAGTGCAGCTGTTAGTTCCGTCTCGCTCGCAAGTCACGCCCCTCCGTACGGCGCGCGCTAACATGGCGGCAGCTGCCGACCAATAGCGTTTCCCGCGCTTTGAAAATGTGTCTTCTGCGCAGGTACATCGGTTCATAGCCATATCAGTTGGGTACTACTGTAATGACTGCTCGCTGCAAAAAAATAAAACATTTTAGAGAGTTCTGAATCACATCCAATGTTGAGATTACATTATACCAGCAACATATTAATATAAGTACTTGAAATATTTTATAAACCCCGCAAGACATAACAACATAATGGCATGGCATGGCATAGAATGTCGCATTTTTATTCCGGGGATCTTGTACAAATCTCGCCATGATTCTTTGTGAATTGCCAATTAAGTATCAATATAATAGCTAACTAATTATTAGTTTGCACATTAATGGTGTAATCACATTTTTTTGGTGAAGGAAAACATAGAGAAGAAGCCACTTTGATGGATCCTATACGCCAATGGTAGCCATGCCTAGGGATAGTGTACTTTGGCCACATCATGACTTACCGAGGTGAGATTGTGATTACACAAACCTATATAAAAATAAAGTAAGTGGAGTACAAGACGACTTGTAAAATATTATTATATTATATGTTTTCTTTTTCTCGACTTTTGTCGGTTTTCTTAGGAACCCCGTCCTGTGAACCCACAGGAAAAAAGGTACCTAATTCCCCTTTCTATTTAACATTAGTTCGTGCATTTCTTGGTCTGACCACTTTTTTCTACGATCATCACTTATTGAACTTGTCGTGGTCGCAGTGGAGGGACCGGCAGAGTCTGAAATGGGAGTCGTCTCCCTCGTCCGCAAAACCCTCTCCACCTCGGAAAAGTCGGCTGTAGCATTACGTTCGGGTTCCCCGGCTCCCGCCCGCCTGTTCAGCAGGGAGCCACTGACGGTTTGCATGCTGTCACGCCCAGCGTCAGCTCCAGACGTGCCCCGGCGATCGCCCCCAGGAAGCGGCCCTATACGTGATTCATTACTACTCATACTCCATAATGGGTTTGCCATTGCCTTCGTTAGCTTGTAGGTTATCTTTATACAAGTGTCCCCCTCCCACGTGGGTCAGATGGTCGACCCGGACGTAAAGGTTGGGCTTAGGGAGGGATATTATATTATTATATATTATTATAATATTATATATTATTATATTATATTACTATAGTGATTTAATGTACTTAGGTACGCACGGCTACAGATCAAGCTACCTATACATTTTCAATATAACCTGACCTCTCATTGTACAGAAATCCTATACAATGTGAGATCAGCTTATACTGGAAATGTATAGTTTGATGTGTACCCGTGTGTACCTTACAAGCAATAAGTAATGGCACTTCCTGGCAGGAACACCATGACTGATTTGAATAATAATATTCTCGGACACTCGTCACACGATTATACAAAAATACAATGAAAGCTGCTTGTGGAGGACTCAAAATCTAGGTACTTATCAGCAAAGAAGTGTCACCATTATGTAAATTATGACCGGCATTGGGGTTAATTGTTCAATGATCACCGGTCAATATCTTTTGTGCCTAGCTATAGTCGAAGATAGATATAATTATACCCAGACCTAGAACAGATCAACAGACATAGGCAGGTACATTACATACCCCCTTGAAACTACTGAGATTCTCTATAGTGGCCACCTCTACCAACTTCTCGGTCATAAAAGACGGCAGTGGCTCAATTCTCGTAACAAAACTTCAACGATATCGTAGCGACTTCAACGATTTAACTGTGTTTTTTTATACTATAATGTCAAATGAACGATTGAAAAACGATGTTATAGACAAATTATTGAGGCGTATACACTTTAGAAATTTTTTTATACAGAGTATTTCACGAAATACAATTTAAATAGTTGATGCCGCTACGACACCGTTGACGTTTTATTACGAGAATCGAGTCACTGGCAACCCCTTACGAGGCGTCTGGGACCCTCTGCGGTAGGTCACGCCGCCAGAGTACTCACCCTGGTACCCATGAGAAAATGTGAGTTGCACCGTGATCTGATCACTCACTACCATTTGTTCAGAATGGTACCGGAGCTGTAAAGCCGCTCACTACAGTAATATATAATTCAATGCTCACTACACGCACTCCAGGCACTCCAGCACGCCAGCACTAGCACGAGCACAAACGCAGAACGCGCAGCGCAAGCCCCAGCGCACCTTGTTGGTGCTAGCGGATTTAATCCCCGCTAGGGACGCCAGAGAAGCTGGCTCCCATTTCTCCAGAATGGTCCCGGAGCTGTCATGCACGCTCACCTCTCGAATACGTATCCACGCATCTACCTAACTTTGGCAGGTACTAGGTAGTTACCTAGTTGTATTGTAGTAAAAACAAATGTTATTCATTAGCACAGAATCCATAATGTCCTACTTGTAAAGTTAATTAAGACTGCGTATAAAGCAAAATAACAATCTTAGAATTGAAATTTAACTAAGTAAATAGTATTTAAATGAAAAAATATTTTTATATGGGTATTTTCATTATATACGCGAGGGTTCTGCCTGAGCAAAAACATAATGGAATGAAATTTCCTCGATAGAAAAAAATCACAAAGCTACCTCTAATAATAATGAATTTTCGGTTTTATTCGTTCATGGTGTATCTAATTAAGACAAAAATTCGATAAATAATATCACTAACATATGACCTAGGGCTGATACTAACGGTTTTTTAAAATATTCTATACTTTACGAGTTATTTAGATAAAAAGCGCTTAGTTCATTTTTGTTCCGCGGAACACGCTATCTCCATCTCATCTGCACGCGAAGATTAGACATAAGTTTGTTTCATCTGACATTGCCATATTTTTCTGGCTTGGTACGCACTCTTAATCTCTAAATATCACAATTGACAGAATTTTTCACATGCTTTTATGTAAAAGTAGATGTGAACACTGGTTAGTGCGTGAAAGCGCGTTCAAAGGAGTTTAATTAGGATCAGCATTGCCAGATATTTTTTCGGGCAAATCGGGATTTTGATCCCTCTTGATTAAAAAAAGCGGGATTCTATCGTCGAAAGCGAGTCATGCCAAAAACGTAGGTAAGTATACATATGATTATATAACTACTGATTAGTACCCCTACGTTGTTTTTATTCGACTACATATTTTATTATTTTTAAGTCTATTAAAAAAGGAGAATAGGTATGTACTGTGAATGTTTGTTAGTATGTTTGTCCACGCATTACTCCGAAACTTACTACTTACTGGCGACCCATTTGCATAATCCCTCGGGAAGCCCGTATGCTGGTAGCTTCGTGAGAAGACCCCTGTGCCAGACCCGATCGAATGCCTTCGCCACATCTAGGCTCACTGCCAATGCCTCACATTGACTCTCGATGGCGAGTGACCAACGGTGCGTGAGATACACAAGGAGCGACTGTGGCGAAAGCCATATTGTCGGTTGCTCAACAGCTCGTGATCCTCCAGGTATCTCAAAAGCTGCGTGTTGATCACACGCTCCATGACTTTGGAGAGAAGAGAGGTGATGGCGATTGGCCTGTAATTCGCCGGGACTGATCTATCGCCCTTTTTGGGCACTGGGTGCACGTGGGCAGTCTTCCACGAAGACGGGACTTCCTTTTTGGTGTAGGAAAGTGCGAAAAGACGCGTCAATACTGGACACAATTCAGGAGCACACTGCTTCAGCACCACTGCCGGTATGCCGTCTAGCCCACTCGACTTATGGATGTCCAGAGAAAGCAATTACCGCCGGACCTCCCGTTGGGTAATGCTTATCTCCGGCATGGAGCTGGCACACCGCGGGATGGTAGGCGGTGTGGCGCCCCCATCATCCAAAGTCGAGTTCGAGGCAAAGAGAGCCTAAAACATCAGCTTTCTCCTTAGCACTATGGCCCAAGTTTCCGTACGTATGTATGTAATATTATTGGAACTGCAATATATTCACATAATATATGATGACCTATTTGAGCTTCCAAACAAATGTACAAAATTTCATAGGTGTATGTACCTATGTATGTATGTTTGTCCACGTATATCTCCGAAGATTTTAATCGGATTGTAACCATTCTTTCTTAATTGGTTTACATTTACTTCAACTTAGGGAACAGTGCAAGTTTCATCGAAATCGGTTCAGTAGTTTTCAAGATATGGACAAATATGTGTGACGGCCTGGCTCATTGATACGAGGTACGGGTGTGGTGTCAAAAGAAAAACATCTCAAAACCTTGGTCAAATTCTAGTACATTTAAGAAAAACTAAAAATTACGAAATAAAAAAGTAATTTAAAAAAATTAAATCGACTTCAAATAAACTACAAAGTATGAAATAACCACAGGAAATAACTAATCTGACACTGATTTGAAGTCAGCGAAAGAGCACTACGTATTCCATTGAAAATATTTCGCTGACTTCAAATCTGTGTCAGATTAGTTATTTCATACTTTTTAGTTTGTTTTGAAGTCGATAATTTTTTTTTTCAATTAGTTTTTTATTGACAACCTAATATTGAAAAATCTATTTGTACCACGTGCAGAGATGGTGCAGAGCAGATGGCGTTGGGATCTGAAAACAAACAATATTTTCAGTCAAATTGTGGCGCATATTTGACCGAGCGAGCTCGAAGCGCGAGCTAAGCCTCTCTGTTTCAACTTGTAAAAAATGCTTTCTGTTTTTCCAGAGGTCCGCGGGATGTCCGGTTGTTCTCCTCTACAGGTTGCATTTCTCAACCCATTCTCGTAAATTTTTGTGAGCAAGTAATAGTTAGAAATTATTAAAAAATCTTAGCTATATGTTGTAGAAACGTGGTATGCTTGCCTACGATAAGGATGATAAACCCAAATAACTTATATGCCATTTTCGTAAAAGGTAGCATTATGCGCATGATATTCTATACAATCGTATAGGTGGGTTTTTAAATTATATACCTATAGATATCTGTGAAGTTTTACGTTACGTCTGACCTTGTATGACAATTTACCTATAAAAATAAGCTTAAGTACGTAAGTCAATAAAAAAAAAAAACAACATTACAAAAAACTGTTTTTGAATAGTCAAACTAATTACACAATGCAAATAAGTTATTTTATTATGATCTATTAACCGGCAATTTTTTAGCAAATCAAATTATTAGAAGAATAGATAGAACCTTACAATATACAATTTTATTTTTTTTATTTTATTTATTAGGCTTACCAACGATTGTTACATTAATTTGAACTTTAACAAACTTTAACTTAAATTAATACTAAATGCACAATCACTTAAAGGTAAACACAGCATGCAAAACATTTATAATATTTAAACAATATTAATAACTTAAGACTAGACAGACATACATAAATAAGACTATGGAAAACACAAAAATAATAATTAATTCACAAATAAATTCAAGCAACAATTAAAACCAAAAAATAACGTAATCAAAAGAGAAAACAAAAATCTAATATTAAAAAATGAGATACTTAACAGAATTATGATATTTACAATTTTAAACATGATTAACAAAAAAAAGTAAGATTTTTATAGACATGGTTTAAATCGGCATGTGTACCCAGGCTGTTATAAAGTTTACATAGCCTAGGGATCGGAGAGTGAGCACCCAGAACGGTAGAACGCAGTGGAGGCACAAAAGGCTCATTGGTTTCCTAGGGCATCTCAAAGGGGCTCTGGGGCTTAAGGTGGCCCTCTGTGGCCGGCGCAACTTCAACGCAAGCATAGTCTAAAAGCTTTTTGTTTCATCAAACGTAATGTTTGACTGCGAAAAAAGAGAGACAGCATCAGAGCCGTCGTTTATCAGTCGGTAAATTCCGCTGATCACTCGCGGCCGCTTTGCTAGGTCGTCATTCATGATTTTGCATTCATAAAACTTGTTCCAGGAGTATACTTCTTGTGAGAAAATCTTACAAGTTTGTGAAAAAAAAGTTGGTTATTTAGAATCTCCAATACATTTGCAAGCCTGGTATCTAAATGTTTTCTTTACTTTTACAATTTATAGGTACATTAGATATGACTAAAGTTCAGGCAAAAACGCCGTTTTTCGGAGGCTTTGACTGAATTTGTTTCACACTTTTTTTTAATTACGCCGAGATACAAGGCTAGATATAGTGCACAAGATACTAATTTGTTCAAAACATCTAACGAAAAATGTTTAACAACGCCATAATAAGTACAGAGGTTTGGTATGAAAAGTATGACGAATTGAGTCCTCTTAAGCTTGATACAATTCTTGGACAGTCAATTTTGTTTTGGAAAAGCTTGTATAAGAATGTTAGGTCAATTATATCTCTACGCTTGTTCAAAGAAATCATATCAAAATGCTTCAACCTTTTGTCATACGATCTAATTTCTCTAGTCAACCCTGCAGAGCTAGTGAGATGCCATAGAAAACGCTTCTGTACACGGTCAAGTCGAAGCATATGTCTGCCAAACAATACTGCAGTATTCTAATGTGCTACGTACCAGAGAGCAGTATAAAGTAATTTTTGTCCGCGATCTTGTAAAGCATTTACTATTTCGAATTATGAAACCCAACATCTTGAGCGATTTCCTTATGACATTTTCTGTATGTGCAACAAACGTAAGTTTACGGTTAATAATAAATAACTCCGAGGTCTTTAATATTCTCAACTTCAGTAAGTATTTGACCATCGATAACATACGCAGACGGGCTATCTAATTTTCTTGTGTATTTAATGTGCATACATTTGTTAAGATTAAGTTTAATACCATTATCAGCGCACCAAGCCACAAGCCTGTCCAAATCGCACTGTAGTAAAGAAACATCAGAAGTATTTTCAATTACTCTAATAAATTTTAGGTCATCTGTAAAAAGATATGGCACAGAGTTAAAAAAACATGGGCTTTCGTGCTCTCTAAGTGCTGGTCGAATATCACGACACTCGGCTATTAATGACATTATCCGCAGGGCTCTTGTTGTCGCTAACGTGCCATCCGTACTGGAACCAGTCGGTATTGCGCGGGGCGATGGCAGGAGACCGGATGGTATGTCTTTGATCCCTTGGAGTGTCGGCAAGTCGCTGGTGTGGGATGCCACATGTGTCGATACACTCGCGCCATCTCACTTACCGGCGACTTGTAAAGCTGCAGGGGCAGCTGCGGCCAGTGCGGAAAATTCAAAATTCAAAAAATACGCATCGATTGGACCCAACTATATTTTTGTGCCTTTTGCGGTCGGGACCATGGGACCGTGGGGGTCCGAAGCTCGCCGTTTTGCTCGCACCTTGTCATCAAAATTGATCGAGACCTCCGGAGACCAGCGGGCGGGGAGTTTTTTCCGCCAACGAGTCAGCTTGGCTATCCAAAGAGGAAACGCTGCCAGCCTTCTGGGAACCCTGCCGTTAATCGGAAGCAGCGGCAGGCTTGAGGAAATTTTCTATATATAGATTGTATTTTGTACATATTTGTTGTAAACAGTAGGTTAATAACTTATGAAGCAAAATTGTATGTGAAATTTTATCAAAAGCTTTGCTGAAATCCGTGTAAACAGCATCCACTTGCTTTTTTTTATCGACTTGTTTCGTTAACAATAATTAACAATAACTTGCATTTAACATAAAGATGATAAGTTAATTAGCTAAATATAAAATGAATAGTAGGGGAGGTGGGGCAGATTGATGCAGAAAAATTCAAAATGTAATTTCATGTGAAATAACATTATATTTTTAATTTATTTTCAACTCAGCGAATTGCTAAATTTATAAATAATATAAAAACAACGGGGCACTTTAATACAGTATGGAAATTGGTAAATTTTTTACACTATCATGAAAATTTTACTTTTATTGTGAACAGAACGTAATCCGTCTTACATTCTATCGCAAACAAAACTTGTTACTTAAAAAAACCCAAAAATAAAATATCTTCATTCTTAAAAACAGGATCACAGAAACTATGCATCCATTAAAGAAATAGAACATACAAAGTTAAAGACAATCGTAAAGAACTCTAATAGGTTAACAAAAATAGCATACTAAATATCATTATTAAGAAAACTTATATTGCACTTCAAGGCACTTTGATAGTATCATTGTGCCCCGTGCATTGCTGTATCAAAGTACCCCAAAGGGTATTTTTCATAAAGCATTTTGTAGTAATGAAACTAACTTATTTATTTGAAAAAAATGCGCGAAATCCTTAATACTTGGTGCCCTTATTTTCGAATAGTATTTAAATATATTTACAAGATAGCATAGAAGATCGCTGAAACAATTTTACAATTCAAGTATTTTTTTTAGTTTGCCGCACTCGAAACACGTTCAATCTTATAAAATGCCACCGGCTAACAGGCTGACGGCGCGATTGCAATCACGTTCACACATTTAAAGCGTGTTTTAGATATATCACCACTCGGATACATTTAATCGATAATGAAATAATGCTTGTGTATCTATGTGCCCCTTGTATCATTGTGCCCCACTTCCCCCTATGGATATAATATGTTACCAGCAAATATCAAATATTTAGAAGAATAGAACCTTACAATATAAAAACAATAATCTTGTATTAACAAAAATATGATAAATTGATTAGCTAAATATAAGATGACTGGTATGTTAAAACTAACCAAGTCAAATGTTAAGGTTAATAGATCATAACTTATTTGCATTTTGTAATTAGTTTGACTATTCAAATTTAAAAAGGCATATTTTTAAATAGCAAACATTGTTGTAGCAGAAAACAAAACAAGAAATAGTGTTTAAAATTTACTTAAGAATGTTATACGTTCTTATAAATCAATTTCAGGATTGTCTACAGAACTTGGCACCCATTTAGATATCAAGTCTTTTGTCGTTGAAGTCTACAACTACACCATGATTATCATAATTTAACTTGGCTCCCATTTTCACATTTATGTTTTGGTGGGTACCAGGTGGGTACACATTACAAGATTTTTTGTCTTGTCTGATCAGACACGCGCATCCTAGTAATTTTGTTGGATGCATGTTCTATGTCGCGCCTACACAAGACGTCATGTTTAGACAAGACATCTACTCAACTATGGAAACTAGTTTGCGCGTGCACATTCGTCGTGGCTGCGTTAGCGAAAACGCGTGTAGTGCCTCACTCCCATGCAGGGTTGGATTCAGACCCCCAGAAAATTATTGTCTACGGAAAATAAAATTATACTACTTGTCGAAAATAATACTACGTTTCGCTTTTCGTCCATTTTGTCATGAATTTAAATAAAAATGCATTTGGAAGGTTTTAGTTTTATTGTTATTGAAAAAATCAACCAAATTTAGGCAAGTAGATGTTTATTTCAGCCAATTCGTCAATCGGAACTTCGTCTTAGGCTTTAACACGACATAGCATGTCGTCAGATGGAATAAATTCAATACATATACATAAGGTACATTTACTTTATTTCACAGCATCGCATGAAAGTATCAGGAGTCAATATAGCGATTTACTACAACTACAATTATTACAACTTTATTTCGTAATTAAAGTAATATTGTTTATTTGTGTACAAACATACATACATACAAACACCTATGAAATTTCCTGTATTTGTTTGGAAGCCCTAATAGATCATCATATTGCAGTTCCAATAATATTACATACATACGTCTCGAATTGATAATGTCTTTTTTTTGAACTCGATTAAAAATAATGAGGAGAAGAAGCGACGCAAGAAACTCCTCATGGGCCCCACAGGTTTATTGTTGTAATTTTACAATTCAATTATCACTTTAATAGGGATGTTGCCTGCGTAAAAATATAATAATTCTAATTAGTCCGTCGCACTATGGGGAAGCGCTTAAGAATGCCGTGCCATAAATACCTTTTTCGAAAATCTGCGCAGGTACATATATTATACCTCAAATTGTAGCTAAGAAGTTACCCTATTATATGATGTATGAACTATTTATCTGCCTGCTACTAGTTTGTGGTAAAGAGCATCGAAAAATGCTAATTGAAAAATTGCTTCAAACAATACTCAATTTAAACATTTTTGGGTATATATTTCTAGTGGCCTAGCAATGTGAACTATGCTAGTATTATACCATTTTAGAAAGCTCTTAATACATATTTTCTTATGGTATACACAAATATTCAATTTATTTGTAAATGTATTTACTAAAGATATATATCTAATAGCATGTAGTTTTTGCGTATCTCCAATTTTCAATTAAAGTTTTGACAGTTGCCGAAATTTGCCGAAAGTCTGTAAGTAGTGTTATTTGATAGGGAATTTAATATTATTTTACGGGAAGAAAAAAAAAGTTGCGATTTCAATGCGCTACATATGTTTATATGGTAAAACATGAAATTATGAAAAAAGTATGTATTGGAATAAGTAGTTATTTTTTATAAGTATTAAATATGCATATATACTTATGAAATGTATATTATTTCAAAGTATAAGTATTCATAATTATCAGAAAAAAAAACCACCTAAATATCTATAAAAACATGGAAGTTATTCATAATTTAGTTATTTATGACATCACAACGAGTCAATTTCCGCATCGTCACTATGGGGGGAAGCGCTTAAGAAAGCTGTGCCGTAAATACCTTTTCCGAAAATCTGCGCAGGTACATGTATTATACCTCAAATTGTAGCTAAGTAGTTACGCTATTATATTATGTATGAAATATTTATCTGCCTGCTACTAGTTTATGGAAACGAGCATCGAAATTGCTACAAATATGTTTTCTGTATGGTTTTCTGGTATACATTTCTAGTGGTCTAGTAATGTGAACTATTTAAGTATTATATTATTATTGTTATTTCAGAAAGCTCAAAATACATATTTTTTTATGGTATACATAAATATGCAATTTATTTATAAATGTATTCACTAAAGATATATAGGTATCTCATAACATGTAGTTTTTGCGTATCTCCAATTTTCAATTGAATTTTTGACAGTTGGCGAAATTTGCCGAAGGTCTGTAAATAGTGTTATTTGATAGGGAATTTAATATTATTTTACAGGAAGAAACAAAAAGTTGCGACTTCAATGCGCTACATATGTTTATTTGGTAAAACATGAAATTATGAAAAAAGTAAGAACTCTGACTAATAGGTTAATTTTAAGTTATTACAAACTTTTTAATCATTATTTTATTTAATTATAGTCTCTATAGGAATTTAATTTTACCATTTAAAATATATTTGGTTATATTGTATTACGATAGTTGTCAGTTTCCGTTTATTTTTTTCAATATTTTATGTCTCTTAATTTTTAATTACTATAAAAAATGCGTGTATACTTATGAAGTGTACATTATTTTAAAGTATATCTATTCACGATTATCAGAAAAAAAAATTACCTAAATATTTATAAAAACATGAAAGTTATAGATTTATGACATCAAAACGAGTCAATTTCCCCATAGTGCGTCGGTTAGATTATCAAAAAATATTGGACACGTATTTTTTGCTTTACCAAATCATTAACAATTGACGAAGATAAAGCGCGACTAAGTTCGGGAGTGGGGGCTCGTGACGTCACTTGTTCCTAAAAAGTCTACCACACCGTGATGTCACGCGGAACTTTAACACACGATATCTTCGTATTTTTTTGTTTAATTGACAAAAGAAAAAATACGTGTCTAATATTTTTTGATAATGTAAATGACGGCCTATTTAGTTTTTTTCAGGAAAGTAGCCCATTAGTCCGTCAGTTAGATTATCAAAAAATATTGGACAAGTATTTTTTGCTTTACCAAATCATTAACAATTGACGAAGATAAAGCGCGACTAAGTTCGGGAACTTTAATCTGAGGTCCGGATGTGGGGGCTCGTGACGTCACTTGTTACTAAAAAGTGTACCACACCGTGAATGACGTCACGCGGAACTTCAACACACGATATCTTCGTATTTTTTTGACAAAAGAAAAAATACTTGTCTAATATTTTTTGATAATGTAAATGACGGACTAATTAGTTTTTTCAGGAAAGTAAATAAAATCAATAGCAAAGTTTGCTATTGATTTTATGGTCAGTGTTGCCACTTCAATCAATCTTTCTAATGATCCAAACATGTCGGACCAATTATTCAACTTCCCGATACATAATTTATATTAAAATATTGATTAAATCATAACTAATCCTAACTTCCTAACTAATATTATAAATGCGTAAGTGAATTTGTTTGTTTGTTACGCCTTTACGCCTAGAAGGCTACTTTTTATCCCGGGAACGCGGGTGAACACCGCGGGGGACAACTATACTCTATTTCACAGAGGATGAGTCGTCAAGGTCAAGGGTTTTTTACCAATATCTGAAATTCCATTTGATTACTCTGAAATAGTACTCACAATATTTCGTGAAACCTAGCTCTATCATAGTATTCCTTTATTATATCGAAATGAACATTAACCATTGAGTTTAATAAAATACCATGTGTCACCGAACTTATGTTATTTGAAATAGACTATAGTACAAAATATTTTCTGAGATTTCTCAGTTTAAGTGTATTTCGAATCGTCGATAGATTCAACTATAACGTTCATAAGTGCCTTATCAGGGCCTAACCTGAATAAAATACTTTTTTATTTTGATTTTGAAAATAAAGAAATCTTATTTTTTCCTTCAAATGGCTCCGGTTTAAAATTTACTTTTTCAAGTTAGCATTTTGTTCATTGCTGCTATCGATTGGGTCTCTAATTATTCCATTTCCGGTACTTGCTTTCCGTGTTCTGAACTGATATTAAATTAGTCTTTTACCCATATGCAACCAGATTAACGTTTGGCAAATTAATTTTAGGTTCTTTGATAGCATAACTCAACTAATGTTAAAATTTCAGCTTTTAGAAAATGGTGTAGAAGAAAATATTATGTCTTTCACAAGATTCACAACTAAAATAGCATCTGGCACGTAGGTAGCAACCACATAACGCTTTGTCGATTTAAGTTTAGGTTGCTAAAAGGCAAAGAAAATGGTGGAAAAAAAAATATTCGTGCTAAATTGGTTTAATGGGCTAAAAATCCGAATTTTTCACTAGTACAAATAGGATGCGCAAAAGCAAACGCAACCACTCCCAGCTGCCAGACTTGGTGCATCTCTATCTGGCTTTAATGCGTAAGAAGATATCAAAAACCCAGACGTTGTAGGTACCACAATATTATCCCGGAAAAAGAGAACGCGTCCGGACGCTTTCCTGGAATATTTTATGCTTGTACTTGTATACGTCATAGTAGAAATCATAATAGTATAATAATATAAGTATTATTTTAATATTTATTATTAATATATTTTATTATTATTTTATTTCTATGATAATTATCTATTCTGTATTGTTTGTAATGTGTATGTATGTAATATTGTGGTTTACAGATAACTAATAGGTAGGTACCTAAATTGTTCTTTTTTATGCCTATAAATCTAATTTTAATAAATCTGTCTAACTTAATAACTTAATTGACATTTGAATTGCAAAACCAATGGCGCAATAGCTAGGCAGCGGGCTGACGCAGACGGTCGGACTCTGACGGTGTGGGCCGGTGGCAGGCAGGCAGCGCCACGGTAAAAAATATATATTTTTACGGCGCGCGGCGGGGCGGGCAGCCCGGGCCACGTCACGTACGTAACGTAGTAATTTCCTGGAAAATCGGCAAATGTCATCGGCTGACCGTCAAGGACTGACGGTCGTCCGTAGCTTAGAGTAAAAGTCATCTATTGTCTTGCTTGTATTGCCACAAAGCCCACGGTTGATTCATTTCAGCCGGCGCTGTTCGAGACCACAGGTAAAGGATAGTTATAATGAGGATATAATAATCTGTGTTGAAACTTTGGAGACGTTGTTCCAGTTGATAAACAACAAGGAACAAAATTGAGTAGGTACGAAGGCACGTGGAGCGGGGCGGGCGACGAGCGACGTAGCCGAGCGATTTCATTCGCGATTGTGCAAGGCCCATTTACTCACGTACGCAACTTCATGGCCGTGAATTTACTTTTGATCGGCTTGACTCGGATATACTCGTTAGGTTCTCGTGTCGGCAGACTGTGACCGCCTATCGTTCTCGTTCGCTCAGGCCTAGCTATCTCGTCCGTCACATCACAAAGTGAACCTGAAGTAGGTAGGTACCTACCGAGCAAAGCAACCAAAGAAACTCTAGACTCGTCACGTCAGTGTCATCTAACGTAGTGAATGAAGTGGCTTTGATATAAACTTTGAGTGTACCTACCTATTTTAAAATAATAGGTGGATAGTGTCGTTAGTGTGACTCGCCGTATTGCCGGATGTACTGCGTTGTGTTAACTCCTTGTGTAGTTAAATTAAGTACTTATAACTATTGACAAGTGACCTTGCACCTCACCTGAGTGTTTACCACGTAATAAACAGTTCATATGTAGGTACAATTTATAGACATAACCTACAAAATGTCTGACAATACACAAAATGTTCTGAAGGAGGCAGCAACTACAGGCGCTGCGGCTGCGGCCGCTGCCGGTTCGCTTTTTAGCACATTTGATATAATTGTGCTCGTCATCTTATTAGGAGGAACTATTTGGTGGCTTTATAATTCAAAAAAGGAAAATAAGAAAGATGAAATACTTTTGAGTAAATATTCAATACAGTAAGTACCTATTCAACATTATTAAATTAGAGGTTGTCTTATTCGAAATCTTTATTTGGAAAAAAAGGAGTTTGTTTGGACTTATGCAGACTTTACTTAGGGGGCGGCCATTAAGTGAGGTGATTTTAGAGATACTAAGAACGTATTCTAGAATCACAGTGAGAAAATAGCACAATAAACTTAATACCTATAGGAACTACTAAAATTTGATAGGGTAATCCAATAGTAATTTCACAATTTTCGAAAAAAAAAACGTGATATTTACCGAGAACCTCCTCAACCCCACGTGATATTGTGTGAGCTTCGGCTGGACTAAGCTCGCCCCCACCATCCCTCGACGCCTCACGTAATTAATGGACGCCCACTTATTTGCGAACCCTGTAGGTATTATAGGGTCATTGCGCTGGTTTTCGTCCAATTATCGGAGTTGCCAGCTTTGTGATCCGAAATGAATATCTTGAAGTACCCTTACTTAAATGTATTATATTTTTTGTGTGTGCTTAATTAGTCTTCTTTAGGTTAATGTTAAGAGAAAATAAATCATTTTCACATCTCTTTTTATAAAAAAATATTTTATCAAAAGTAGGGTTTTTGCTAGTTTTCGTCCAAAAAAATTGGTTTTCGTCCTAGTGTGAGCTAGATTTCGACCACTATGTAGAAAAAGGAGTGCAGGTGAATTATCAAGTTAAAAAGCAATTATAATATACTTTTATTTAATCAACAACGTAATATATCTACTATTTAATAGCCTTATTGTCATTTTTCAATTTTTATTTCTTTTATTAGCTATAATTAAAGAAATTAAGAAAATAAATCAATCATGCGTATTACAATGACAACCACAGCACAAGCACAGCAACTCAATAGTGGAACAACGTATCGTAGCCGTGTTTGAAGTCATTGAAATTGTCGTTAGATGAACATTAATCATGCATGGTTTTCAGGGTCTGATGATGGAGTAGGAGTATAGGCACTGGAACTCCATAGTGGAGCAACGTATCCTGGCCGTGTATGGGGTCGTTGGAATTGTATGGTGATTTTTGACCATATATGGTTTTTAGGGTCTGATGATGGAGTAGGAGGGTAGGAACTGGGACTCTATAGCGTAGCAACGTATTCTAGCCGTGTTTGGGGATGTTGGACTTGTCTTGAGATGAACTTAGACCATATATGATTTTCAGGTACTGATGACAGAGTAGGAGGGTAGGCACTGGAGCCCAATCTTATCTTATCTTATGGAGGGGCCGAGAAATAGCTCGGACACTTCGACCCATTGGGATCTATTGTGGTCCCCTAGATACCTTACTCCTCCCCAGTCTCGTTGAAAACTCTTTTCATGAGTTTTACAACTAGGCTAGGAGATATGAGCCTATAGTCTTCTGGTTTTGGATGACCGATCCCTAGTAGACTCATTCGCTTACCAGCCAGTGCATCGCATGCACAGAAGGTGCTCCATGCGTTCCGTATGTTCCCCACACAACCTGCACATGGGTGTTGCGGTTAGACCCATCTTCATGAGCATGTCGTTGGTTCCATAGTGCCCATTAAAGGCCCCAAGCAGGTAGCGGATTTGCCCCCTGCTCATATTCCAAATGCATTCCCGGGCTTTGAAATTAGAGCCTAGGAATTTCTTGGAGTGTTGTAGACCGGTATTAGACAGCCAATGTGTTCGTTGTCTTTGATCTGCAAACTCTCTAAATGTGGCCTTTACGAGACACGTCGATATGCCTACACATGGTTCTGGACCCACAAAGTCATTTGCTGAGCCCTCTCTTGCCAGTTCATCTGCCACTTCGTTACCATGGATTCCTTTGTGCCCAGGGACCCACATCAGTCTTACCCTGTTATGCTTCCCAAGCCTGTTTAGGGTTTGGACAGCATCCAGAATAAGTCTGGAGTCCACTTTGTAGGATGCCATGGCTTTGATTGCAGCCTGACTGTCACTGAGAATATAGATGGATTTACCTTTGGTTCCTCTATCTATATTCTCCTGAGCACAGGTTATTATAGCGTATGTATCTGCTTGGAATACAGTTGCCATCTTCCCTAAGCTTTTGCTACATTTGCTTATTTTCCCAAATTGCAGTTAGAGCCTTTATTAAGGAATCTTCCGAGTACGCGGCGGTTTTCTTTCTAGTTTTAAAGTAAGTTTTTAAAATGACAAGGCTACTTTTTATCCTGGGAACGCGGGTAAAACCGCAGGGGATCAGCTAGTATACAAATAATATGTCTATGGGCGAAAAATAATGCAAAAGAATATCTTTTTTTTAATTTTCGTCCACCCGAGTGCTCGTTCATGGACGAAAACTAACACCACATTAAACGCTTTTTTTAGTTTTCGTCCACGTCCTATAAATATTTTTTATTCCCGCAACACTGACAAAGGAGTGGACGGAAACTAAAATGTCTAAACTCATTGCAATAAAGATCATTATTGGGAGATAATTCATTATTTTATAGGTCCGTTGAAGTAAAATGACCATTACAAATATTCACATAGCTATTTGGGTTTCCGTCCACGTGGACGAAAACCAAATATTTTGCTAAATTGGTATGCTAGTATTAGTCCACTAAATTTTACTAAGATTTCCATAAAAAAACTATAACAAACACTTAAATTTGTGTTAAATATGGTGTTAAATAGACATACTTGCCAAAAACATTACGTAAACTAGCTAAAACAGTTATTAAACTTACCATGAACTTTTCCTACCGGTATAATTTTTTTTAGGCGCGTTGACTTCTGCACGGCAGGGATGCGAAGCGGTCACTGACGTTAATATTTTTGAAGTCACTACTCGTCAAATCACATTTTCATGTTGATAGAACTGTTGCCTAGACATTATGGATTGCAAAAAGTCCAAACTTGCGCGGGAAGGTACGTTTGTATTCAAATTTTACGCATGTGTTTGTAGTACCTCAGTCAAATGGACGAAAAGTGGTACTGGACGGCAAACCAGCGCAATGACCCTACCTCGTTCAAATTGGGGTACATTCCGAATTGGATAATATCGCTCACAGCGCTCACAGCAATAATTTGCGTACCGAGTTAGACATCACGTTAATGACAGCTGAGAACTGTCAACAATTCGGAACGCCCGTTATCGCGCTCACAGTAACTATTCAAAACAGAACATTTGAAATTTTTATTAAAATCTGAATTAACAATGCGCTAGGACTCCTTATATCTTTTATAATTTGACTCGCAATAAGGAATTTCCGCGTTTTTTTATTATTTTTCTCTCATAAAATCATAAAAAGTATCTAGCCACCAAAAATCTTATTAGATTTTTGGTGAAATCGAAAATCGAAAACACAATAAATACTGTACGGGTTTAAGCACGCTCAAATCGATTACAGCGTCGCCATAAACATTTTTACAGGTATTTTGACCTATGGTCATCATTGCCTACTTCCTGAGTTTCATGACTTTAGTAGGTAGGTACTAAAGGTGCGTTCGAATTGTAGTGATGTCGTTTTTAACAGTTTCAACATTGACTTTACCTCAGAGTAAAGTACTACTACAAATAAATGTAATATGTGTAAATACTATATTCTATTTCACAAAGGATGAGTCGTCAAGGTCAAGGGTTTTTTACCAATATCTAGTGAAATTCCATTTGATTACTCTGAAATAGTAGTCACAATATTTCATGAAACCTCGATCTATCATAGCATTCATTTATTATATCGAAATGAAAATTATCCATTGAGAAATCTAATAAAATACCATGTGTCACCGAACTCATGCTATTTGAAATTTAGTATACACTAAAATATTTGCCGGGTGACGAAAGTGACAATAATAGAATGTTGCCATCACAGATATAAAAAAAGTCGGATATATTCTCGCTAACAAAAAACTGTGTCACTCTAGTCGGCCACCACGCTGTACGTACAAGCCGGCACTCACACATTCACACATTAGTTGAGCGCGTGTAATCGTCTCTGTGTAAACGGCGACAGAGTCTAATTTCCCGCGGAATAGCCAGCTAAGGTGTGCGTGAGAGGTGGCCGACTCCATAGACACAGTTTTTTGTTAACGAGAATATGTCCTCCGTAGTCTGTGGTTGCCATGTAAAGAGTTTCAATTACAGCCAGGCTCAACTTTCGTTTGCCGGACTCTAATGTCACTTTCGTCACCCGGCATAAAAAGTGTCAAAGAACTAGTTTACCAGAACCAGTTTTGATACTAACCCTTTATTCATAATGGCTTTATAGCTAAATCAGTGATATAGTGTCCACCTTCTCATTCTTTCGATCATCTTAATGTTCTACAATATGCTAAATGAACTTCTACGGTCGCTAATCACTGAAACATCTATCCATATTGTTCTACGAAGGTAAAAAAATATAGACTATATAAAAAAAAAACACAATTTTGAATTTGAATATATATAGTACGCTTAGTTTGGGTTCAGATAACCGTTTGTGAGGAATTTATATATCCCAGGATATTTATTTATTTATTTAAAAGCATTTTATATATAAATTAACTTTTTAACAAAAAAATAAACCGCCTTCAAAGTACACTAAAAAGTATAAAATAACTCTTATCTGACACTGTTTTGAAGTGAGCGAAATCGCATGACATGACGTGACGTTAAAAAGTTAATTTATTTTTGAATTTTTAGTTTAAACCTGTAGACTGTTTGGCGATCCGCGCGGATTTATTATTAATGACAACCTTAGACTGTTTGACGATCCGCGCGGATCGCCTTGTTTACGTCTCATATTACCGCTCGAATTTCATGTTATTGTTACACGATTACGTAACTAAAGTGCCCCAATTTTGGTACGTGAATAAAGAGCATTAAATACCACACCCGTGAATAGGTAGAATTATGTTATGACCAAAACAAAAAAAAAGAAATATTGCCCGTTTTTTGTGGTGAACGGGCTGAAAGAGTTTTCTCACTCCGAGTCTCACCAAAAATTAAAGTTTAGGTGTGATAAAGTAACAGAATTCCTGTATAAGGTGACTTATTTGTGTAGTATATTACTTTATCTAACCGTTTTAGTAATAATTTATATACTTACTGATGTGTGAAACGAGAATTCCTTGAATCTAAACACATACTTATGACTCAAAGTACTCATGTGTTTATAATCAAGAAAATCTTATTTCACACATCAGTAATTATATAAATCATTATTAAAACGGTTAGATAAACTAATATTCTATACAAATCACTCACCTTTTACAGGCAATCCATTAAATATCACTATTCACACTCGTAATTTGTTTTGAGTCTCGACACGAGGTTAACATTCACGTAATTCCACTGCATTTTTCAACAAATTATTGTTTGAACCTTATGCCAATACCTTTAAGAGTTAATAATTAGGGACTCATACAAGCTAATAATATCAATAATGGTTAGAAATTCATTTACGATGTGTGAGTACCATGACCTCAAAATGGTGGTCTATTTTTAGATATAGTCCGACTAATCTAGCTGGTTTTTTTTTATTTATCATCGATTATTATTTAAATCTAGTAACATTCGACGAGTTTGGCTACTTTTTGTTGGGATATGAGGCAACACCGACCCTAAAGTAGCCTAAAATGAGAGAACTATGGTCACATAAAAAAAAAAGTTGGGTTGTTTACATTGTGTTCACAATGTTAACTTTAGCATCGAATTTCTCTTTTTTGCTTACTTGAGACTAGTAAAACAAATGTATTTATTAGATATAACGTGTATTCGTGTTGATATCAGTGTCTCCATATACACGGTAATTACCGTAGAAACACCGTAATCTGGTCTTAATCTACCGTCAAGGTAATAAGGTATTACCGTGTCATATGTCACCGTATTTAAAAAATTACGTTATTAATGTTTCATCACTATACTGCGTAAAACAAATCTCAGTGAACTTAACATATGTAATGGCTACACTGCTCTTGGTTACCGGGAATCCCAGTTTATCAAAACTTCACACATAGATAAAATCTACCAAACCTCGGCAATCTATTCTCGTCCTTATTTATACATACAGGAACAGTGTTACCAACTTAACTCTTTTAGACCTAAATTTAGCTCAATTTCAACATTGTCAGCTCTAAAAAAAAATGAATGAATTTAGCTCTATAGCTCTCTTTTTATTGAATATTAGCTCATTTTTTTTAGGTTTATATGATATCCCAGCTGCCCGGCGCAACTTCGTTCGCGTAGTGCTACCCTACCCTAACCTATCTAAACCAGGGAGTTAATTCTACTGTACGTGTGTTTGTCACTGAACTCCTAAACGGCTGGACCGATTTGAATGTTTTTTTTTGTATGCGTTTGGGTGGCGCCCTGGATGGTTTACATTCACAAATCAGCCCGGCAGATGACGCTGCAGTCGGTATCTAGGTTATATTATTGTTTTTATCCTTTAAAAAATTACACGGTAATTTACACGGTACAATTTAAGCTGATCCACCGTAATGTTGCCCAAAACACGGTATTTTAACCCTTGCAACACGGTAAATGCCGATTTACATATGGAGACACTGGTTGATATAAAGGTGTGTAATATGTGGACAGAGTTATTCGTCTTGAAGTGCAAACTCAAAATGTTTATGAAGTGCAGTTTTTTTACAGTTGTCATTTTTTCCTGGTTTCTTATTGGAATGTTGTAATACTTTATTCCAATTCCAATAAGATTCCAATAAGAACATTTATTCAGGATGACGCTGTAAGTTACTGTTTCTTGATTAATACTGTAAATACCCAGATATTTATGATTTACTGACAATGCGGGGGGGAGGCCATTTGCAAATTCAGCAAATTCCGCGAAAACCGCAAGTCAAAGGCAGCTGTCAAAAAAAAAAAATCGCAATTTCAAAGGGTTAATTATATACTGAATACATCTGCGTAACCCTTTCGAGTGTACAGGCCTGATGTTTTGTAGTGTGATTGCGTAAACAATGCATATTTATGCGATAGCAGCAATCGCGGCTGATTTTCTGTAATTTTTTTAAGAGTTCCGTTGTCTATCTCCGAAACTCATCATCAGATCTATATGAAATTTATATGGGACCATTTCGAAATATACCCCTTTCGAACAAAAAAAGAATTTTGCAAATCCATCTATATATGACGGAGTTATGCCCAAACATACATAAAAAAAAAATATAAACATCTGAATTGAGAACCTCCTCCTTTTCTTGAAGTCGGTTAAAAAATAGAACCTAACGAGTTTTATTTATTTAAAAGCATTCTATATAAAAATAGGATATAACGGGTTTAAAATTTTAAGTCATTTACATGCAAATATTACTTAGAAAAATCATAAATACATCATACATACTCATATATTTTTTTTTGTAACGTATCAAAATAATTTATTCCTACTCACAGATATTAAAAAAAGTCGGATATATTCTCTCTAACAAAAAACTGTGTCACTCGAGTCGGCCACCACGCTGTACGTACAAGCCGGCACGCACACATTCACACATTAGTTGAGCGCGAGTAATCGACTCAGGGCTGCGTTTAAGTCAATTATCCAGCATAAAATTTAAACTGACTAAACGTCAAACACCCCGTTCAAGCACACCGCGAGGCGAAAAATTCAACTGACTAAAATTTAAACTGCCCCGTTCAAGGGCGTCGCTTGGTATAAGTTTTCGCCAGCTAGGATGAATTTTAGCGACCTTTTTACCTCGCTAAATTTTATCCTGCTGTCAGATTGACAGCTGTTAGTTGTTTTGCATCGGAAAATTGATTTCTTATGTTCTCCATTTTTACTATGTAATAATATCGAGATCACAAGTGAAATCTTAACTTTACGGAGATTAAAATATAATTTTGAGTCGAATTGATAGTTATTTACAAGCTGTCAATTGAATTTGACAGACTCTAACTATGACTCCGTTCAGCGAACCCTCGCTAGTATAATTTTTATCCGGCGATTTATCGGCTTACTTAAACGTACCCCTGTGTAAACGGCGACAGAGTCTAATTTCCCGCGGAATAGCCAACTAAGGTGTGTGTGAGAGGTGGCCGACTCCATAGACTCAGTTTTTTGTTAGCGAGAATATGTCCTCCGTAGTCTGTGTTCCTACTATACTTAGTGATACCACATCTAGTATTTTTTAAATTTGCCGTGCTTTTTCAGGTTCTACTTTCGTATGCCAGACTATAATAGAATGTTGCCATGTAAAGAGTTTCAATTACGGCCAGGCTCAACTTTCGTTTGCCAGACTCTATTACCTAAGTACTTAACTAGGTTATTGTAATAGTAATATTATTATTATTATTTGGGTTAAGTGGCTGTTTCAAGTCTTTCCAGAGCTTGTATCACTGCGACCAGACTAGATCTATTGTGATCGCCACGCTGCAGCTATAATAAACTGCACAATATTCTTGGCAGGAATGGATTTTACTTCATCTGGATGTAACAGGTGTTTCCCCAGATGAGTATTTCGTTTAGGCATAAGTGGACAGCACTCACTCAAGAGATGTATTGGTGTTTCATCTGCCTCACGGCAGAATCTGCACAACCTCGAGTCGTGAACGCTGATGGTGAACAGATGTTTGTTCAATCCACAGTGCCCCGTTAAGGCTCTCACAAGTATGCGTAAGTTGTTTCTACTTAGAGATAATACCTCCATGGTAGACTTTTTATGAAAGGCCTTTATGAGTGCCTTAGAATGGTTCATTCCAGGAGCGTTTTTCCAAGAATCGATGGATGAGTTTACATATAGGTTCCTCATTATTAGTTTAGCCAGGCTTTTAGGTACACCACAAATTGGCTCGGGGCCATAAGGGGTCCCATTAGCTCCAGCTTTAGCTAGTGCGTCAGCTTTTTCATTACCGACGATTCCTGTGTGTCCAGGAACCCACCGTAACACAACCCTGTTCTTTTCGCCCAGGTGGTTTAGTAGGTCCATGCAGTTTTTAACTAGCTTAGAGTTAATTGAATCGGAGGCCAGTGCTAAGAGAGCTGCCTGGCTGTCCGAGTGGATATATATTGTATGGTTGACGTAGTCTTTCTGCAGATTAGTGTCCGCACATTCAAGTATGGCGTGTACTTCTGCCTGGAATATAGAGGCGTATTTTCCAAGATTCAGCTTTTTGCTGATTTTTGGACGCTCTCCATAAATTCCACAGCCTACATCAGATCCTGATTTGGATCCATCGGTATACCACTTGAGGCTACCTTCCACCCACGTGACCTTGTCATCTAGCCAGTCGTCACGGGTGGGTATTTCAATTTCGTAATGCTTACAAAAAATTTTCTGAGGGATCATCATATCTGTGACCATGCTCAGAATAGGAATTTCCAGTACTGACTCCTGAAGGGAGTTTAGTGCCTGGGAGAGCCATTTCACTCCCACCTGTGCGTGAATCCTGTGCATAGTTGTCTTCGCCACCTTCTCTACATGTAGATGCAGGGGCGTTAGATCTAACATAGCATCTAGGGCCGCTCCAGGGGAGGTTGACATGGCTCCAGTTGCCATAATACAAGCGGTCCTTTGAATCCCGCCTAATAAGGCAATTGTTGTTTTTTGACTGACTTTTTTACTCCAAGCCACAGAGGCGTATGTTATCAACGGCCTCACAATGGTGGAGTATAGCCATAGCATCATTTGAGGCCTGAGTCCCCAACGTTGACCAGCCATTCTGCTACATATCCCTAAGGCGATTTTCGCCTTATGTATTATGTTAGCGACATGACTGTTCCAAGTCAGCTTCTGGTCGATGGTTACTCCCAGATATTTGACTTCCTTGGAAAATTGTACACTTTTGTTATTAAGTGTCGGCATGACTAGTTTGTCTAGGGACCGTTTTCTAGTAAATGGTACCAGAACCGTCTTGTCGGCATTGACCGATAGTTGGTTTTCCTTGCACCATCTACTTACAGTATTGAACGCTCTTTGCATAAGGTACGATATAGGGTAGAGGCACCAATAAATGAACGTTTAAGGGTTTTGTCCATCTTTAAATAGCTATAACTCAGTCATTTCATGACATAGGCGCTTGTTGTTTTTTTTCAATAATACCTTAAATCCTTGTTAATTGAAGGATTAAAGTAATTATATCCTACCTCTTCAAATATTTTTTTAAAAATTGTAAATGTAGGAAAATTTAGGTTTTACCCCTATAGTTGAACACTGAGCCCTAATTATGAACGTTTTGAACCCAAAAGTTGAACTAACATTTGAATAGTAGTAGATTCTATATTAGTTCGTTCATTTAATGGATTAATGAACCATAAAATGAACGAATAATATTCTAAGTGAATATTATTCGTTCAACTTGAGGCAAATATACCCAAAGGTTGAACGAATAAAATGTGAACCGTTCAAATTTCGACCACCGATCTTAATGGTGATTCTATAGGAAAGTTAGGTTTAACATAATCAAAAACTCTAAAATAATTTGTTCAACTTTTGGTAACTAAGTTCATAAATTTAATAAAATTCATTTGAGTATTTTTGTTTTTGTGTTTATTAATGGGTATAAAAATTAGACCTTTTTCCATTAGTTGAACGCCGTTCATCTATTGGATCAAGTGAACAAAATTTAATCCATTACTTGAACAGTAAATTTCTCTAAAAAACGGTAAATAATGTAATAATATATATTAAGTTATTGAAAGCAGAATATATCAAGATTTTATTCCAACCAAAACTGCTCTAATATGACATTAATTCTTTCTATACGCTGACAATGTTCTTAAATTTGGACCTCGCTCCCACTGGTAGAAGCGACTGGGGCAGCGACCACTCCCGGGGGATCCGTAGGTTGTGGTAACTCTACAGCCCCCGTGGATGCTTCCGCTGTAGGTTTCGTGGATTCAGCGCTGCCCTTGATCCTAAAGAGTACTCTCTTGAAGCCAAAGACAGCCCTGAAATCCATTTCTTTTAGGGCTTCAACGGAGGGTTCATCCAAGGCCATGGTTACAGTGTAACCAGCCTTGTCCTCCTTACTGGCTAGGATACGCCAGTGCTCCGTATGAAGTCCTAAATTTTGAACCCTTATAAGGTGGAGGGCATCCTCAATGGTGCTCACCTCCCCCTTGGGTATAAAAGCTATGCCAACCGTAGGCTTAGGCAGTTCACCCTCCGGAATTACGGAGAGCTTCGCCTCAGACCACGGGAGCAGCTTTGGGACCTCCCTTTCGATCCAGTGCTGGCTCTCCTGATTTTCACAGGTTACGAGAAGCCAGCCTGGTTTGTGAGAGAGTCCCAAAAATCTCGGTCCGACACCGCTTTCGTCCATCTTTATGATGGCGTAGTTAATAGCTTGTCGGACCAAGCGCATCTGATCCTCACTCATGGGACTCTCATTACGGATTCCCACTCGCGAGGCACCAGCAATTTCCCTAAAAGTCGGTTTAATTCCTCCTTCTAGGGAAGTTTTTGGAACTTTTTTAATATGCTCCCTGGGGGACTCTTCTTCCGACCGTGTTCTTTTAACCGCCTTAGGATCAACCTTAGGCGAGCCCACGGGAGGACGTTTGTCCTTCGGAATCTCGCTCCACGGCTTCCGGCAGAGGACGAGGGCTTCATTGACTCCCACGTTCGCCGCCTTAAGCCGTTGGAACCTCTTCCGAGCAGCACCCGACAGTCTAATCCTGACAGGTTTTGGTACTTCGCCACTAGAGATCGGCACCATGATCGGTCTGGAGTCATTTAAGTCTCCATCCGTCTCACGGCTCGGCCTCACAGCAGCGGAGTTGGATGTCGAGGGCGTTTGGAGTGCTTCGAGCACTTCCGCCGACCCTTCAGGAGTGTTGACCTGGATGGAATCCAGGGCAGTAACAATATCATTTAAATATAAATCTTTAACTTCTTGCATTTTAATCCCACGAGAAGCTAGGGAACTAAACGTCACGACTGGCAGAGCCCCGCTTGTCCAGTCGAAGGGCAAAAATACTCCCCGAGATGCCCCGGTTTCGAGGAGACACCGTTCGCGACTGAGCTACCCCTCAGCCACGCATCCATCGGCACGGTACGAATTACACCTTGGATTGGAGACAGCAGATTTAGCCCTCGGCTAGAGAGATCTGGTCCTAAAAACACCGAACACAAGTATCCAATATCTTCAGGACCAAAAGTCGCTAACCGACGCCCGGGGTACACCGGCCCGCAGCCTTCCCATCCGGAGGGAATGAGACATTCCTTCCCGATAACAAGACTACGTTGGCACACGTGGAGGTACTGCTGTCAATTGTACCCCTAAAATAATATTATATAGTAATAGTAATAGCTGTTGTAGATAATTATGAGCAAGTCAGCATTATATTTCATTCCTTTTATACATGTGGCACTAAGTACCTATGTATATGAGATAATTAAGATAACATTGAACAATACTGAAAGTCATACTGTGACGAAATCGTGTTTGCTACGTAATAATAATAGAACCACTTTATTTATTGTTATGTATAAATGCCGTGACGATGTTTGTGTAGGTTAAAAACATCGGTCCCATGAGCTTGATGAGCTTTCGGTGCAGGAAACCACGGTGTCCAGGGAAGTAGGATCAATTTTCTACGTTCATACATAAGTGAAATGAAGTCGAATCGCACTGAAATGGTACTTTGTTATAGTTGTACCAGCCTGAATGGCTACCACTACCACCAGGATTGGATTCAGACCCCCAGAAAATTATTGTCTATGGAAATAAAAATTATACTACTTGTCGCTTGCTTGTCGCAAATAATCCTACGTTTCGCTTTTCATCCATTTTGTTATTTATTTAAATAAAAATGCATTTGGAAGGTTTTAGTTTTATTGTTATTGTACAAATCAACCAAAGAATCATGGCGAGTTCCATACATTGATTTGTACAAAAAAATAAAACATTTTAGAGGGTTTTGAACTTTTGAATCACTTCCAATGTTGAGATCGGGGGGCACGGCAGTGCCCCGGCCAAGTCGAGCGCGAAGCAAACACTGCCGTACCATCCTTTACTGGCACCATTTCGCCGCATTTTCAGACCCCTATTTGAGAACCTCTGGATAAGACCAGAACCAATAAATTTTCGTCATCCAGTAAGCTATAATCACATACTTAAAATCCAAAATTTCAAGTCTGTAGGTCATTTAGTTCCGAAGTTAAGAGGATATATGCTACCCGGCCGCGCTCGAATTTAGGTATTTGCCAGCGCCAAGCCGAGTCAACGCGCGGCCAACATTGGTGCGGCTCCTCCGCCAACTTACTTACTGCGCGCGTTATTATTTGATACTTTTCAGTATGGCTTCATGTCGATCGATGTAGACAAAACAAGATGTAGATGTAAACAAGGTATCTGGTAGGTTGAATTAGGTTATAAGTAGTTATATAGTACAATGTACTGAATATTGTTTTTTTACACTAGTAAACAAAGTAGTTCAGGTACCTATATAATTTGTTATCCAATTAAACTTTTATTTGGTTTTATTTTGTTAAAATAATTCTATATTATTATTAATATAATTATAATAGCAACCCGCCCCGGCTCCCCACGGGTGTGTTAGATATTGGGTTAAATCTGATAGTTAAATGCCTACTTGTTAAATTCATTATTTGCAGTGGTAACACTACTGAACTAAATATTACTTCCTGTTGATTATTAATTTAAACTTCCGATGCAACTTGATGTTATTTTTAAATTATAATTCTGATAACAATCGGATTAAAATAATTGCAGAGTCATTAAGTGACTCCTAGGATTATTAATTGTTAATAAACATTTTTACTGTAAAGTAACGAGATGTGAATTGACTTCTGATGATTAATATTTCTATTGAATAATTTAATTGCTTTGATGAATCATATTATGATTATACCTATATTCGATAATAGTTATTTCAATAATTAACAACTAGTATTATATTTTTTATTCATAATGGTTTACTAAGTTATTATTAAGAGTAGTGACATTTGTTGATAAAATGTATTCACGTTGTGATAATGCCCTGTGATTGGTTGAGACTTTAGTTGTTGAATAAAGTATTATAAAATGGGCGGGTAGGTCTGGGCTTGGCCAGTCGTCGTTTGTATTTGGAAGTGATTACTTATAGTGGTAATAATGTAGTTAATCGTGATAATGTGAAATTACTGTCCGACGTCCGTCGATATAAAGATAAGTATATTTGATATTCTCAACTGGAAAGATTGATCATTTTATAATATTGTGTGTTTTGTGTATTTGTTGTCTACAGAGAATAACTCTTGTGTAGTGGCCGTACATAAGACCTTAATATTGAGTTTCTTACCGGTATCTTCTCAATATGGTCGGCCATCCGAACCGGTGGTAGCTTTGAGAGTAAATTCATAGTTTTGGCCATTGATATGATATTTGAATAAATACATTCTAAAGTCTGGCCTAAATGATTATTTATTATCCTGACCTAAACCCTTTAGTACACAGATATAGTTAGGTATACCTGATTTGGAAATATGCTATATAATTAATTTAGTATTATCATCCTAACGTTTGAATTACGTAATCCGATTCTAATTGTCTATTAATCTGAACTGAATTTGTTAATAATTATATTAGAAATATAAAGGAGTAAAATCAGTTTAAATATTGAAGTTCAGATCAGAAATCTAAAGGTGAATAAATGAAATAAATTGAAGTGTGGTCTTGTGATTTATTTATTAATACATACCCTACATTGCAACTTCTACATTCAGTAATGTAGAACTTCTAAGTAAATAGTAATTACATAACTATAAACACTTTGCCAACTTAACACCTGATTGATAAATTCCTCGATTACTCTATATTTATTTAAGATTGATTAAATTGATTGATTGATTAAGAGTAAATTGGTAGATATCTACTCTTTCCCAATGATGTTAAACCGCTTAACCTGACATCAGAAGTGGGATACGCTTAATCTGTGCCCTTATAAACTAACATTTTGACTTGTTTTTTCTAGACTGTCGAGTTTTGGATCTTGAAGTACATTGAACACTGGACCAGTTAAGATTGACGATAAGAGCCGCAAATCATGAAGCTGATAATTTGTAAGACGACAAAACGTTGGATTCCTAGAAGCCTTATACATCCTGTTTGAACGAAGATCCATTGACGATAAGAGCAGCAAATGATGAAGCTGATTATTTGGTCTGGTAGGGCCTTGCAAGGCTTTATTGTTTTATGCTAAGATCTTTTATCTCTGTAAACTGATGTCCCAAAAGTTGTCAAGATTCACAAAACTAACTTAAAGGTGTGTTACGTGAAAACTTAATTGATTAGTATTTGCGGAACAAGGTTCAGTGTAGTTAAATTGTAAAATGAATATTTCAAATACGTATTAGTAATTATACCGATTTAGGCATAGAAATATTTTTGTCCATCCAGTTAAAAACCTCCACATATTTAACACAGTAGAAATATTAAAAAATTGCTGTTCCCCGTAGTTTCATCCACATTCCCGGGATGAAAAGTGTACTCTGTACACCTAAAGTTCCTATCAGTTTTTTTAAAATCCGACTGGTAATTCCAGAGATTGTCCCACTGCTTTATTGTATTAGTATAGATTAAATAACGAAAGCACATATAAATAATATCATTTTGTAGGATAACTTTGATTAAATATAATTCTGGTGTAGAATAAATTTAGATTTCACCAGAAATATTACAGTTTATAACAGGGAGGCACTTAAAAAGTAAAAAAAAAATCTAGAACTGTTCGAATCAAATTAATAATAGTATTATAATGGGGATATAGGTATTTCAAAATTGGTGAATAATTGAGCACCTTTCTTGTTTCAAAATTGAAGACTAGTCCTTTTTTTCTTGGTTATCTATGAATTCCAGTCTTGATATTACTGGAATTATTTTTGTAACAATATTAAAGATAAAATAGGTCTATTTTGGTGAGTTGTTACAAATTGGCGATTTATTATGTTTAATCATCTGTATTTTCCTAAAAAGTAACGTATTTCTGTCACTAAAACATGCCAATGACCAATTCCCAACAATGTAGATTTAAATCGTGTCACGTCAAGAGTCAAGAAAATAAATATTTCAATTCAATTACATCCATAGTACAAAGCTTATTGCAGATTTAGTGTTCTACCCTCCATATTAGTTTTATCATAGTACGGCATTTCCTCGTCTCTATATAGCAATAAGGAAGGGAATGAAATAAATTTAGATATTTATTTCTACTAAGAGTTGCGACGACATTTTCGAATTAATATGGAATAGTTGATTATTTAACTAGAGAAAATCGCTAACAGTCAAAAAGGATTCGGAATCCCAAGTGTTATATTTTATTATTTTTAATTCTGGAAATAATTAACATGGCTGTATATTTAAATTGCCGTGATTACCTGGTTTGAGTTGATTGAATTTGAGAGGATCATGTATACGAAAGGTTTATAACTCCCTTTTACTCGGCAAATTATGTTTTTTTTTGTAAAAAATGTACCATAATAATTGAGCATAAATTATAAATGGCAAATGGATGAACATGTTATTTTGTGAAATTTGGATTTGGCGAAACACTGTACAAGAAAATTTTAAATATTATTCTCACTGGCAAAACATATCGAAGTAATGGTAGCTCATAAAATTTCTTCATAAAAAAAAATAGTAATTTTAGCGAGTTCGAAATGGCTTTGACTTGTTACATGTGGTTGTTGCCAATTTCATAATTTATATTTTCTTAGTAATTTATAATCATTGAAAGTTTTTCCCGTTTCATGTTGGTTCAGTAGATTGAAACTAAATATTTGATTCACATAAGGTACTTTGTTTGTAAATTAAAAAAAAAAATGTTTGAAATGCGGAAGGTTCGATGTACGATGTTTTTCGTACTCTTTGCATAGAATTGTCAGTGTGGCCGAACGGTTATAATTCATTTTGGGGTAGAATTTGATATATAAGTACATAAAATAAAAACTAAATGCACCATATCGTAGAATATTATTCATACTAGAGTATTATAGAATGTATTTCTCAAAAACTATGGATGTTGTTACGACAGAATAGTCTCTCTCAGAAGTCTCTTTTAATTAGTTTAATTTTAACCTTGAGAGATTATTTCAACAGCAGATTTAAAATAAAGTTTTTATCTTTCATAAATACCTTATCACATAAATGTACATTACTTGAAATTTTTGGGATAATTCAGTATTGCCATGGATTTATGTTTTCCTGTAATGAAAGTAATATTTAATAATGAAGCCGATGATTATTTTTTCAGAGTATTAATTCTGTTATATTAGTTCATTGAAAAATAATTTGAGTTTGCCACTTGAGGAGTGTAGATAGATTGTGTTTGCCACTGAAGAGTGTTGATAGATTGTGTTTTGGTACTGAAGTGTGGAAATTTACTGCTGAAGTCTGAGCTTTTTCTAGTCTTGACTCATGCGCAGCAGGTGGGGGGCTAGAAGGTACAAAGCGATAGGCCGTTGTTACTTTGTCTTGTAAAATGTGAATTGCAAGACTAGCAATGCATTAAAAAAAATGATTATATGTGAACTGCTGAAGTCTCTTGCTTTATTCTAAGTCTGTGCAGCAGGTGTGGCTAGAATATATTGTCGACAAAGCAACAGGCCGTTGTTACTTTGTTTTGTATAAATGTGAATTACAAGAACGGTGGCAATGAACAAATGTTAACTATTTTTATTTAGATAGATTTACTTTTTGGAAATGGAAATATTCTTTATTGACAAGAAACAAATAACTATAATTGATTACAAAAAACTTAATTAGACTTCAAAATACACTAAGAAGTAATCAAATCCTAATCTGGTGACAATGAGGACCAAACGGGAAGAAATAAAATAATAATTTTCCAAATCGGTTAATAAATAACTGTTTTGATAACAAACATAAAAAAAATATTTAAAAAACCCATCAGAATTGAAAACCTCCTTTTTTGAAGTCTGTTAAAAATGAAATTGAAAGGAAATGGTATGGGATCGAACATAAATTATAATCGATGTCTCTTTATTTTAAAAACTGGTGTTACTTAAGCTATGCTGAGCTTTTGGTTGTGCGACTATGCCTGTAGTAAGGCGACTATTTAAATTTAATTAATCATATTTTAAATGTTATATGTTTCTATAATGGTGACTGTGCCTATGGCATAGATGTGTGACCTGTGGCTATACTTCTAAGTTATTATGATGTACTGCTTTTCGCATGGGGTTCGCTCACGCAGAATTCTTAAATTTCATTGGTCAACCGATTTCGATGAAGTGATAAGTTAAATTTAATTATCTTGTAGATTCAAATGAGGTTTGTCAAGCATCTATTTTCCGTTTAAAAAAAGAAATCCATGTAAGTCCTCCAACTATTTAAACATTTGTGAAAAAACTTCCCTTGTCAAGCGGCGTGAAATTTCGAATATTTCTTAATACTGGAAATAGCATCAAACTCAGTAGATTGCTCTGAATTGCTTGGGGAAATGGGTTTGAACACTCCCTCTAGATCGTATAACTTTCCAATACTTTATGTCCATACACTTGTCAATTCTAATTATGGACACGATAGCGACAACTTTATCACTTTTATTGGGCAACACGATTTTGGCCTTTACTGCACAAGCGGTATATCGGCGAGGCGAATACTTTTTCGAATAATACGGATTGTTATTCGGAGAAGTGTGCTGTGTATTGTATTTCTGTATTATTTGTAATTAAATAATCTAGTGTTAAAAGAATATGTTATTGATAATTTCCATATAGTGTTAAACGTGTTACATAAATGGCCACAGATAATGGTTCTTATACTGGTATATATCCACGAGGACCTATTATTGGCATCTTGATAACTATTTATATTTTAAGTTTGTTATTGTATAGCTATTGGTTTTCCCGCAATAAATATGAGACTATGAACATTTTTGTTCAGTAGTTTTAAAACTTTTGTTCTAATAGACACGTAAGAAGGACAGCAATTTTCATGACCTTATTTTGTTTTCTGATTAGTTTTTTTGGTAAATATATTTTAATGTACAAACATACTGGTTCTACAGTTTTATCATATGTTTAGATAATTTGTATGTTTACATATTTTGTTTCTATGACTATGCCAATAGCAGTATACCTTTGACTATACTCGTTGCTATACCTGTAGTTGTATCTGTAATTAGACCGTGGCCTTGTTGTACTGCTGGTTGTATTTAAGCCTATGGCTAGAACTGTGGGTTTCCTTGTGGTTGTGCCTGGACGCCAGGAATATAACGAGTGTCAATAATAAATGTGATGTTAGTACTTCGAGGACGAAGTACATGTCAGTCTGGCCGTGTTAGATATTGGGTTAAATCTGATAGTTAAATGCCTACTTGTTAAATTCATTATTTGCAGTGGTAACACTACTGAACTAAATATTACTTCCTGTTGATTATTAATTTAAACTTCCGATGCAACTTGATGTTATTTTTAAATTATAATTCTGATAACAATCGGATTAAAATAATTGCAGAGTCATTAAGTGACTCCTAGGATTATTAATTGTTAATAAACATTTTTACTGTAAAGTAACGAGATGTGAATTGACTTCTGATGATTAATATTTCTATTGAATAATTTAATTGCTTTGATGAATCATATTATGATTATACCTATATTCGATAATAGTTATTTCAATAATTAACAACTAGTATTATATTTTTTATTCATAATGGTTTACTAAGTTATTATTAAGAGTAGTGACATTTGTTGATAAAATGTATTCACGTTGTGATAATGCCCTGTGATTGGTTGAGACTTTAGTTGTTGAATAAAGTATTATAAAATGGGCGGGTAGGTCTGGGCTTGGCCAGTCGTCGTTTGTATTTGGAAGTGATTACTTATAGTGGTAATAATGTAGTTAATCGTGATAATGTGAAATTACTGTCCGACGTCCGTCGATATAAAGATAAGTATATTTGATATTCTCAACTGGAAAGATTGATCATTTTATAATATTGTGTGTTTTGTGTATTTGTTGTCTACAGAGAATAACTCTTGTGTAGTGGCCGTACATAAGACCTTAATATTGAGTTTCTTACCGGTATCTTCTCAATATGGTCGGCCATCCGAACCGGTGGTAGCTTTGAGAGTAAATTCATAGTTTTGGCCATTGATATGATATTTGAATAAATACATTCTAAAGTCTGGCCTAAATGATTATTTATTATCCTGACCTAAACCCTTTAGTACACAGATATAGTTAGGTATACCTGATTTGGAAATATGCTATATAATTAATTTAGTATTATCATCCTAACGTTTGAATTACGTAATCCGATTCTAATTGTCTATTAATCTGAACTGAATTTGTTAATAATTATATTAGAAATATAAAGGAGTAAAATCAGTTTAAATATTGAAGTTCAGATCAGAAATCTAAAGGTGAATAAATGAAATAAATTGAAGTGTGGTCTTGTGATTTATTTATTAATACATACCCTACATTGCAACTTCTACATTCAGTAATGTAGAACTTCTAAGTAAATAGTAATTACATAACTATAAACACTTTGCCAACTTAACACCTGATTGATAAATTCCTCGATTACTCTATATTTATTTAAGATTGATTAAATTGATTGATTGATTAAGAGTAAATTGGTAGATATCTACTCTTTCCCAATGATGTTAAACCGCTTAACCTGACAGGTGCAATGTCGTGAGGTGCCGAGCGATTTGCGCGCCCGCCCGCGCGCCCCTCTCTACCCGCCCGTTCACGGTATCGCGAATTGAGAGATTTGAGAGACTCTTGGACCATATAACATGAATCTTTGCTCAAAATTGAAAAAAGTGTCCGCCATTTTGAACTATTTTATTACAGGTCCGATTGCTATCAAAATTGATATTTGAGAGACTCTTGTACCATATAACATGAATCTTTGCACAAATTTGAAAAAAGTGTCCGTCATTTTGAACTATTTTGTTACTGGTCAGATTGCTATCAAAATTGATATTTGAGAGACTCTTGGACCATATAACATGAATCTTTGCTCAAAATTGAAAAAAAGTATCCGCCATTTTGAACTATTTTATTACAGGTCCGATTGCTATCAAAATTGATATTTGAGAGACTCTTGTACCATATAACATGAATCTGCACAAAATTGAAAAAAGTATCCGCCATTTTGACCTATTTTGTTACAGGTCTGATTGCTCTCAAAGTTGATATTTGAGAGACTCTTGGACCATATAACATAAATCTTTGCTCAAAATTGAAAAAAAGTGTCCGCCATTTTGAACAATTTTATAATACGTCCGATTGCTATCAAAATTGATATTTAAGAGACTCTTGTACCATATAACATGAATCTTTGCACAAAATTGAAAAAAGTATCCGCCATTTTGAACTATTTTGTTACAGGTCCGATTGCTCTCAAAATTGATATTTGAGATACTCTTGAACCATATAACAAGAATCTTTGCTCAAATTTGAAAAAAAGTGTCCGCCATTTTGAACTACTACTACTACTGTGGTTTTTAGGCGATGATAGCTCAGTGGTAGTGACGTCGCATACCGAGATGAAGGTCCCGGGATCGAATCCTACAATGAGCTTGAGCTTTCGGTGAAGGAAAATATCGTGAGGAAACCATAGCAAGGTGGTAGGGTACTTTGTAGTACCCGCCTGGCTGGCTACCACCCTCAAGTTGAAAATCTGTCGCCAAGCACCTTTCGGTGTGTTCCGATAGCTGCACTTGAGAGCCAGTTCCTTCTAGGCTTTGTGTGCTTACCACCTTCGACCGCAACATTACTTACCATGGTGAGATTGCGGTCAAACACAGGCCTATAAACTGTAAAAAAAAAAGGTCCGATTGCTCTCAAACTCGATATTTGAGAGACTCTTGGACCATATAACATGAATCTTTGCTCAAAATTTAAAAAAGTGTCCGCCATTTTGAACTATTTTATTACAGGTCCGATTGCTATCAAAATTGATATTTGAGAGACTCTTGTACCATATAACATGAATCTTTGCACAAAATTGAAAAAAGTATCCGCCATTTTTAACTATTTTGTTACAGGTCCGATTGCTCTCAAAATTGATATTTGAGAGACTCTTGAACCATATAACATGAATCTTTGCACAAATTTGAAAAAAGTGTCCGCCATTTTGAATTATTTTGTTACTGGTCTGATTGCTCTCAAAATTGATATTTGAGAGACTCTTGGACCATATAACATGAATTTTTGCTCAAAATTGAAAAATGTATCCGCCATTTTGAACTATTTTGTTACTGGTCCGATTGCTCTCAAAATTGATATTTGAGAGACTCTTGGACCATATAACATGAATCTTTGCTCAAAATTGAAAAAAAGTGTTCGCCATTTTGAACTATTTTATTACAGGTCCGAATGCTCTCAAAATTGATATTTGAGAGACTTCTTTTTTTTTTTAATTTCGTCTAGATACAAGACTAGATATATTTATTTATTTATTATGGGACAAAAAACAGCAACAACATAAATATAACTATAAAAATATACATTATTGAAATAATAATATTGTAGCCAAGTACATTATCCTCAGATGGCTATAAAACATGATATTATAATGTGCCACTAGAGGCTTTAGAAATATTTAAAAATGTACTATACAGGTCGTTGTTTTGGTCAGCGACGAGCGACTCAGGGTCGATAATACAAATGATACTGGTGATTTTTTTTAAATAATAAAAAAAAAAAAAAAAAAAATTTGAAAATCATGTAATAAGCTAAAGTGTAGACATAATACTCAACGGGAGTACGAGGGAGTAAAGGGGTGGGGCGATGGCGGCTTGCGCCTAGCTCTAGTCTGTGCACGTGCCGAGTAACCATACTTTGCGGTAATTTTATTTCAAATTGAATAAGGTATTTCTCAACATATTTACAGTATTTAATGGAATTAAGTCCATTTTTGGGGAATATATATTTTGTACTACCGCTCCTGGGTCGCTTGTCGCCGACCAAAACAACACCCTGTATATAACTACGAATAACATTTAATAATAACAGATAATCATATTAATTGTGCATCGAAACTAAAATGAAATTGAATTGAAGCGAGTTAAATAAAATATAATAAAAAAAATAAAAACTACCTTCAGAAAATAAACAAATTAAATTATGAAAAAGTAAATACCTAATAATAATAATAAAAAAAAACAACAATTAATTGAGGCGTTGAGCAAGCATCGCAATCGCATCTTTTTTAAATTTCCATTTTGTACATGAAAAAATATCAATGTCTATAAAAGTAGAATTGTATGACTCAACCATTCGGCGCAAAGGGCAGCGTAGTCCAGAATTCGTACGACAGGTATTTACTGCAAAGAGAGTTCCTGCACGAGCACTACGTTTGTAGATAGTTCGAGGCACTACGTAGCATAGTTTCCTCGTGAGGTCTATTGCGTCCATATTGTTGTGGACAATGCCATGCAGAGTTCGCTTGCAGATATTCACGTCTAGCTTCTAAGGAGAGAAGTTTGAACTTATCTAATAGTTGTATGATAACTGTGACTTAAAGCATCTATAGTACATAGATCGCAAGAACTTGCGATCTTGCTTACAAGAGTCTCTCAAATATCAATTTTGTGAGCAATCGGACCTGTAATAAATAGTTCAAAATGGCCGACACTTTTTTCAATTTTGTGCAAAGATTCATGTTATATGGTCCAAGAGTCTCTCAAATATCAATTTTGTGAGCAATCAGACCAGTTAAAATAATTCAAAACGGCGGACACTTTTTTGGATTTTGAAAAAAGATTCGTGTTTTGTAATCCCAAGGCCTGTCAAATCTCAATTTTGAGAGCAATCGGACCAGTAACTAAATAGTTCAAAATGGCGGACACTTTTTTCAATTTTGAGCGAATAGTAATGTTATATGGTCCAAGATTCTCTCAAATATCAATTTTGAGAGCAATCGGACCAGTAACAAAATAGTTCAAAATGGCGGACACTTTTCTTAAAATTTGTGCAAAGATTCATGTTATATGGTATAAGAGTCTCTCAAATATCAATTTTGAGAGCAATCGGACCAGTAACAAAATAGTTCAAAATGGCGGACACTTTTTTCAAATTTGAGCAAAAATTCATGTTATATGGTTCAAGAGTCTCTCAAATATCAATTTTGAGAGCAATTGGACCAGTAAAAAAATAGTTCAAAATGGCGGACACTTTTTTTCAATTTTGAGCAAAGATTCATGTTATATGGTCCAAGCGTCCCTCAAATATCAATTTTGAGAGCAATCGGACCAGTAACAAAATAGTTCAAAATGGCGGTTTTTTTTTTTTTCAATTTTAAGCTAAGATTCATGATATATGGTACAAGAGTCTCAAATATCAATTTTGATAGCAATCGGACCTGTAATAAAATAGTTCAAAATGGCGGACACTTTTTTTCAATTTTGAGCAAAGATTCATGTTATATGGTCCAAGCGTCCCTCAAATATCAATTTTGAGAGCAATCGGACCAGTAACAAAATAGTTCAAAATGGCGGACAATTTTTTTCAATTTTGAGCGAAGAGTAATGTTATATGGTCCAAGAGTCTCTCAAATATCAATTTTGAGAGCAATCAGACCAGTAACAAAATAGTTCAAAATGGCGGACACTTTTTTTTCAATTTTAAGCAAAGATTCATGATATATGGTACACGAGTCTGTCAAATATCAATTTTGATAGCAATCGGACCTGTAATAAAATAGTTCAAAATGGCGGACACTTTTTTCAATTTTGAGCAAAGATTCAAGTTATATGGTCCAAGCGTCCCTCAAATATCAATTTTGAGAGCAATCGGACCAGTAACAAAATAGTTCAAAATGGCGGATTTTTTTTTTCAATTTTGAGCGAAGAGTATTGTTATATGGTCCAAGAGTCTCTCAAATATCAATTTTGAGAGCAATCAGACCAGTAACAAAATAGTTCAAGATGGCGGACACTTTTTTCAAATTTGTGCAAAGATTCATGTTATATGGTTCAAGAGTCTCTCAAATATCAATTTTGAGAGCAATCGGACCAGTAACAAAATAGTTCAAAATGGCGGACACTTTTTTTCAAATTTGAGCAAAGATTCATGTTATATGGTTCAAGAGTCTCTCAAATATCAATTTTGAGAGCAATCGGACCAGTAACAAAATAGTTCAAAATGGCGGACACTTTTTTTCAATTTTGAGCAAAGATTCATGTTATATGGTTCAAGAGTCTCTCAAATATCAATTTTGAGAGCAATCGGACCAGTAACTAAATAGTTCAAAATGGCGGACACTTTTTTAAATTATGAGCAAAGATGCATGTTTTGTGGTCCCAAGGTCTCACAAATATCTTTTTTTTTATATCATAAAGTCGGTAAACAAGCATACCGTCCGCCTGATGGTAAGCGGTTACCGTAGCCAAAATATCACTACGTATAATATTGCCCTTAGTGATACGATAGGTAATAATAATGCATTCTAGTGGTGAAAGATCGGTACAGTAGTTTTTGAGTTTATTGAAATTACAAACAAACAAAACATACAAAAAGACATCTTTTCTTTTATCGTATTATTATTAGAGTATATAAACGGAGGAAAATTCAAACATAAGGCCGCCCTTATAATATGACAAATTTATCCATTACTTCTGATTGGCATTGATCGATCGTGCCTTTCTAGGGTCGATGATTTCCGGGAGAAGACATTTATTAACTATAACAAACAAAAAAAAGAATATTTGTCAGCTATAATTCAAAACAGTTACCATTTATCAATATAACTTAACTTACCCTAGTGGTATCAAAAGTGGTAAGAGCGCGCTATAATGCGGGCGATTGTACCAATACTCTCAATCGTAATAATATGTTGGCGAACTTAGCGCGCGGAACACAGAGCGATACGTCCTCTCTCTGAGACGGCGGAGCCGGGTCTGCCGAGCCGTGGCCTCCGCAATCGATTTATATAGCAGTTTTAAAATATTCGGTATAAAATAATTATAATATTTTTACGGATTTTTTTAATTTACTAATTTTAAGCATGAACTGCTGCGTATTATTAAATAGTAATTATGAAGTTTGACAAACGATTTCCATATTAAAAACGGCGCTAAACATCGATAAAAATTTTTACGCAGTTTTATTTTGTCATTTTCACAACAAAAATGTACTAAACGTTATGATGCTATCTTCAAGAAAAATAGAAGACAATATGTACTTTTCAACATGTATTTTTGTATTTTTTTGTTTCAAGTACTTTCAATACCTATTTGACTGCAAAGACAGCATGTTCCGTAATATTCAAAAAAGGTCTCTCAAGGAACTGCTCTAAACTAAATAACAAATAGTCAATTTAATGTTATTTCTTCAAGAAAAGTAGAAAAATAAATGTCCTATTGGATTTACGACAACACAAATGAATAACTATCAATATAACTGAGTATTGTCACACCGAAAACCTGGAATATTGCGGCATTGTGCGTTATTACGTTATAAACGCTCTTAAGCGAAAGCAAAGTTTCGCATTTATGACACTCACTCATGATCATCAGAATAGAACTAGTACTTCCCATAAACTCAGAGAGCTGAAATTTGGTACAGAGTTAGGGTTTAATGGCCACATAAAGGAAAAACTATAAAAACTAGGATAATCGAAGGTCTGAAGTATCTGATGAAGAACCCTCAGCTGAGTTGTATTAGAGATATGGTAATGCCCCCTTCTACACCATTGCACCAATCTGTCGCCAGAACCGCTACCCATTGACGATGGAAAATTGCCACTTGGAAAACGTTGATTCAATAACCAGTCAATTGTTGGCTTGATAAAGCTGCGTATTTCAATAATACTTATGTATAGGCGAGCCTGTAACAAACAGTATAAAAAAAAACCAGTACAGACGGACTTCTATTCTAATCATTGATAGAAGTCCGTCTGTACGTCTATTTTATGTTAGATCGCTGGTCGATTTGATACTCCAAAAAGAAGAGAGCAGAAGTCAGCATTGTCAATGCTGAATGCATGTGTTGCACAATCAACAACAACCTAAAATGAGACACTAATGTCCAATTACCAATACCAGTATGGGCTATTATCTCACTTAACAAACATAGGTAGTTACAATAGATATAACATTACGTGTAAACAAAATTGACTTGTACCCACTAACGTATAAAGAATGTTACACAACATTAACTATAATAATAAAGAAATCGCAGTAAGGAACCTTAGACTTGGCACGACTTTGTCTAGATTTCATTACTTTTTAGAGATAAACAAGCAGCTCCATCGAGACTTGGCTAGTTTTTTACAGAATGTTTTTGGTGGGATTATATTACCAGCAACATGTTAATATACAAGAAATATTTTATAAACCCCGCAAAAGATAACAACAACATAACGGTTTTGGCAAAGATTTTCATACGGCATCGTGCCTCTACCCAGATGGATAGTCGGCCTTACTAAAGCATGACATTTAATATCACTCCGCTTGAGGGGCTCCTGAACAAATCGCTCTCAGTTCGTGCTGCGCACGGCTGTCATCGCGTCATACTCGCTGTACTGATTAAATAAAAAATGTCAACTTGCGTATTAAAATACTGTCACAACACTTATAAAAACCAAGGAAAAACTATAAAACTAACCTTCCATGCGTAAGTATTGCGATTTCGTCACTTTTAATTACCTAAACTTATTACTTTTAAATATTGTCAATTATGGCTTGTTTATTTCGTGATCCCATAGAGGCGACTATCCTTCTGGACGTTTTAAATTCTTTGCGGTTTTGGTCGCGAATAGTCGCGATTCGCCGGCATGTCATAGAAATTCGCCTTTTTATCCCGGGGTTCTAAAAATATTTTAAATAGCTCAAGTTGTTCCTTAGGCACCAAGGAACGAATATAACGTCATTCCAACGTCTCTAAAAATCTTTATTTTTTTGTACAAATCTCGCCATGATCCTTCAGGCAAGTAGATGTTTATTTCAGCCAATTCGTCAATCGGAACTTCGTCTTAGGCATTGATTTGACACGACATAGCATGTTGTCAGATGGAATAAATTCAATACACATGAGGTACATTCACTTTCTTTCACAGCATCGCATGAAAATAGCAGGAGTCAATAGAGCGATTTACCTACTACAACTATTACAACTTTATTTCGTAATTAAAGTAATATTTTTTAATTTATTTCAACCAATAACAGTAGTCAATCGACCTAAAGGCAAAATTATGGTATTTTCGCGTAGTAGGTATAATGGCATTACGATACTTCTTACTACACATCACAAAATTATGGTAGGATACTACGAAATCCAACCCTGACTACACCACCACGGTTAAAAATCTAGGAATTGAATGAAACTTTTGGTTATAATAAAATTCTTCTCCGTAGTTATAATATACCTTCAATGTGTTAAAATCACAAAAATGTCCAACACATAAATTCGTAACCAAGTTTGTGTTTCTTTATAGGTAGATATGAGGCTAATGATTATTGTAATGTATCTGTCTTCCTAATTAACATTACAATCACCTTCAATGTGTTAAAATCACAAAAATGTCCAACACATAAATTCGTAACCAAGTTTGTGTTTCTTTATAGGTAGATATGAGGCTAATGATTATTGTAATGTATCTGTCTTCCTAATTAACATTACAATCACCTTCAATGTGTTAAAATCACAAAAATGTCCAACACATAAATTCGTAACAAGTTTGTGTTTCTTTATAGGTAGGTATGAGGCTAATGATTATTATAATGTATCTGCCTTCCTAATTAACATTACAATCATTCTATGACATTGAATAAGTAATGCAATATCTTTGAATATTTGGTAGCACAGCACAGTTGATATTATGACCTTTGCAACTTTATATAAAGACAAATTTAAAATCCTAATTAAGAATCTATTATTTTGATCGGTTTAATTGGGTTCAAGGCTTTAATGAATAAATACACACTACACTGAATAACCCTATTTATTTCTTTACTTAGAATAGAGCTTCCTTATACCTAGGTCACTTTTGACAGCCCATATACCTATGTGGCGCGCTTCACAACACCCCGCCATTCTTCCCTAACTGCTGCCCTTCTGGTGCAGTTATTGATGGGACCGCCTATTGCGGCCTTACATGACTTCTTAGCATGGCCTAAATAACTTTAAGTACTTACTGAAGTGATTTTGATGAAAATTGGTTTTAACTTGGACCACCACCGAGACAAACATATTTTATAACCCGGATAACAAAGTCGCGTGCCATGTCTGTGGATAGCATAGAAATAAAATAACTATGTAGTTATTTTATTTCTATGGTGGTTAACCTTGTTTGACCAAAATCTTACCACGCGTGCAATAGCAAACACGGGAACTGGCTTGGTGAGCTTATACACTGTTGTATATGTCGTCGGCAGATTGTATAACTCGGCATTTTACAGATTGCCTCGGCATTTCATGAACGCTCGCTGTTTTGCAAAATTCCGAAGGCAAATTGATGATGCTTTTCATCGTATTCAATTCGCCAAAAGTCTTATGTACGAGTAACCATGATCGACTGAAAGTTCTGTATCGTGTGCGTGAGTTTCTGAGTACTGAAATGCGCTTGAAATTGTGTGACTCGCTTGTACTGTCCAGGTTTAATTATGGAGACACCGTTTTTGGACCACGTCTTTTCGCACGTAGCGAAAGGCTAATACAACGTGTACAGAACGCCTGTGCCCGCTACTGTTTCCATATTCCACCTCGCACACATGTAACACCATACCTTAATCAGTCCAAGGTTTTAAAGATGACATATCGCAGACAGTATCATTTAGCTACTACTTTTTGGTGTTATAAAAAGTCAAACTCCTATTTACCTGTATGAAAAGTTTAGTTGGTTACGTGATCAAAATAAATATAGTACTAGACTGATTAAGAGTAAAATGATCTCCGTACCGCATCATCGTACAGCTGCTTTTAGAGGTAGTTTCCGATACGCCGCTACTAAGTGTTGGAATAACCTTCCTCCACCACTACATCACACTGGTTGTTTTATACTTTTTATATATAACTGGCAGCACTATTATTATTATAAGTAGGTATTGTTTATTTGAACTGTGTAATCAATTATAATGTAGGTATCTATTTACTATTTATTATTTGAATATTGTATTTTCTGCCAGTTTTCGCGGGAGGCGAGGTAAACACGCACAGCACACATTTACTTACTCACAAACACTCATGCAAAAAGTTGAAGCATCTCTATAAACGCACACTTAAATAAAAGCTGATACACAAACACAAAACAAGCACACAAAAAAGAATCACTGTGTTTACGCCTTTGTTTAATGGCACACTAGCTCAAAAAACTAGTGATGGGGTTGTTAAGAACCGATACAATTAATGATTCTATTATTCAATGTTATTTGTATACCTACATAAATGATTTATAATCAATACCGATATACGAAAGCTGAAGATTTTTTTTTGTTTGTTTAAAAGCGCTAATCTCTGAAACAAAAAGTCGGATTCGAAAAAAAATTCACTACTAGGTAGCATAGGTACATTATCCCCGAGTGTTATAGGCTACTTTATCCCGGGAACGCGGATAAAACTGCAGAAGATAGCTAATATAATATGCAATGCTAGATTGTTTGTTGGTTCGAGAAATCTCTGGAACTAAACCGATAACCACTCAGTACCTACTATGTGTCCTTGCATTAAACGTGGTTTTTTGCAGTTTACGTCAAAATGGTAGCATAAAAGTATTATAATATACACATATATGGAAAGGGCTGTTTACAAGCTTTCATTTAATACCCATATTGTTATAATAACGAAATGTTAGTTATTAATACCCACCTCTTTTTTATTCGTAGACGCTATATAAAAATAATATACCCTATGACACTCCCACAGTTAAGAAAAATCTAACGACACCTCCACCGATTATTTATTATTATTTTTTTTTTTTTATTAACATTAATTTGAAGAAACATTTAATCAATTTAATTTAAGTATAATGTACTAATTACTCTATGATCTCAATCGTACACTCAAATGGTCGACACAAGAATCTTGATTCTAAGGTTCACGCTATGTCCCCGCACTACGCTAATCACTCCTTGTACTACCTGTGAGCTACCTCCGTACCAATGTATTTTCTGTCGTTTACTTGTCGTAACGGATATTATTTTATTTCGAGATATTACTTAAATACAAACATATTGTTTCGTTATAATACTCATATATTATACAGGGTGTTGTTTTGGTCGGCGACAAGCGACCCAGGAGCGGTAGTACAAAATATATATTCCCCAAAAATGGACTTAATTCCATTAAATACTGTAAATATGTTGAGAAATACCTTATTCAATTTGAAATAAAATTACTGCAAAGTATGATTACTAGGCACGTGCACAAACTAGAGCTAGGCACAAGCCGCCATCGCCCCACCCCTTTACTCCCTCGTACTCCCGTTGAGTATTATGTCTACACTTTAGCTTATTACATGATTTTCAAAAAAATTATTTTTTTATTTTTATTATTAAAAAAAAAAAAAGTATTTTTTTATTTATTTTTTAGCACCAGTATCATTTGTATTATCGACCCTGAGTCGCTCGTCGCTGACCAAAACAACAACCTGTATTGGATTCTCAAAGCCTTATACAAAATATTGTTGAGTTTTTTATTTATAATTTTTCTTTATATCTGTACTGTCTATACTGTCTGTCTGTACCTACTGTTTGTATTAATACCTGTATGTCTATCGTCGGAAGGTTTCGCTGAAAACCAGCGTTGTGGCGCTTGTCGTTGCAATTTCATGCTGAGCGATTACCTTTTTACGACACACCTTAATTTAAATATTTACTTTGTTATATCCATTTCTTATATTTCGAGTCTAAATAAATAAAAAAAAAAAAATAAGTTTCAATTAAATACATGTGTGTATTTTTTATGTAATATTTAATCTAAACAGATATCAGATTGGAAATATATTTTACCAGAACCGACTCGGGCACTCCAAATACTGTTGGTTAGGTTAGGTTAGAACTGTGATAATACCGTGATCCAAGTTTGTGCTTTGTGTAAATTTTTGGTGATCATTAACAATTTTTTGATTAAACAATCATAATTTGGAGTTCGTTGCTAAAAAATGATCGCAATTTGTAAAATTTTTGGTTCTAATTTCACGCTTAAATGGGTATTTAATGTTAGTGATGATTTACTATTTTTGGCAATATAAAGTATTTTTTTACTGTAAAATTTAACTAAATCTGGTGGTTCGTTAAACAAGCCATTAACAATTATATCAGTCATTTAAGTATAATAAAATAAGAGTCCATCGAACGCCAGTTTCCATGAACACCTTAGCACTTTTTACGTACCGGATAACCTCCATATCTTTTTTACGTGTCCATGGCTGTTTCACAGTTCCCGCTTGAGAATCGTAAAAGTTATTTAATTTTGTATAGTAAAAATGTGTTTGAAGGCATTTGTTTCATGCGAAAACCCTTTTTTTCACAAATATTTGCACTACTCGACGCCATTGTTATTGTTTTACTAACAGCGCCACAGGTGCACAGTGTATTATAAACCCCGATTTTGTTGCATGTCCTTTTTATTACAAAAATCAAGAGTTTATATCATTTAAAGCCCTAGAGTGAAACTCCCGCATTGATACGACTTCTAGTTTTTGTATAAAAACATCTTAAAGTTGCTCTAAATCGGGGTCACGGAAATCATAAAAAAAATTTTTTTAAAAGAACTGGACTACTTAATTGAGTTTCGAATCGATATAATAATTAAACACATAATAATATATCTTCTGACAAGTTTTAGCTGTTGCACTGTGAATAGGTAACGAAATATTGGTGTTTTTGTCGTATTTTTTATATATTTTATATCTCGAATTTAATGCCGTATTAGATGAAGATTCCTATACCAGCTGATTGCGTGCATGTACCTTTATCGATGGTATTAAAATCACCATCTAATTCCGCGTTATTCAGGAGTTATCAGTTATTTCTCTTATATCCGTATTCATATCCGGATTTTTAGACCTAAGGTTGTCACTTCGTATAAATATATTAATTAATATTTTTTTTACTTTGTTGGCTGTAGTGTACGAAGTAGACGTTATTTTAATCGGGGGTGTTACTCTGTTGCCGAGAAACAAAATTATTGAAAAATTACGTGACTTCTGTCAATCTCCATTCAATTGTGTTTTTAGTTTGCTGAAAGAGGCAAAAGTGACAATCTGTCAACAGTTTGATATTCCAAGGTTATGCACGAAAGGGTACTATAAAGTTTCTGATTTTGTAGATGACAAGAATGCATTTGAATGAATTGTTCGCTTCGCAGGCTATTGTTATATATATTTTGTAATTGTAATACTTCTAAGTACATATTTAAAAAAAAAGACTTGCTGAGTTTCTTGCCGGAGTCTTCTCAGTTCAAGTTGTATTTGGAACCGGTGTAGAGCCAATTGTTAACGTTCATAAGTGCCTTATCAGGGCCTAAATTGAATAAATGCTTTTTGAATTTGAATTTGAACAAGTGTCAAATCTCCAATTATTCGTCAATTATCGCAATTTTCCATTTCTGGAAAGATTTTTCGCATGTCAACGCCTTGTCTGTTGGTAATTAGAGATAGCGGACCAATTATTCGAGAATTAAGGTGTTTGTTGGTATATAAAATAGGTGTTATGGCAGTTGAACATAAAGTTCATATAAAACCTTTATTTAAGTACTTTTTTGCATGAAAAGCTGCACTGATTGAATTTTATTTGTATCAATAAAGATACCCTATCTTGGTTGATACAAATAAATTGGCTGGAATTACCAATATGACACTGGCTGTTTTGTAAGCCATACTATACGTCTATTTGACATTTCATAGACGTTCTAGCAACCCGCCGTAAGTATTTCGAACCCGAAATAGTGTGTCTTTTAGTATCTTATAGTTTATATATATATCCTGGGACATTCCTCACACACGGTCATCTGATCCCAAACTAAGCAATAATTAAATAATAAACGTTTTTATATTTTAGTTTTCTATGAAATGCTATATGTGAATTGGGAAGGAGTCCACCCTCGTTAGGCAATAGCTGAAACCCCAAGTCGATACTTATAGCATGAAGAAACGGGGGTGAGGCATCATGGAGCCGTTCCAGACTCATGTTACCACTTTGCCTCAGCAGGATCTGACCCACCCTGCTGGGGGATGTCCACCTGGGCTCCGACCAGTGGACTTAATGCGTGGAGGGCATGAGGGCGCCAACCCTCATGCTGGTCAGCGAGAGGCGTTATATGAAGTTGTAGATAGCGCTACAACCAGCACTCTTCAACCTCCGGGAGTGTTTGCTAATACGCGAGGAGATGATTGTGAAAGCGGTTCTTCCGGTGTAAAAGTTCTAACTCGCTTGAAAGCTTTTGAACTCTTCAAGGGAAAAGCAAAAAAATTGTCGGTAGAGGAGCGGATGAATATTGTTACAAATTATTTTGGCCCCAAATATATTTTATCGCGTACCAATGAAGAGTTCAAAGGCGTACTTGCAGCGTTTCTAACCAAAAGCTATGAATCACTAAAGCGCTGTAAGGGTAATGAGCCTTTTTTTCTCAAAAAACACGGCAACTGGCTTAGTGGAATTCTGATAAGTGGTCAGTTAAAGCCAAACATTCCTGAAGAATTACTATCTCCAAAATCTAAAAAATTTAAATCCTTAAGCAGGTCTCAACAACTTAGATCAAAAAAGAAACTTCAGGAGATGCTAGATGATAACCCCACCTCTAAAAATATAAAGGCGTTTATTGGTTCCCTTCGAATAAATGAAAATCCTTTGTCAAATACATCGGCCAAAAGTTTAGAGACTATAATCAATTTATGCCTCACTACCGAAACTGCTGCGACAGATATTTTAAAAAAAATACAGCTTTCTTCCCAACCATACACTCCTGATGAAGCACTTTCTATTTTAGTTGATAGAAAATTATCTGTTGACACATATAGTGCGTTTCATTTGGACATGAAACATCGCGGCAATGACATATATCCGCCATATTATAAAGTGCTCAAAGTCATCTGTGGGATGGCTCAGCCAAATATCAACTTGCAACTTTGGACTCGTTAGATAGACGCGCTCGAAGGATAATCGACGATAGCGACCTAACGAGCAAGAAACTGCAAAACCTGGATCATCGGCGTCAGGTTGCAAGTTTGACGGTATTCTACAGATTGTTCCACGGAGAATGCGATAAGGAACTCCATAATCTTGTCCCCCCATCCCCGTTCTTCTATCGGACCACTAGGCGTCGGGAGGGTCTCCACCGCTTCGTCGTCGACATTCCGTCTTGCCGTACCAAGCGTTTCGCTTCCTCTTACCTTATACGTACGGCCAAGCTGTGGAATGCTCTCCCGGACAACGTGTTTCCAGACACTTATAACATGGGTATATTCAAGGCCAGAGTGAACAGGCATCTTATGGGTGCGCGCGGTCCACCCTAGACTACATCTTCGCTTACCATCAGGCGGGATTGCGGTCAAGCGTAAACCCATTAAATATAAAAAAAAAAAAAAAAAAAAAAAAAAGTGCAAGAAGCGAAAAAAGCGTGTTACCCTGACCAGATCCAAATATCAGAAAGAGAAGCATCTGTGCCTCTTAAAAATTTAGTCCAGCACACCTTTCATCGTATACTACAATTAACCGACGAAGTTTTTGTCAATTACTGCATAAAAAACGACACCCAAAGTGTAAAATGTGTAATAAAGGGAAGCTGGGGATTTGACGGCTCTACTGGTCAGTCGTTATATAAACAGGCATTCCAAGATAGAGATGGTGATGAAAATAATATGTTTGCAACCACATTTACTCCACTACAAATTGTAACGAAGAATAACGACACAATATGGATGAACCCTTCGCCGCAGTCATATCGATACTGCAGGCCCTTGCATATCCAATACAGAAAAGAGAATAAGAATTTAATTCTTAACGAAAAAACATATATTCAAGAACAAGTCGATAATCTTACCCCCATTATTACCGAAACATCTAAGAGTCATAAAATTGAAGTCGATTGCCAATTATATTGTGCAGCTATAGACGGAAAAGTGTTAAACGTTATTTTAAATACATCGTCTCAGCTACGCTGCCCTTACTGCAATTTAACCTCGACGTACTTCAATGATTTGGATGTAGCATTTTCCAAACCTGTGGATGAGAGCTTATTGCATTACGGAGTGAGTCCACTGCACTTTTGGATCCGAGCTTTGGAATTCGTTCTAAAGCTTGGGTATAAAGTAGAAGTGAAAAAGTGGCGAATTACTGCTAATTCTGAAGAAGGCCACTTGGTCGAGGTGCGCAAAAAAAAAATCCAAGCTGATATCAGGGAAAAAATGGGTCTATTGGTGGATGTGGTACGCCCAACTTCGGGTACCACAAATGACGGAAACACAGCTCGAACAGCATTTTCCGATCGATATCGTGGTTCATTTGCCGAAATTTTGAATGTTGACAAGTGGCTCTTAGATGATCTATACATAGTTGCAACAGTGTTATCCAGTAACTTGCCAATAGATCCAGAGAAATTTTCTATTTTTTGCAAAAGTCTGGCTCAAAAGTATGTACAAAAGTATAAATGGCATCCCATGACAGTCAAATTACACAAAATTTTTGTTCATGGTGCAAAAATAATAGAACTGTCAACATTACCAGTCGGAATGATGTCAGAGCAAGCAGCGGAATCTCGAAATAAGTTTTGGCGATTTGATAGGGAACACCATTCTCGAAAAATCAGTCGTCAAGCTGCAATGCATGACTTATTCCATAGAGCACTGGTTTCGTCCGACCCGGTAATTTCTGATTTTAAATTGAAAGAAAGAAAAAACAAATCAAAAAAGGTACCATTACCAGCAACAGCGATATACTTGTTGAAACCCGTAAAAGAACCAAATATGTTAATGGTTGATGATACATCCCCAGATCAACATGATGACGAAAATTTGTTCATTTCTAATGAAGATGATCTTATTTAGATAATAAGTACATTTTAACGAAATATTTTAAAACCGGATAAAATATTAAAGATATCCGGATATGCGTAACTGACAACCCTAACGAAAATTAAAAAATATTGATAACTTCTGAATAACGCGGAATTAGATGATGATTTTAATACCATCGATAAAGGTACATGCACGCAATCAGCTGGTATAGGAATCTTAATCTAATACGGCATTAAATTTGAGAAATAAAATAAATAAAAAATATGACAAAAAGACCAATATTTCGTTACCTATTCACAGTGCAACAGCAAAAACTTGTGAAAAGGTATAATATTATGTGTATAATTATTATATCGATTCAAAACTTAAATAAGTAGTTCAGATTTTTTGTAATATATTTTTTTATGATTTCCGGTACCCGGATATAGGGCAACTTTAAGATGTTTTTATACAAAAACTAGAAGTCGTATCGATGCGGGAGTTTCACTCTAGGGCTTGAAATGATATAAACTCTTCATTTTTGTAATAAAAAGGACATGCAACAAAATCGGGGTTTATAATACACTGTGAGGTGGTAGAAAAAATTACTTGTTGTTACAATTTGCCGCGGCATTTTGTAAAAATGCGTTCGAATCGTCGTTTAGGTTACACGGCATTTTACAAAATGATGAGGCATTTTATAATTTGCCTTCGGCATTTTACAAAACAGCGAGCGTACGTGAAATGCCGACGCCGTTTGTAAAATGCCGAATAATACAAAATGCCGACGACATATACATTTTGAACATTATCGTACGACTAACAGTAGGTATAAATTAATATATTAATTAATAAATCATACATTCATTTCCGGTACCGGGTAATTTGTTCAAACTACTAAAAAACCATCGGTAACCGAAACTGAATGTGGCATTGAGCGTCGAATCGTCTTTTTTATTAGGGTTCCCTAGTCAACAAGGAATTAAGTATTATAGTTTCAACATGTCCGTCGGTCTATAGATCTGTCTGTCCGCGGCTTAGCTCAGAGACTCTTATAAGAACTGTAACGCCGAAAAAGTGGTAAAATATAATCTTAAAAAAAAGTTATATGGTACCTCCCCTACACGTCACCTTAACCTGCTAATTTTTGTTAGTGTAAATTCATGGTTCATAGTATACCGAATTTAAAAGGTAAACTATCAGTAACTTCAAGTTAACGAGTTAGTAACAACCACTGACAAATCTGCCTCCTTATATATATACTATATAATAATATATATATATATATATACATAATACCATGTATTTTTACTACTAAAACAAAATAGGGATTCCGATCTCGATTCGATTTAATCGAAGATCTATTTTTTAGGGTCCATATTTGATCTTTTGAATATTTTTTTTGAGAAACAGATCGATCTAAAGTTCGCCGCAAAATTAACAGATCGAGAATAAATTTTTGATCATCTAACCCATTTCGATTTTATTATTATAGCATACACCAACAAAAATATATCGATTATAAAAACTATTTTTGACTAAAATGTAGTCCAATTACTTTGCCTTTATGCTATCAGTGGTGAGGCTTGGGCAACAAGAATATTTATTATTTGATGGATAGTGGTTCTCCCGTTCTAGAATCCTCAGATTCAATAAGGTTTTGGTATTTGCGTGGACAGTGAGATAATATGTATAAAAACTTGAGCAAATTAGCATATAATGATCTCTGCGTAGTGGGATTTCATGATTCTTTTCTAGTATAAGAAACATCATAACTAAAATAAAGATTAGAAGGGTCGTTTAGTATTTCTAAAAAATCCAAAAATTTGAATTTAATATGATATTATTAGTTTCCTAATAAACTGTAAAAAAATCAAATGTTACGTTCAAAACGGACCATATAAAAATCAATTTTCGAGAGATCGATCTTTTAGCCAAAGATTTTCATACGGCATCGTGCCTCTACCCAGATGGATAGTCCGCCTTACTAAAGCATGACATTTAATATCACTCCGCTTGAGGGGCTCCTGAGCAAATCGCTCTAAGCTCGTGCTGCGCACGGCTGTCACCGCGTCATACTCGCTGTACTGATTAAATAAAAAATGACAACTTGCGTATTAAAATACTGTCACACACAACACTTATAAAAACCAAGGAAAAACTAAAAAACTAACCTTCCATGTGTAAGTATTGCGATTTTGACACTTTTAATTACCTAAACTTATTACTTTTAAATAGTGCCAATTATGGCTTGTTTATTTCGTGTTCCCATAGAGGCGACTATCCTTCTGGACGTTTTAAATTCTTTGCTTTTAGCAATCGATTTTTTCTGAATCGATCTCCATGACCGCGACTCGAATAGATTCATGAGATCGATTTTTGTCAAAGATCGATTCCCTAAATCCCTAAAACAAAAGCTACTAAACTGTTTAAATAAGATTTTTGGTTTAATGCCACGGTGGCACGTTAAAAAAACACGCTCAAATGCCACTGGGTGGCACGAAACACATACGATTTGTGAAATGTAAACAGTTGAGGGGTTTTGATTTGGCAAAATGGCAGACTCTGGCAGAATACGCTGACGATTTGTATCTATGCTTAGGTATGCCTTTTTTATTGTTAATTATTTGGAAAAAAAAAAGCCAAACATAGTCAGATTGTCCAAAAAATATTTAAAAAATGTTTCTTGCCAGATTCTTCTCAGTTGAAGGCCGAGTTCCGAACCGGTGGTAACTTCAGTAAATGTGACCTTCATAAGTGCCCTTCTGGGGCCTAAATTGAATAAATGGCTTTGACTTTGATTTAAAAAAGTGGCAGAATTTGGCAGATTTCAAGGAAACTCTTATTATTTTTGAAATAATATACAGGTAGTTGTTTTGGTCAGCGACTCAGGGTCGATAATACAAATGATACTGGAGCTAAAAAAATACTTTATTTTTTTTTTATAATAAAAAATAAGCTAAAGTGTAGGCATAATACTCTAAGGGAGTACGAGGGAGTAAATGGGTGGAGAAAACGCGCCGCGCCCTTGCGAACGGGTGACTCGAGCTCGCACGTGGCGCGTGCTTGCTCGTAGAAGTCGACTCGGCTCGGCGCGACTCGTGCTACCACGCGCCGTGTGATGTGAAGCGACCATTAGAAATATCTTACTTCATTTCATATCTTATCTTATTTATTTTTTTACAGAGCAGCTGGGTCCATTCAAGTTACAGAGAATTCTTTTATCAATAAACTGAAAGCCTCTGGTAGGAGCCTCGTTGTTTTCTATGGCTCTCAGACGGGAACGGGGGAGGAGTTCGCCGGTCGACTAGCTAAGGAAGGAATACGTTATAAGATGAAGGGCATGGTCGCAGATCCTGAGGAATGCGATATGGTACGTTTCATAATAAGTAGTTATTGTAACACATTAGGTGCTTAAGACAAAGATATACCAAAACTACGACCACACCTTTATTAGGAATAGAATAATTGTTAATTATGTAATGTAAATACATACCAATTAACAATTCTTATTCCAACTATCATAAAAAGGCGAAAAATTATATTGCCCCCGTGTAACTCCACTTACCTATCCTTCACGTAGTGGAAGTTAGCAGTCAATTTACAATTGGACATTGGAAAAAGATAATGTAGGTAGGTATCTAAAAGTTAAACTTTCTATTTGTAACGATACGTTATGATCATTTTATTAATTCAATGGTTATGATATTACTTTAAAGGAAGAACTGCAGAAGCTGCAAGATATACCTAATTCATTAGCTGTTTTCTGCATGGCCACATACGGCGAAGGCGATCCTACGGACAATGCAATGGAATTTTACGAATGGTTAAAAAACGGAGACCCAGACTTAACCGGATTAAACTATGCTGTAAGTATGTTAACTAATATTTATTCGATGCTCAAATATCTGACTATATTGGCTATTTTTTTCAAAATATACGCATTAAAAAACTAACAACGTACAAAATGGGCGAATGCATTAATGGGCTAATCACGGAAACTGCTTATCCAATTTCGATGGGACTTCACGGGAAGATAAAATAATGATAAAATATATTTAAGGGTTAAGTAATAGACCGGGAGATACTGGCACAAATTTCCTGGTGATTTGTACCAGTATGGTGACCCTTCAGTGGTCTAATTACGTAATGACGAAAATGAAAATGATGGCGCTTGTACCGGCGGCCCAATCGCGTTGGCTTTAATCGCACTTATGCGATGGTATGGCGGCCATTTGGAATCGTCGTAATAGAATGGCATGGTGATTTTCATGGATGACTACCTACTTGATGATGATTAGCTATGCAAAAATTAACCTGGTACACATAATATAATAATAATACTTTATTGAAACCAACTTAATAACTACCTTAAGTCTACAACATTTCATTTTAATATGCGCAACCGCCTATTTCTTTTTCATCGACTATCGGAAAATACAAAAATGTTGTGGAACAAATCGTTCGACCTCGTAATTTATCCGACACGTTCGATTAACGCGATTGGGCCGCCGCGCCGGTACCAGCGCTGTGACCATCATTTTCCTTTTCGTCATTACGTAAGACCCCTGAAGGGTCACCATACTGGTACAAATGACCAGGAAATTTGTGCCAGTATCTCCCGGTCTATAACTTTTTCATCATCTTATAGCATTTATAGGAAACCGTCTGATGATTGAGAAAACGGTCCACTTTCAGAAAATTTTCGGTCCGAAAATGTTTTTCGGAGCTGGCAACACTGTGTCACTTGATCATCTGTGGTCTATCCTATTTTAGCTTTAGTTCATTCGTTTGGTCTACGTCTGTGAGCAGCGTTGCCAGAATGTTACTTTTGTAACATTTTACATTACTTTTGACACTCTCACCTCCACGACTCAAAATGTAACTTTTAGGACGTAGGTGTACCCTGTGGTTTCACCCGCGTTCCTGGGATAAAAAGTTGCCTATGTATTAGGCTCCATACCACAGGCTATCTGCATGCCAAATTTCATGATGATCGGTTGAGTAGTTAAGGCGTGAAAGTGTAACAAACAAAATCACATTCGTATTTATAATATTACTTAGGATTTGTGTCGTTTTCTACATAAATTACGAAAATAAAATATACTTTTCTTGTGAAAATGTTACTTTTTGAGCTGCCTCATGTTACTTTTGACTATCAGTCGCTGGCAACACTGTTTGAGAGTCTACCAAGAATATCCAATTTCTTTGACCAAGAATCTACCTACCCCATAGATATAGTGACCTACCCGAACTTTTTGGCGGGAACTTGCAGAGTGATGTTGCGTTTTCATTTTTATTTTCATAAATTCGTGTCTTTTGAGTTTTATTGCATATTATCGGTGGTATTTTATCCAATAAAGATCAATCCATGTGCACAAGTGAAGTGAAATAAAATGAATTCAGTGTATCGTGACTTTAAAAGTTGTCTCAAAAAGTCCGTGAATAGTTTTAGTACAATGACCACCATTTTACTAAAACATGATTGGACGGTGACTGACAATGCGGACTATTATTATTTAAAATTTAATGTGCAGTCTATTTAAAGTGATATTATAAATAAAATGTATGCGACTGAAGGACTTTGTATCCATGGTCATGAACAAATTAACAAAAAGAAGTCTACCTACCCACCCATAGACATTTTTAGGGACTTTTTGGCGGGAACTTGCAGAGTGACGTTGTGTTTTCATTTTTATTTTCATAAATTCGTGTATTTTGAGTATTATTGCATATTATCATACATATTTACATATTAGGTACATATTTTATCCAATAAAGATCAATTCAAGTACACCAGTGAAGTGAAATGAAATGAATATGTGTATCGTGACTTTACAAGTTGTCTCAAAAATTCCGTGATAAGTTTTAATAAAATGGTGGTCATTTTACTAAAACATGACTGGACGGTGACTGATCATGCGGACTATGTGAAAGTGAATGTGCGAACTATATTAAAGTGATATTATAAATAAAATGTATGCGACTGAAGGACTTTGTATCCATGGTCATGAACAAATTAACAAAAAATAAATAGACATTTTTTTATTGAAGTGTCTATTTCAATTTCATGTCTTTAGATTAAAGTTTCTTGACTTTGAAATAAGAAAGATCATCTATCTTTACTTGTTGTATTGTTCAATTTTTTATCGAAAAAATAGTGCTATATATAATACTTGCACGTGCCTGCATCCAGATCCATTTTTTATAACCATAACCTTAAAATTATTAGGAAAATGGTTTAAATATTACAATATTTGTCATGAAATTTACGTGACCTTCATAAATAGGGCTCACGAATAAGTTTATTAGAAAAGTGTCTTAAAACGGACTGTGAACCGAGCTGAGGTGAAATTCTGTTTTCTTATTTTTGGTTGTTTAGACTATATGGTCAAAGCCTATCTCTTATAAAATTCAAATATAACATTGCATTAGGACCAATGATACTGACGAACTAAGAACTTTTTAGTGAAGATTTTTCAGATATGAGTGTTTTATTTCGATTTATACCGCGAGTTACCGAGATCATTAATGGAAGAATAATTCTACCCCCAATGCTAAAATTACGCTATATGGTATGAAACTTAGTATTAATTATTATAAAGGATGAAAAGGCTATGAAACCTGGGCGTAAGACCAACAGATCTTCTTGCCCATTGATAGAACTCATTACTTGAAAACAGTCTGTTAATCATTTTACAATATGCATTTTCTTTTTATTGGTTAGTTATGTTCAATGTTTGTACCCTACACGTTTTTCAAGTCCGCTATGAAGTTTGTGCACTACATATAGGGTCTGAAAAAATATATTAAAGATGGTCACATCAATTGGTGGCCTAATTCTCAAATATTTGCAATCATAGATAAGCACTATCAGCCTATGATGAGAACACTAAAATGTTTAACACATACAGCTTAATCCTTTTTCTTTACATTGTGCCAGAAGGCTGACCACAGGCAGATAGTCCAACTGATGGGAAGTAAGTGACTACCATCACCTCGCCTCTGAACTGCAATACTAGGCTGCCACTGTTTTGATCATAACAATGGATTGTATGAATTGTTTTATCCAAAAATTGGAAAACAATTGCCAATATAGTCAGATTGTCCAAAAAAATATTTAAAACCTTGCTGAGTTTCTTGCCTGTTCTTGTCAGTTGAAGGCTGACTTCCAAACTGTTGGTAACTTCAGTAGCTTTGACCTTCATAAGTGCCTTAGTCTCAGGCTTTGACTTTGAATGCTTCAGCCAGCTAAAGTGTTAAACATAGAAATCATGCATAGTCAACTAGAGTATAATTATAAATAATTAGAATAATATTAAGAAGGACAAACTAATATTTGAGCCAATTTCCTTGTTGTTCAGGGTTAGTTCTATTATTACTTAGTACCATTGTACTAGTATCTACATACCACCTAGATATGTATACATAAGGAACAATGCATTTGATTGACAACTCATGTGTAGGCTGAGTATAACCAAGGTATACATGGAGTGACCCATTCTGGAAAAGCCATCAGGTAGGGTTTGAATTTTAAGTCAGATAGAGAATAAAAAATATAACTCCAGTAGCTTTATTCTATTTATGCCCGCCTAAGGGCTTTAACATGATAATGTCTTCTTCAGCTTTTTGTCTTGTGACCATAGTATGAAATAATCTTCAAGATTGTGATCAAACACAAAGTGTGGTCATATACAAAGTAAAAAAAAACTGTTGGACTTACGCCCCATTTTGACCATCATTCTTTTAATAATTGTTTTCATAAAAGCCATCCCTCACAACTGTCATCCAACCATCCATAACCTACACACAAACATTGTCCAATATTACTAAATTTATTTAAACAGATGGTATTAGATACACTTACCTACCTACAACAGTGCTATAGGAACATAAATAGATGAATGTGAGTTTTGCATCTTGTTACTTATATAATTTTTTATCTTTATAGGTTTTTGGACTAGGTAATAAAACATATGAACACTACAATGCAGTGGCAATTTACCTTGACAAGCGACTTGAGGATCTCGGAGCCACCCGAGTGTCTGAAATTGGTCTTGGAGATGATGATGCCAAGTAAGCAATTAGACTGTAATCTCTGTATAGGTGTAATTGGGTATTAAAGGAGTTTGAAGATTCTGGCATACATTTCGGTCGCCATTTTGTTTTTTTTGTTTATTGGCGGCGCATGATAAAACCTGTATGCATCGATTGGGGATACTCATATGAACAAAAACTTACAGGGGTGTCTATGTCTTAAAATATCACATTACAGAGTTATTTGCAAAAAAAGATAGATGTTTGACAAATTCAATAACCGTGAAAAATAACTTATTGAACTATTGTTCTTTTGGGCTTTTTTTAAAAGATAAATGAAAATTACTGGATTAAATTACCTGTAATTTTTTTATGCTGATGTCAATAAAGTCAATACTTGTAGTGTATTCTTGTAATAAATCAATCTAGCTATACTATCACCATAGAATGCGTACAATAATTTATTAAGTAATTTTTCATGGTTATTAAATTTGTCAAAAATAATTCTGTAATGTGACGTTTTAGGACATAAACTACCATGTAATTTTTTGTTCGTATCAGTGTCCCCAATCGATATATACAGGTTTCGTAGTGCGCCGCCATTTAAAAACAAAACAAAATGGCGCCTGATGAGTATGCCAGGCTTCGAACACCTTTACAGTACCTATGCACTTATCACAAAATATTCTTTTGTAATAATTTGAGATGAAACGGATACCTGTTTGGCCGTATACCTACCGGATATTCGGCCAACCGTGTAGCCGGATATCCGGCGGAACATTGTCGTTTGGTGCGAGAAGATTAGGTGGACTCGGTCGAATCCGAGTCTTTTCGTGCATGAGCGAAGTTAGCTGTATCTCGCGAAGCTCATGACACGTTCTGGGATTGCTTTAATGAGGTGGCAAATGAAAACAATACTATGAGCATGTGAGATTGATTTTTATCTTAAATCAGTATGAATTGATTGCAATCGTGACTCTTATAGTGGTGATAGTGGGCAGCTAATGCTAAACAATACTCTAATTTAACAAAGTTTTCTAGAATCTATTTTTCTGCAGCAGTGTGTACAACGAAATACTTTTTTCTGAACCTGCCCTTAGTGCAGTATGAATACTAATTAATTTTCTAAGTTGAAGAATGAAAATACAATATTTATTATTTACACAAAAAACACACAATATAAAAATAACAAAACAAAAATAAAGTGTAAACAATTCAGGCGGCCTTATCGCTGAAGCGATTTCTTCCAGGCAACCTAGGGTAATAGGATAAATTTAAGATAGGTGGCGCAGTATAAATACTACATATACATAAAATACTTTAATAAAGTTAATAAAAACCTACTACTTAAATTAAAATATTTATGATAAACTAATATATAAATCATATAAAAATAAATATTTAATATATATTATAATTACATTAGAAAATATAGAAAAGTAAATAAATAGAAAATAATAAAATATAATATCTACTTAGAATGTAACAGTAACAACATAGGGGTGTAAAAGTAAGAAGTAAAGTTTAAAGGGAGAGAAAGTGAGAGAAAACAAGTGTCTTAAAAGAATCCACTGTTTGAGCTTGTCTGATTTTCAAAGGAAGAGCATTCCACAGTCAGACAGCTTCCACAGAAAAAGACTGAGATAAGAAGCTGGAAGTATGGGAAGGGATTTTCAATGTAAGCACAAGAGAACTGCGAAGAAGGTGTAATTGGGAACTATAGTAATTGAAACGTTCCTTGAGATAAGTAGGAGCAAAAGGATTGAATAAAATAGTATAAAGAAGAGAAAGAATATGTGTATAAATTTTGTGATCACCGATTTTATTTGTTAAGTGATATACAGGGTTATTGGAAAAACTGTAACAACCTTTCAGGACTATATTACTAACATCATTAACAACAACTTTTGTTTGTATGACTTAATAGATTATCAGATTTTAATTTATAAAACTTTCATACAAAAATAATAATATTTAAATTCAACACTATGTTATGAACTCTATTGCAGAGTCTCAAACTTTTGATTATCACCTTCCAAAATTTTCTGGTTTCGGCGAACCCCTTGCTGCTACATTTCGACCATATTCCCAAAACTCGACAAAAATGTGTAGATTAGATCTATCGTAGACCCCCGTCGAGTCTCCTGTGGACCCTCGGGGGTCCACTGTACCACTTTGGGCGCTTGTATCCGGTATTCCGCCGGATAGTAATTTGAATTCCGGATAGTTACCGGATATCCGTTTCATCTCTAAAGTCGGCGAAATCTAATAGGCCCGTTTTGTCAGCGCATATACATCAATGTGTCAAAAAGAGACAAACATAGTGTGACAAGAAGAGGCATCCTCTTGTCTTAACGGGCCTCTTTGATTTCGACAACTCCAGTAATAATACAGACAAGACAATGTATTTTACTAGCTTTTCTTTCGGGTTGAAAGTACTCATCAATACTAGTTAAAAGGCCTAAATTATCCACTATTAATCTAAAACATTTTTCTCAGTATTGAGGATGATTTCATTACCTGGAAGGACAAGTTTTGGCCAGCAGTCTGTGAAAAGTTTAACATTGAGAGCACAGGTGAAGAAGAGTTGACTCGGCAGTTCCGTCTAGTCTCACATGCGCCTGATGAAATAATACCCAACAGTGTATTCACTGGTGAAATTGCCAGGTTACACTCTCTGCAAGTACAGCGACCGTGAGTATATTTCTTTTGTATATTAAAAATAATGCGACATGCCCCCCCAGACAAGATGGTTATCCACAATCGTCATCAAATTCAAATTCAAAAAGCATTTATTCAATTTAGGCCCTGATAAGGCACTTATGAACGTTAACAAATGGCTCTACACATCGTTAGTAAACGATCAACCTTTGTATGGGAATGACATAAGAGTTTGTTAAAAATCACGTGATATTTCTATTTGAAATGTCAAACCCTGATTCGTAAATCATGAAAATTTCTTTTAAGGCGAAAATTTAGATCTTGAAGAAACTACCAAGTCTCCCTGGGTGCCTAGACAAGATGGTTGTCGACAATCGTCATAGTTAGTAAACGATCAACCTTTGTATGGCATTGACATTTCAAATCGAAATATCACGTGATTTTTAACATGATGACGATTGTCGACAACCATCTTGTCTAGAGGGGCTGGTATTATAAAGAAAAAAAATATTTATATGCTTTCATTCAAATGACTTTATCTTATTACCTTGAATGCCCAAAAATTTTGTAAAATAAAATTATTATTTCTGTAACTTAAAGGTTTAATTATTTATTTCAGACCATATGATGCCAAGAATCCATTCCTAGCTCAAATAGTTGTAAATAGAGAATTACACAAAGGTGGTGGCAGATCATGTCTCCATGTGGAATTAGATATTTCTGATTCTAAAATGCGTTACGAAGCTGGTAATTATAATTTTTGGTACTTCATCTTTATTAAAATTTTAAGATCAAAATAAATTAAATTATAATTTTGCAGGGGACCATGTGGCCGTATATCCTATAAATGATACAAATCTTGTGGAAAGGCTTGGTGATTTGACTGGAGCCAACCTTGATGAAATATTCTCTCTTATTAATACGGATCAAGAGAGCAGTAAAAAAAATCCGTTCCCGTGTCCAACGTCATACCGCACTGCACTCTCACACTATGTTGAGATAACAGCACTGCCTCGCACACATATTCTCAGGGAATTGGTTGAATATTGCTCAGATGAAGAAGTATGTGCATTTTTTTAGATTTTATTATACTATAAGTGTAAAATACTTATGACTTATAAAAATATCATGTCATTGCAGGACAAAAAGAAATTAATGCTTATGGCAACTAATTCACCAGAAGGAAAAGCTCTGTATCAATCATTCGTGGTAGACGGTTGCAGAAATGTTGTGCACATTTTGGAGGATATTCCGTCATGTAAGCCACCACTAGATCACATTTGTGAACTTCTACCGCGTCTGCAACCGAGATATTATTCAATTTCTTCTAGTCCTAAGGTAATAAAGAATTTAATTTAATCAAATTAACTCACAATTTAAAAACATGAAATAATATAATGTATCGTTGTCCATAGCTTCACCCTGAAAATGTTCACATAACGGCAGTAGTGGTCGAGTACGAAACGCCGACTGGCCGCGTGAACAAGGGTGTGGCCACCACCTGGCTAGCGATGCACAAGCCCCACGCTGGCAACCCGCTTCCGAGAGTGCCCGTTTACATCAGGAAATCACAGTTTAGGTAACTACACTCAATCGGATTTGGATTATTATATGGTCACATTGTATTGTCACTTCCTATGTGAATTGCTTTGCAATTCCCGATACAAGATTATTTTTTAGTTGGCAGAGTCAGGCCAACTACAAATTACGCTTAAATGTAAAAACTTCGTATAACATTGCCCCATTTAGTGGATTGTTCCTTTGTAATTTGTCACACAACCTTTAATTATTATTATTCAATAATATTTATTAGTTAGTCCTCAACATCTATAATGCTTTTGTCTTAGATTTTTTGAATCGGCGCGCCTTTGTTGAATCAAGGATACTGCTGACTGTGGCATACTAAGGTAACACTGATAATCGAGAATAAATGTATAATACTTAAATGTTATAGGTTACCTATGCAGACACAAACACCGATCATAATGGTGGGGCCGGGAACAGGGCTGGCACCGTTCCGTGGTTTCCTGCAGGAACGGGCTTTCGCTCGCGCCAATGGCAAAGAAGTCGGTGACAATATTTTGTATTTCGGATGCAGAAACCGTGAGCAAGACTATATTTACAAGGAGGTAATAACTAATTTATTTTTCAACACACTCGCTCGTATTGCAAAATACAAGTCTGTTTATTCCTCGCAAGTGTGTTGAAAAATGTCGTATGACACGCGTGTGCATTGATTATTACACTCTTGGCTCACTTATCGCGTTCGCCTGCGACTCCCGCGCTCAATACAGCCTGGAGTGTTAATAACCAACTTTGCACACATGTATCATAATGTACATCTTTACATATCTATACATATGTATATCTATGTATCTGAAACATTATAATGGAGAACTAAGTAACATCGTCATGTATTTTATCAACACACTTGCTCGTAAAGTGACCGTTTTTAGGTTCATAATGCAGCTTATTACACACAAAGTTCTTTTTACATTACATTACCACACTCGTGTTTTATGTTATAATCCCGATTATGTTAAGTTTATACTTCACTGCAAGTTAAACGCACTGTTTGTAGACGAAGCATTCTCAATTTAACCAGGTAAAAAAGTTAGACAACTCATCGCTATAAAAAAAAAACTGCGCGCCATTTTCCATAAATTTACTAAGAATTTGTTAACGTTTTCGTTGTGTAGTTGATTATTATCAAAAAATCAACTCCAAAAACTGTTTTTTCCTCGCAAGTGTAATGAAAACACAGGCCTCCTTTCACAAATGAGGATAAAACGGAATGGGCAAATACTCCACCACGCATACCCACTGCGGATTCGTGGAAGTAGGCTAGTGGTCAACCTACTGTTGGAGTTGTCAAGCCGCCTAGGAGGCCTCCAACTAGCTTAACGACAATTTAAGGGTACATTCCGAAATGGATAATATCAAATAGTGTTACATTCCTTATTATATTCCAGGAACTTGAAGAATATGAAAAGAATGGTGATGTAAAACTGAACTTGGCTTTCTCCCGAGATCAAGGGCATAAGGTGTATGTGACACATTTATTGGAAAACAATTTGGATCAATTATGGGATATCATTGGGAATAAGAATGGACATTTCTATATTTGTGGGTAAGTTCACAGACTTTGACTACTTAAAACAGCTCCTCGTCGAGCCTGGCATACACACCAGGCGCCATTTTTTTTTGTTTTGAAATTACGGTGCATGGACACTTTAGTTTTTATGTGTATCCCCATTTAAGCAATATAGGTTTCAACATTCCCCATTTGCAAAAAAAATGGTGGCCGAAAGGTATGCCAAAATCTTGAAACCTTTGACTTCCTGGCCGTGCAGATTTCCAATTATTTACTAGTAATTTACAATTACTAACTTTATTATGCTTTGTGTTTTAGTGATGCCAAGAACATGGCTGTGGATGTAAGGAATATTGTATTGAAGGCTATCCAAGAAAAAGGTGGTCGCACTGAAGCAGATGCAGTGCAATTCCTCAAGAAACTTGAGTCCATGAAGAAGTATTCTGCTGACGTATGGAGTTAAAGTATCCATCTTTAAAATGATTGTGCATCCAACTAACTATACGCAATGTTCAATTTATTATGAGTAAGTGATACTTGACGTAATAGGTAATGTAGGATTGTGATAAATATAATTTAGGTATAAATGGACACATTGTATTAGAGTGGCTTCCCACATACGGTTGTCGCAGTGGCGTAGCGAGGGGGTCACCCGTTTGGGGGTGACACCCGACTGTGAAAATTAAACCTTAGGCACACAACTCTTAAATAATAAAAAGAGAAATATATTTACTAATAACCCGTGCAACCTTTAAAAAAAATCTTGTGCAACCTTTGAGATTACGTTTTTTGCCATCAAACCATAAAATGAAGGTACTTGATCTTATATCTTATGCTTAAAAAAATCATATTGTAGAAGGAACAGTAGAATAAAAATCACGTCAAAGTTTACGTTTATACATTTTTTATTATTTAAACAGTTGGGTCATTTTTGGGGTGACACCACGATTTCCGGACTGGGTGCCACCCATGCTAGCTACGCCACTGGGTTGAAGGACGCCCACGTCCAGTTCACAATCCAAATGGGCGTGTGCGTCCCTCAAACCACAAACGTATTTTCTGTTTATTGTTAAAACAAACAATTTGTATTTTGAATGAATAGAACAAAACCGTATATAATATTTTAGTCCATTGAAAAGTTACATATGGGTTTGACATTAGTTGTAGATAATCTTATTTGTAACAAAAAATGTAGACTCATTTTTTTGTGAGACTCAAAAGGGTTTTTGAATCCCTTTTTTCAAGATGGCGGCCGTGGGACAAGGTTTGCAACCCCACAAACCTCGATTTAACTTTAAACTGACCCCCTTGATATCTAAAAAATAAAATTACGTCCTCTGACAAATGCACGCAAAGCCCAAAAAAATTTAACATTTCAATGGACTAATTAAATTACTTGCATTACTCAACTGTCAACATAAAAAAAAAACTCTTAGACCGAGATAGTATGTGAATACTATGTAATAAATAAATTGTTATCCAGTCCATATTGTGATTTATCGGCTAATACTTACGGAGTCTGGGCCTGATTTAGGTGGAGATATGAGCTGCTCTTAATTAGCTACGGCTTGGAGCCTAACAAAGAGAGATACTTATATAGATAAACACAATAAACTATTATGTCAATCATGGGGGTTGAAAACGGGTTATAAATTAATTATTTACCAATTACTGGTATTTGCTGTGTAATTTACTTCAATTATTATCAACTAGTTTTTTTACATTTATTTTGCTGCAGATCATATATAAGGTAAATCAGGCCCTGATATCGCTTGAGCATTATGATTTTCACTTTTAAATGACAAAGTAGCTTGTCTATCGCTTTGCTTGACAGTAACAATACGTATGGACTGCACGCCAAGTTCACTGGTGGCAATACTTCCGCGGCGCTATTACTATTTCTTATTCTGTGCCTCGGCCGCGAAGTCCATTTTTAGCATTATTTTTGAACGTCTTACAAGAAGGGTTCTCAGGTCGTCGTCACGAGTTTTTTTTAAAGATATTCAGGCGAAAGCCCAACTCCGGCAAATATGGACATATTTTGGCCCAAAATAAAACCAACTCCAAAATAGCTTTGCACTAAAAGCATGTTGTAGCAAAAAAAAAATTATATGAAGCTATGCCGCAGTTTCCCCCGTCTTCGCATGATGTTGTACATGATGGCTATAATCATGCTTTTTAATCTGGCAAGTAGAAAGGTTTTTCGCGTGCAGTCTATACGTAGTATAACAATAACCACTAAATGAATCAAAGAATTACACAAAATGCATACCTCTAAATTGACTTATCTTATTTTTGAAAATGTGAGTAATAAATATTATCTTATTTAAATAGGGCTGGATATTTTTTTGAATATTGTCAGTTACCAATAAGGAACAAATAGCAAATAGGTAAATGAAGTCGATTAAAAAGGGGCGTGCTGTTACCTCTATGTTTCAGTACATTGTAGGTTTTTAATAAAAACAGACAAATAGGAGCAAAACCAAGCTTTGCACAGCTTGGTGTCCATAAAATGGGATAAGACAAGCACGTCAATTTATGAGTTCAATTTACAAAGAAATATTGTTGAGTATGTTTTGTTTCTTCGTAAATATGTTATTAGACATAAACGAAATATAGCGGTAACGACGCCTCTTATCTATTTTTATAAGGTTTGAATTTTAATAAATGGCAAATGTTTTGTTGAATATATCAGATAATATTATGAATTGTTAACTAATGTTTTTTTTTTTGTGGACTGGGCACTAGATTTTAAGTAAACAAAATTGTAATGTTTTTATATTATTAATATATTTTAAATTATATATTATATTTTTTATTCCTTATAAACCCTTACACCATCTACTTGTAACAGCTTGATCATTATCTTTGTTGGCTTTTTATAAAGGATGCTAGAGGTCTGGAAATTGATACAGGGACTCCTTGTTATAAATAATAAAATACATATTTCAGGATTTTTAGTAAATTACCCCCACCCTTTAAATTAGGCGATGTTTTCCCATACATAGATATAATTAAAAAATATTGTCATAAGCAACTTACAAAAAGAAGTGAAATCCCACAATTTTCATGTAAAATGTTGCCATGAAGATACCATGGCTCGCACAGTCAAAATGTTACCAGATCTCATGTAGAGCCAAGCTTATAATTCTACACGCCCTAACTCTACAAGCCCTACCTTCACAAACTATACATCAGTCAAATATGTGTGGCTTGGCCGTTTCGCTACTACAAGAACTATTGTATAACAGAACAGTAATGAACAGTGAAAACCACATACATATCGCTGTGGTTTTACTTCGTACACCTACCCTACCACCGTGCTATGGTTTGTGGTGTCCTCACAATGTTTTTCTACACCGAACGCTTAAGCTCTTGTATCTTCGTCACATTCCACGGCATTACCACTGAGCTATTAAAGCTAGTTCGTTTCAGAGTTATTTGTATTTTCATGGCTCAAACGCGACTTACGCGACTGATTTCGGGCCCCTGTGCCACCTGAATCTCCATAGCTGAGGGCTTTAGAGGAATCTTCAACAGAAAACTTTTTGTAGTATTCATTTCGTTATTAATTGGTATGGTTTTACTGTTTTTATAATAGCTGGGTAAGTAACTCCTATTAAAGGTTTTAACATAATAAAATCAGGTTCCTATTGCAACCTGAACTGAATCTCCATAACGAAGAAGACTGCGAGCGATCTCAAACAGAGTTGTAGCCAGGACCGTTCGGGGGGGTCGAAATATGCTGATATTGGGTTGTTAAACTTTAAAACACGTCATCCCGCTATTCTTTTCATACAAAATCTCTGTACTTATTATGGCGTTGTTAAACATTTTTCGTTAGATGTTTTAAGCAAATAAAATAAAATAATCTTGTGCACTATATCTAGGCCTGTTTATAGGCAAAAATAAAAAAAAATTTGAAACAAACTCAGTAAGAGCCTCCGAAAAACAGCGTTTTTGCCCAAATTTTACCTGAACTTTGGTCATATCTAATCAAAATAAAAATGTAATTTATTCAGTTTAGGCCCTAGAAAGGCACTTATGAACGTTGCATTGGTACATACAGTTGAATTTACCACCGGTTCGGAATACATTTAACTAACTAATATTATAAAGAGAAAAGATTTGATTGTTTGTTTGCATTGAATAGGCTCCGAAGCTACTGAACCGATTTGAAAAATTCTTTCACTGTTGGCCAAGCCACATATTTTGACTACGGTGTGTAGAGTTTGTGAAGTTAGGGCTTGTAGAGTAAGTGCATGTAGAGTTATAAGCTTGGCTCTACGTGAGATCTGATCACTTTTTGACAGTGCGAGCCATATGTCTTGGCAACATTTTACATAAAAATGTTTTTGGTGGGATTTCACTTCTTTTTGTAAGTTCCTTATGATTTTTTTTTTGTTTGAAATTTCCAAGTTTTATATTTTTTTTGTTGTTTGTGTTCTAATACAAGCTTACATACCCAAAAGTAAAAGAAAAGTACCCTATGAGTTTTGATGATCATCAGTGAGTCAGTGACGAAATCGGGGTTTTTTGGATATCAATAAAATCTAAAGTATAAGAGCTATGTTATTGAAACTTAATGTTTAATAAGTTCACTATTGACATCATATCCTGAGAATTTTGTGTATCTGGTATAATCCAAATCCAAGTTATGAGGATTCAAAAAAACGACGAAGCGCTTCGGGAAAAGGTAGGTAGTGCCCTTTCGCTTCGCTTGTCTGTCTTGGAGGGGGGGGGCACTTCCGTGCCCCCAGATCTCAAGCGCCCACTGGTTTGTCAGAAACAGAGATACATGAGTACCTGGAGATGCCAACTGTAAAGCAGGAAGATAGCAACAACAGCCAGACATATAAAGCAAGACATAACAAACTTAAAAATGAATTGGTAAAAAACCTCTTGTAAAGCGCCTGAAAAGATGGCAAATACTGGACTTAGACCAAAGAAATTAAATTTCTTTTACCCTTTACGGTGTCATTTAATGGAATGACACCTACCCCTGATACCTCAACCACATCTGATTATGGCTAAGGAGCCGATAGCAGATAAAGGAGAAAAATTATTATTATAATTAGGCTGAATGTCCGCCAGAGCTGTGTAGTGAGGGATGTGCTAAGTTACCCTTTACGGTGTCATTTAATGGAATTACACCTACACCTCTGATACCTCAACCACATCTGATTATGACTAAGGAGCCGATAGCAGATAAAGGAGAAAAAAAACCTATTTAGATTGTGAAAGGCTGAACGGTTACCGCTCAAAAAATGATATTTGCAATGGCCTTCTATAAGGTCATGTCCCAATAATTAAGTAGGTAGTTTAGTAGCTTTAATTTAATACTCACATTGTTATAATAACAAAATGTAGGTATGTGTTATCATGGTTATCCCCCTGTCTTGACGGCATATTTAATTTATTATGTGCTGTCACTCCCACAATTAAAAAGTGTGCCAAATAAATAGAGTTACTTACACTCAACTCAACCTAATAATAAACTCGAAAAACATTACCCTCCTTCTGGGTCAGTCGGGTAAAAATGTGTATGGGTATGTAATCAAAGAACATTTATTTTTTAAAACGATAATTTATTGATTTAACCGTAAATATATTAGTCTATGTACACAATAGGGACGTCAACAAAATGCAAACGGAGAGCCAGCTGTCTACCAGTAATATATCTACTGATCGTCATTTCAAACTAACTTTCACGCATAAATATCGGTGATCATCCATCACACATCCGATTAAGTCGTCAACATGTGATATGTAGCCACAGCCACCGAATATTCACATTCTAAACATCCCACATAAGCTTGCCAAAGTTCACTACACAATACGCATACAAGAAATTAACTAAATCAAACACAAATTTCAACATAATTAAAATACTGAATTTACTTCAAAGATATTGAAATATCAAATTGCTTCAAAATACTAAATTTTCTAGTATTTACACTAAACTATACTATAATTAAGTCAGGATTATCAACGTGCTCATTATAACTTTATCATTTACACAATAGTTTACCACCAAGCTTCAATCGCTGAATTCTTCTGAGTAAAATGCATTTTACTTACGCATAATTTCAAGTGTCATCTGAAAGAAAATAAATGGAAGTACTGATACAATTGAAATTAATTTAATAAGATGTCTAGAAAATTTACAGAATGGTTCACAATTAATTATTAAATTGTTGATCCCAATAAGAATAATAAGGAGAGCAAGTATGAAGATAAGAATTATTTATGGCAATAGTAATAAATTTTAATGCACATAAGATAACTCGCACTACTTTTACTGGCAAAAAATCTAGACAGCTCATTGAAGTATGTATCACTACACAAACAGCATGTTATCAATCACACCAATATTTTCTTGACATGTACCGGGCACATCATTTTAATATTGTACTTTCTTTTTACACACTACATTTTGCAACCATTGTTATTAATTACTATACATTTTCAGTCTTTGCACATTATTTACGTTGGTTTAAAACTAATTAAGTGTAGGTATTATTCGGTCTCGCTATGTAGTTAAACATAAATAAAATACTTTTTGTCACAATAAATTAAGCTTTGAGCATTTTCGATGTATTTATAATGATGATCCCTTATTGATCTGACATGCAGAAACAATAGAAGATTTTAAACATATTATGGAAGATATTTTATATGATGGTTACGTAGTTAATTGTTTCATCAAAAGTGACAAATTATATTTTATGCACATTATAATTAAAATCAAATACCGTATTAAAGGCACGTTTTAAGGCAGTACAACCAAATAATGTATATTGATGATAATAGTGTGCAGTTTTAACTTATCCTATATACCAACGCACATTGGGCTGAAATTATTTATGTATGTACTTTCATTTGATAAAATAGTTCCAATTTTAATTTGAGAGTCAGTAATGATCCAAAAGAAACAAACAGGCTAAGCGGCTGACGGGGAAACAAAATAGAAAGTAGATAAAAACAAAACAGATGAAAGTGTTTGGCACTGTTTGAGACCTATTTAAAAAAATCAATAAACAAAATAACAAACTGCTGAAATAAAATTAAGTAATCACTCTATTTAATCAAAATGCATACGGCAGTGCAACACATATAATATTATAATGAGCATCCTGAATTTCTTATTCAACACTTTTATAGGTTATTGCAATAAACATATCGAGGGGTGAGGCTTTAAAATATGTATTAAGTGATATTTTTAATAAGAGCCTCTTGAAAGGGCGCAGAGATGAAAATCATAACATTTTTAAGCACCTAATTCATGTTTTTAATGTGGGAGCTTAGACCGAACGAGTATCATTGCTAACTATTATGTAAGTAAATAAAAAGGTGTCGAAAATCAACACATCACCAACTTTCCACTCTTGAACATAATTTAAAATAACATTCGAGCTTTACCAGCGGTATTGCCCGACAAAACACTATATAATTATATTGAATTAAATTAAGCTGGTCTCTTCATTCACGATCTTCAAAAAAAACAACGGGATACGCACTACATTTTTAGATATTGATAGACAGTGGAATACAAAACCGTCTATTCATGTTACATGAACCTGTTACCAATATAACAGGAATCCCAAAAGAAATACTCACATGTACAAACACATCTCTCGATTCATTCAAGTCAAAATATATCCTTCCTTAATTTTAATTCACCAGTTTTACGAGAACTAATTATACTAATTAATATAGATAGTAGGTACACAAGTTAATTAGTAAAAAAAAAAATGTGTAACTCACACAACAAAAAAGTGGAGTAAACTGAACGGAAACATTTATAATTTATCAACTACATTGTGTCACAACTCGTATTAACTTATCGCAAGGGAGACTAAAGTATACAACTCATGATGCGAAACATAGCTTCGTTCACTACGGCCGCGGTGGCCGGGGAAGCTAACAACAATTCTCGGTTGAATTATTTATATACAGTGTTAAATGAAATGCAATCCCATTTATAAGTAATCAGCGTCATTAAAAGTATTTAACGTAGTAAGTAAGGAGCCGGCGGCGGTGGCGGTAGTGTGAGGTAGTGTTAGTGTGAGGCGGCCGGCACAAGCTCACGACTCCAGCGGGATGTCCCACTCCGCAAGACCGCGGTCCACTAGCTCTCTGTTCAGGAATATTACTTGCTGAAATTTTACAAATATTTTTATGTTAGCAAATGTATCACAAAACTAGACATTTCAATCATGATCCAACCTAATGGACATTCTAATTTATTATAGTATTACAGACATTCCAGACAGGATGTGTAGTTGTGCAACATTCAGATATTTTTTAGCTTAAAGCCCATCACAGATGTAGCTATAATATATATTAATATGCCGATCTATAATATAAATTACAGTACAAGTTGGTGAAGTAACAGAAATATATATTATAGCTGCGAGTACGGTCACTCAACGATTAGTATTGAAAATATATCGTAATATGCCTTGCTATGATTTATATTAATATTACTAGCTGTTCGTGTCCGGCGTCGCCCGGATGAAATTTCGGTTACATTATTGGAGTTTTCCTAGGGATCCCTATTGTTTTATTAATATATAATATATCCTATGTTATTCAGTGATAATTCAGCTTTCTCCTGGTGAAAGAATTTTTAAAATTGGGCCAGTAGAGATTGAGTTTATTCATTACAAACAAAAATCCAAATCTCTCTTTATTATTAGTGTAGATGTAGATAGCTACGTCTGTGATGGGCTTAAAACTAAAGTCAACTAAAGTCTAAACTAAAGTCAACGTCTTTGCCCTCGCATCGATTCAATCACACATTAACGGCTGAATTAATTTGGATGAAATTTTGCACACAGAAAACAGATAGAATATTCTAGAATAACTTTTTTGGTTCAATTAGCAATGTTGTCAAGTGAATTAAATGCGCTTGTTTATTTAAGTTTAATAATTCCGCAAAATGGATCCGTCACCTTTTACATAATTCAACGTCACATAATTATAATGTATGTATCATAGAGTTAGAATATTAATAGAGCGACTGTACTAGAGTACGGACCGTGAGCACGGGTACGGGCATTATGCCTTGAAACGAAGTGCGCGTACATATTTTGAACGACTAAAATACATATAATGAATGCCAATTTCTCGTTTTTTATCGATATTTTTACCGGGGACAAAATGACAAGGTATCCATATCGACATTTTGTCTGAAAATCAACTAGCGTACGATATATCTGTGAATGCATCTATATGGAAACTGGTCACGCTTCGCGCAAGGTAACTTTATTAACGCTATCACTGTATAATATTGTAAGTGGTATGTATGTATGTATAGTATGAAGTATGACAGTGGTCGGTTGGTTGGTCGCTGTACCTGCGGATGTAGCGTGAGGTAGAGGTGCACGAGCGGCAGGCCCGCCTCGTCGTAGCCGGCCACCTGCGCGTGCAGCAGCTGCCCGGCCGTCAGGCCCGCCATGATGCGCAGGGCCTCGCCACTCCATTCCGACTCTACATTATAAATAAATCAAATAATAAATAAATAATATCCTGGGACATTCCTCACACGGTCATCTGGTCCCAAACTAAGCAGAGCTTGTACTATGGAAACCAGATAACTGATATAATACATATACTATTTTTTGTTTGTAAGTACATACTTAATATACATTATTACACCCAGACTCAGGACATACAGAAATGTTCATGAACACAAATGCATGTCCTGTGTGGAAATCGAACCCACGACCGCAGTGGCGCGTAGGTGGAATCTTAATTAAACAACTGCGCCAAATGGCCCGTCAAATAAATAAATGTAATGTATACTATTCAGTTGAGTAAATTTCAAGAGAAAAATAATAAAAATATGTTTGTTTTGAATACTGTGAGCGCATTCACGTTCCGAATTGTTGACAGGACTCAGCTGTCATAGACGTGATATCTAAATCGGTACGCAAATGATTCATGCGCTACAGGCGATTATGGCATAATATGGAATGTAACCATGGTAAAACTAGAGGCAAGGGCAGTCATACAAAACCTGTTACCTCCGATTTCAAAAGAGAGATAGGTATTTGAAGGAATATAAACGATTTTATCATGTGGCTAACTGGAACTATTTAAGTGTATTGATCAGAGATATGTTGTATTGGTCACATATTTCAATGAATTATCAAAGAAACAAAAACTAACTAGTGTATTTAATCTATGTCCAAATAAAGTTTTGAATAAAGAGATCTTTATTTTATTTCCTGGTATTAGTGATGAAAGGTACACTTGCTTTATATTTATACTATCTCTTGTAAAAAGGGGGGTTATATTTAATTGACTTTGATTCACCAAATCTGTCAAAAACAGTGTTAAACGAAGACCATTGGTGGGCATTTAAAGAAATTTAATAATGGTGTTCGTTACGATTAACACCAAAGACACGCGGTACAAGCTCTTTGGTTTTGCGCCTTAGTTATAGTTATTATGATATCGGATATGTAGTTGGTACAATTTGATATCAGATTCAAAAGTATTAGCTACTTGATATAACGGACTCATGGACTATACTCCTCTACTCAGGTTATTGCTCCCGCGACCTTGCTTCGTTGCGGACGCGCATTTTTGGCAATCACTTTATAGGTATGTATCTACCTACATATATTTATAGAGCATTTATTTTCACTGAACTAATAGCCAACGTGTTACGTTACACAAACATTAGAATGTTACGCATGAAACAAAAATAAAACACCATTAATAATATCACATTCACAGTTGAACTATAAACCTCATCCTTATGTCGTTTGATAAGGTCTAATCAAACTCCATTATCAACATCTTTGTCAGTATTTCCTGTCCTATATTTGCTCGTAAACTAGTTAAGCCTACTTACCGATGATATTCTTCCGATATTCTTCTGATATATTACTAATGTGAATATTTTAGATGTAGTCGATAAGCGGGTAGTGGGAGGGATTCGCAACGCAATAAAAATTACTTAGGTATTTAGAGCTAGATATTTTGTAAGCGAATATCTGTGTCAATTATGACAACCGTCAATATTTTAAGACTTTTTCGACGATGATACCTACGCCATACGGTATCGCGTATGGCGTAGGTATCATCGTAATATAAAGATATCTCCCGTACAAAAATAGACTACGATTTTATTTTTTTACCTTTGCGTCATATGGTAACATTGAGTCGTATTCTGCAAGTAAAATGGCCATGACAGACAGACGGACATGACAAACTATTAAGGGTCCTTGCTTGAAAATGTTTCGATAGGTAAATTAAATTATTATATGAAAAAATCTATGCACTTCTTGAATACTTCTTGAAAACGATTTTACAGTTCTTTGTAAAATCGTTTCAAATTGTTAATGAAATCAAAGTCAAAGCCATTTATTTTATGTAGACCCTAGTAGGGCCTAAATTACTTATGAATAAAATTATAAAATAGAAAATAAAAACCGGCCAAGTGCGAGTCGGACTCGCACACGAAGGGTTCCGTACAATATTATCAAACTCAACTTTGCTATGAAAAAAAAAACGCCTAAAAAGGCGTTTCTTGGCCCCCCTTTAATTTTTAATAGTATTTCATTTTTATTATTTGTTGTTATAGCGGCAGTAGATATACACATTCTCTGAAAATTTCAGCTGTCTACATATTACCGTTCATGAGATACAGCCCACTGACAGACAGACGGATGGGCGGACATAGTAATAGGGTCCCGTTAGGCACCCTTCGGGTACGGAACCCTAAAAAGTGTTAAAGTAAATTATAACATTCTTAGAATCTAATATAATATGCCATTCAACATGGACTTGGGCAAAAAATACATTTCAACGAAATCTCATAAAAAATCAAATACATAATCAATTTAAATAATAATAGCTGTTAATTTATTGCCAAAATAAGCAAACTACCTTGAAGCTGTTAACTTAAAATCGACGAAAGATACCGCTATAAAATGACCTTGTCCTACTTAAGTATTTGATTCATATGCTTTATATGTAGAATGGATGGATACATGCAGAGTTCGAAGATGTTTGTTCGGAGCCTGGCATACCCATCAGGCAGCATTTTCTTTTGTGCATGTAGTAATATTCAAAAAATCGAGCTTGTTACTGTTTTTATACCTTTTCTGTATATTTCATAGTTTAGGACATGGCTCAAGACTATATTAATATAAACTGATATGCATATTTATACTCGTACATAGGATAAACAAACACGTTTATGTACATACATTTTGTCCTTGGAAGTAACCGATTTCACGACCTCTGCGGGGCAGTTAGCCGCAGCCTAGCCCCCGCACCGACAAGCCCGGAACTTGTAATAAGCTACTGGCCTACATTAATAAGATGATTCAATAGAACCAAATACAGAAATTTGATATATTTTTGATTGATAAGATAAATTATGACATATATAATATGTACCTATATATATACTGTCATATTATTGAAGCAATATACATTATGTTAAGAAACAACTTACTCGCATTTCGAAAGCTAATAATGATGAAAACCTTGCCATACCGGTTAGTATAAAAGATTGATGAAACATATAAATAAATTAATAAAAAAGTTTACCATTATTTGCTGGTTTCACAAACGCCAAAAGGGCTTCTGTCGCCTGGAAAGGCAGTGTCATGAAATCTGAACGGATCTGTTTGAGCTGATCATTGTCGACGGTGAGGTATCCCCCAAAGTCCACAAGCTTCACAACAGATGTGTCATTCTCTTCAGAGGTTGATATCACTTGCGCGCGATACCAATTATTCTCGGTCGGTGCCGCGCAGATTGAGCCCTCTGTTAACAATACACGATATTTTTTGAGACATCCACTAAAATAAAGCGGAACACGGAAGAAATTACGTTAATATAGTTTAAAGCAACAATTTTGTACGTAATATGCATAATGTTTCAGAGAAAGTGCACCATTAACATTACACTCGCTCACAGTTCAAGGTAATGTAAAATATTTCACAAATAAAGAACTGGTTCCGAAAAGTGAGGGGTACCTTTGACGGGGCGTGGCAGCGATGGTACGTCCGGGTTCTGGTAGGTGGCGGCCATCAGCCGGTGCAGCGCGTGCAGCGACGGGAACGTGGGGTGCAGCGGCTGCTGCAGGAAGAAGTGCCCCGCGCTCACCAGGCACGTCATTATTGTGTCATTGTTCACAGATTCCACAAGCTGCAATCGTCATTTTTAGGTTGTACATACAATGGTGCTCATTATGTTGTTTAAAACTAAACTAATTTAGTCTCACTACATCTCTTTCTAACAAAGACTATAAGAAAAGGATGTAAGAAATTTTAGTCCTGTTTAAAAAATTAGTCCGATTGCTTTATTCGACATAAATTTAGTCGCCATCAATATTAGTTAAGTTTATGTACCCGCAAATGAAAACGGCAAAGACTAATTTCACAGCTTTAAAAATGTTCTATCCTTTTCCAATAATGTTTGTAAGAAAGAGATGTGATGGGATTAATATTTGTTTAGTGCGATTTACAACAGATTGGCACTAATGTTAATTAAACTACTGAAATCTTGTATGTAATGTAAGCCAAACTGACACTAGACACATTTTGTGTTGCAACATACTACATTCTTATTGCCAGACACAGACTTGATTCCAACCTGCAGATCGAGTTTTATTGTAAACTATGTAATTCATACAAAATAATTATATTGACATAATATTAGAAACATCTCAAATAGATATAAAACATAGTACAATATAATGATGCTATAAAAAAACGTACCTGCAAGAACTCTGGTACTAATGGAGCTAATCTTTGATATAATTCAGCACTTATTTCTTGTAAAGAAAAGTTGGGAAACTTCTTTTCAGGGAATTTTTCTTTGATCATATCTAATGCTGCTTCAATTTCACACTGAGTTCCTGTTAATAGAAAATTCAGTAAGTATTCAAATAAAACAATAATTGAAAAAGAAAACCATTCTCTAGTATTACATATTAGGTTTTTTTTTGTAGTTTAGCTTTTATCGGAAATCCTTAAGATATTGTACCACTTGTTAGAAACTTATTGAAGTAACCCTTTTTTTACTACTTCAATGCCCAGTTTATATGTTTATATTATAACAATAACCTACAAAATTCATTGAGACGGCCAGCCAAACAGGGTGTTTGATGGACAAAGATATGTTTTGAACTGAAGGAGGAGGCAGATATGATTATTTTAAAATACATATAAAAATCATTACAACATCATACAATATCTTTGTTGTCCATCAAACACCCTGTTTGACTGGCTTTTACCTAATATTTGAAAGGTGTGGTAAAAGTATGTTAACCCATTATAAATTTTCATTAAATATAAGAAGGATTAAGTAACAAATATCGTTTTACCTTCAACTGCACAAATTTTTTGTTTAACTGAGTCAGGATGTCTGCGGACATAAACACTTGCACCAGTTTTAGCCTTGATTTGTGTAACAAAAGACCCATGTTTTCCTATTAAAAGACCAACTAATGTTTGGGGTATTACAAATTGATGTATTCTTAGCCCTGTATCAGATGGAACCATGTTCATATTTGCTGGAGGAGGGCTGGCAGCCTCAGAACATCCTTTTCCACTGTCACTGGAACCCTTAAACACAATTGTTTTTATTTAAATATTTGCTAGATAAAGTATGCAGTTAAGATACAGAAATTTCAATAAGAAAATTATTTCAACATACCTCACTATGGTTATCAGAAAAGTGACACATTGATGGACTAGCTAACATGGGATCAACTGGGCTATGGTTTGCAGAGTCCCTCTCTGATATACGTCTAGTTTGTGCTGCAGAAAATCTGTTATTATCACTTTCATTACTATCACTAGGTTCATCAACAACATGATTGTTAACATTAATGTCTTCATTGTTAGCTACAGCACTTTCTTCAGTAGTATTGAGCTCTGATTCTATAGCTCCCAAATTTGTACTACTATGATGAGGTGCTATATCTTCTTGCACAATAATGTTGGTTGCCATTATATTAGTATTATCTTCATTATTAGTCAACAAAGACTCATCTAAATCACTTTTAGTAGCCATATTAATAGAAAGAGCCTGAATAGGCGAATCTAGTTTAGGTGGTGATTCTTTTATAATAAATGAAGCCTCTTTGGTGCGTACGCTCACCACCAAATTTTGTTTGTCTAAACTGGCTGACATTATTTTTTCTCTTCCAACTGATTTACTTCTGATAATCTTTTCTATTTCCAAATCAACTTCTTCATCTGTCAATACCAAAGGAGAAGAACGCTGGGAACTGATTCCGTTAGGGATTATGTCAATGGGGGCTGACTTTATAATGGAGTGGTCAGCTTTTCCCAATGGCGACTTTTTCTTAGCTTCAGCTTGGGCATTCAGAGCTTCTGCAAGCTCCTCTTTCAAAGTTTTTATTCTTTCTCTTCCTCCTGGGTCAGACTTTGCATATTCCCTCTTTTTTCTGAACCAGAAAATTCCCAATAAAACTGCTATTGATGGCACAGACCACATAAGCAACTGACGACACGGTGCCATTGTAAAAAGCCACGTTTAATTATAATCTAAAACAAAAATGCATACTTAAAAAAAGTGGTCCAATTTTGGTTAAAACTTGGATGTACAGTTCTATGAACAGAAAACCATGAATAAAATGAGTAAGAGTGAGTCTTTGGCATTGCATTGAATTCACAAAAATTGCATTTATTTGTTGGGAAATTAAAACAGATATGTAATAAAATATTTTAGCCTACTAGTACTAATAAATGATTGTAATAATTATTTTTTCTGGAGGAATTATATGAGACGGTCACTCCTCATGCTAGCAGAGGATTATAATGTCAAAAATTTGTTATTGGAGTAGATATGATTAAAGGACCCTGCACAAAATTTATGAAAAAATCCATTCAGTTGATTTGGCTGAAATTCAAGTTAATTGGACCACACATCTCTTGGATCTCTTCCATACAAACATTAACATCCCCTAAACCTAATTGTAGTAAAAACTAATAATGAGAAATTTATTATTTATTTAGGTAAATAATCATGCAAGTTTATAAATCCAAGGAATAAGACTTATCATACAAACAAAATCCCCCCCCCCCCCTTTTCACCCCCTTAAAGGTTGAATTTCCAAAAACCTGTGTGCAAAATTTCAAGTTTGTAGCCCCAGCGGTTTAGGCACTGCAGCAGATGAATGAGTCCATTAGTCAGCTAAGTAATTATATATGTATATAGATATATTATATGCAACAAAATATAAGAATAAAAGAACAAAAGTGAGGTCATTAGTTACATTAGATATGGCTGGAAAATACTTTTTATGGTTTCATAATTTAAATAGACATATTTAAAACTCGTCATTATTCTTGCAACTTTACACCATCAATCACCGTGTTATAGACAATATTTTCCCAAAATTTCAGACAAATCGATCAAACTGCTTTGTATGGTGCCAACATTGAAATAGCCATATTTTCAAAACTAGTCATTATTAAATGATGCATCTTAACACAATCAATCACCATGCTATAGACTATATTTCTCCTCAATTTTGACTGAATGGCTTTTTCCATACATTTTGTAAATACCTTTGCTATACAAAACATAATAATTTATTTAATTCAGGCTAATTGATCACATCATAAATTTCACTTGTAAACATGCAAATTAATGCGTTTTCAGGGCAAATGCCTTTCTCTCCTAAAATGTAAAATATCCATATAACATAAAAACAGTGTTATTTCAGAGGCAAAAATAGTTTTTACTGTGGTTGAAATAATCATCAATATTAAAAACTTTTCAACAGAAAAAAATCTGCTCCTATGTCCTCGACCATATAATAGTTTTTACAAATTGTTAATATATACAGATCACAATGAATATATACTATTCTGTTGATTATTTATGGAGTTAGAGTCATATTTTCACTTTATAGTTGACCTCATTTTCTATAAACTAAATTATTTCTTTCAACTTGTAATATTATTATATATAGCCTGCTGCCAACAGCCATACATTTCAATCTTATAACATAATAATATAAACACTCTTAAAATAAACAAAAAGCCACTGAATTTGATAATTTTAAAGATAAGCAGTTGACACACTTACTTGTAGATACTCCATTTTAACTAGCTGATTGTATTTTTATTGGTATCACATAAATATATATTTTAATCCTTCTTTGTTGCTAGATGGAAAAGAACCAGCAGGTAGCTATAAGTAGGTTATTGTCCCGCGTGTTTATTTACCATTGAATAAATAACATGTGGTTATTAATAGTATTCAATTTTGTTTAGGACACAAAAGTAGAACAGATCCACAAATACACATTCTAGTATAAAATATCTAAAAACTGCTGGTGAAATACGGCAAGTATGGGACCCCCTACAGTTCGAGCGTGTCAATAATAGCCATAGACGACCACTGCTGTATTTGTTAATTAATAATTGAGTTTACAGCATGTTCGGTAAAACAACTTCTAAATTTGATACTAATAATAACTGCACAACCATGTGCTTCTGATCTTTGTAGCACGTAAGCAAATAATACGTTACCCGGTGAGGGTCACGAGCGTTATGTAGAAACCTCAGCCAACACGTAAGCAAAATATGGAATGGTACCTAAATGAAAGATTACGCAATTAAACATATGTCAATACCTTGACAAATAAAAGTTACAGGTACAAGTGTAATAATTTGCAGATATGAATTTGTCTATGTCTTATAAAATATGTAACATAGGTCACGACTATGATACGAACTTACGCCTGCTCATTTACCGTGATTTAGATGAGGAATTCTGCCGCCGGTTAGATTAGACAATATATACTTACTTAGATATCCAACAAAAGATGTTCGCACTTTCAATCAAAGAAATAAAAACAACTTTAACATATGAGTAATCTGAATAAACTACTGAATTTATATATTTTTTCCAACAATCCACGTGCTCACAATGTTTTCGAAGCACAACAAAATTCAATATGGCGGACAGTGTTGCTAACTCTAAATCTTGAAAAATGCTGAAGGTTAAAGCACTTATTACACCTTCCTATTTTTAGGATCCTAACTAGGAAATAGGAACGTGTAATCGCAGAAAGAACGGTTAGTGTCCTAAGTAGTGAGATAGGAAGGTCCCAACCGCTCTGCTTCCTTAAACAGGAAAGTGTAATCGCGTCGCTCCGATTTAGGACGTTTAGGGATGTAACATTGTTCTTCAAAACATCGATGTTTTGAAATAATTATATAAGGCTTCTAAAGTCTTGGCGTATATTTTGAGGGATGAATGTATAGGTCATTAGTAATCAAAAAACTAATGGGGGAGGCCTATGTTCAGCAGTGGACATCTATGGGCTGATATGATGATGATGAATCAAAAAACAATAATAGAATAATAATCCGTACAATATATAATAATTTCAAAACATCGATGTTTTGAAATAATTATATAAGGCCCTTCTAAAGTCTTGGCGTATATTTTGAGGGATGAATGTATAGGTCATTAGTAATCAAGAAACAATAATAGAAAAATAATCCGTACATTGAAAGTACTACATTATTTATAAATTAATACTTGGTACTTACTTACATAAAGTTCAATTTTGTTTTATTTTAACATAAAGGAGCTCATTTGTATTCATTGAAATTTTAATTTGTGTGATCGGTTTGAGAGAATAAATAACTTAAAACATCGGAAGAACATCGATGTAAGTATAGTTATATTTTTTTTAAATCGACCTTTGTTACATCCCTACGAGTCGTCCGTCCCGCTTTAAGTATAGTTGCTATACTCTTTGCCGCGTCCTAGTTAGAAAGCAAGATAGTGTAGTGTAATAAGTAGCTTCCTGCTTCCTTGTTAGAACCATCCTAGTTAGGATCCTAAATATAGGAAGGTGTAATAAGCCCTTAAAGCGTCTATAGACGTACATACATACTAAGAAGTAGTGGTGGCCATCAAGGATATTGAACCTTGATGGACGCTTGATGGCCACACAACCAACGAATGAGTGTAGCAGGGATTTTTTGGCGGGAACTTGTAGGGTAACGTTGCATTTTCATTTTTATTTTCATAAATTCGTGTATTTTGAGTTTTATTGCATATTATCGGTGGTATTTTATCCAATAAAGATTAATCCATGTACACCAGTGAAGTGAAATGAAATGAATTATGTGTATCGAGATTTTACAAGTTGTCTGAAAAATTCCGTGTATAGTTTTAGTACAATGACCACCTTTTTACTGAAACTGGACGATGACTATGCGGACTATGTGAAGGTTAATGTGCTGACTATAATTAAAGCGATATTATAAATAAAATGTATGCGACTGAAGGACTTAGTAAACATGGTCATAAACAAATTAACAAAATAAAAAAAAAAGTGTAGCATTTTTTTGGCATAAGGCCTAATCCTTAATCTAAGGCATAAGGCGATGAATGGACTTTTTGGCGGGAACTTGCAGAGTGACATAGCGTTTTCATTTTTATTTTCATAAATTCATGTATTTTGAGTTTTATTGCATATTATCGGTGGTATTATATCCAATAAAGATCAATCCATGTGCACCAGTGAAGTGAAATTAAATGAATCATGTGTATCGTGACTTTTCAAGTTGTCTCAAGAAGTCCGTGAAAAGTTTTAGTACAACAACCATTGTACTAAAACATGACTTTTATGGACAGTGACTGACTGAGGACTATGTGAACGTTATTTATTGTGACTACAACTTATAATATAACTGGAAAATGGCAAAATACACAAGCCGTGTGACGCCAACCACGGAACAAAAAAAACAATGGAAGTGCGAAGTAGGCGTGACCCGTGTCGCCACAATTAAGCGTTGTTACGCCCTTTGACTGTTTGACGATCCGCGCGGGCGAGGAAAACAATAGAAATCTATTGTTTATTTTTTAACCGAAAGTCAAGGCAACGCATATTTGATCCCAGTCGTATCTTAGCACTACGTCTAGTCGGTAGTCTCGTCACATTCCTTGTTTTCCGTAAATATGCCTTACTGTTCAATTTTGGAGTGCAAGAATGATAGTAGAAGGAAAAATCTCAATAATGAAGGTGGTTCATATCATCAGTAAGTACGATTTAATAGTTTATCTATTAAAATCAAATTATTTCAATTCACTATTAATTTAATAGAAATTCAAGCTAAAATCATCCTTATCACTTTGCAATACATTTCATTTCATCATGTATTTTATTCTTTAAGTTTTTCGCTACTCACCCAGTGACACCAGTGATGTAGTCGGGTTGGTTGGATGCTGGATTTATCGACATGCATATTTTAACAAAATATGAGCAAAAGTATTGAAATCAATGTGTCGTTTTTAAAATATGAATAGCCCTGTGTTTTACTACAAGCTTATTGTTTTAGTACCTTTCTTAACCAACAGTTTTATTTTGGTTTCAGCAATACAGGTACTACTGCAGGTTCTTCAAAAAGACTAGTTAAATCCGAGACGCAACCAAAAAAAAATAAAAGTCGACTTTATGAATGTTCCGTGGACACGAAAAACTATAACCAGGGGGCCAAGTCTGCTAAAATGTCATTCCGACACGATTCAATTGCAATTCAATTATCATTGAGCCGATGTGCGCAGTCTAATTTTCATAATGGTCGCATAATGGTCTCTTATTAGCGCTCCTGTACACGATGCCGCCGCCGCGCCGCCTCCGCGCCGCTACCGCGACGTTGTTCGCCATTATTTAATTGAGTTATTCCATTGCCAGCCGCCAACGAACGTGCAACACGTTTCATCTCCGTAGCTAGCAATGTATTACTGACAACTGTATAGAATGCTTTAATCAAGCGGCGGCGGCGCGGCTAAGGTGCGGCGGCGGCGCGGTGCCGGCGCGGCGGCGGCATCGTGTACAGGGGCGCTTAGTGTTGTGATAGATAGTAGTAGAGTTGCCATAAAAAAACAACTCATTTCCGTAAGTATTTATTCAAATAATTATTTAAATAGTTTGAACTCATAATTACGTAGATACCACAATAACAGTTAAAATTATTTACAGATACACGGTAAATATTAAATCTAAGTTATCCATACTTAATATTATCAATGCGAAAGCAACTCTGTTTGTTTGTTTGTTACTTTTTCTCGTCTAAACGGCTGAGCATAGGTATGTAGTGCCCGGGTTATGATATAACCCGGGGAAGGACTTAGGCTATGATCTTTTGTCTCAAAAAATAATCTTGAAAGGGGTGAAATAGGGTTTGTATAAGCAATCCATAATTCCTCAAGTTAGGGATCTGAACATTCATTATTTAAGCTTTGGATAACAAAAAAGATTCTTTTAAAAATTCTTTAGATGCACTCCTATTTAAAGTCCTTACAAAAAAAATGCTATTACCAAGGTCATTTTAAGTTGATAATATTTTACATCATATAATTTGGATGCATAGTTTTTGAGATACTTCTTTAAAAATAACAAAAAGATCGCACGCTTATTAAGTTAGGAATTGGTGCGGGACGCGGCGTGGGGCATACGGATTAGGGAGGTACTCTATAATTTTTGACAAGATTTAATTTTTATACTTTGTCGGCGTGATGAATATGTATACTCATGCCACATTACAGATTTCTAGTACTAAGTTTCTGAGCTAAGCCGAGGACAGACCAATTCCCACCTGCCTTCCCATTGCCTGACCAACCATGCGGTTATACATCCTGAATCTTGGGGATCGTAAGGCAAATGACGCGGACAGATAGAGGGATGTACATGGCGAAACGTCGGGTTCCTTGTTGATGAAACCCTACAATTGTGGAACTGACTGTTGTTATTCGCTAGTAGGTAATTTCATACAATTGACTCGTCTTACTTGGTTTTGATGAAGGTGGGTTGGCCATTTCACATATTTTTTTTAAATGGTTGGGATATTGAGTGTCTCAGTAACTTATCTCAGCTCTTGACACAGATTTCTGTGAGACAGTAAGGAAATTGCTCTGCCCAACTAATGTCTGGTATGACCCAGTAGCATAAAATGCCATAGCAATCAGAATCTACAATAGAAATATTATTGGCATAACAAGCGATATGTATGTATAGTAACAATATATTAGATAATTCTTAATTGTACACCATAAAGCTGTAAACAAAAAGAACAAGAAAAAACTCATTAAAACCCTTAAAGAACTCATTGTATTAGAAACATACAAATTATGAATTTATTATATTCATACCTTCATCGCGACAGATATGCCATCACTTCACCATCTCAGTATAGAACTCATATTTATTTCAATGTTCAACTACTACTAAATGCCCCAAATGTCAAAAATGCAATGGCCGCACAATCGTCTCATAATGATAAAAATATTTTCAAGTGCAGATCACTTGAAAATATTTTAATTAAAATTATTAAAAGATTATTGGATGGCGGATCTATCGTGCAATAATGAAACCACTGATATTTACGGAAATAGCAGATTATCAAACTTTTACCGAAAAATCAGTAGAAAAAAAATATGTATAAAACCTGTCAAAATTGACAAAGATTGAAGTTTCAGTGGAAAATGGCAATTGTGGGACCATTATGCCGTCATTATGCCGCCATTCTGACGCGATTTTGTTAGCAGACTACCAAAACTGTAAAATGTCACAATTTTGACACCACTGAAAGTTCATTGGAACACAATTGTAATAGCAGACTTGGGCCCCAGTTTTTCTGTACAATCTCATTCCGTAGGGTGTGGAATTCAATTAGAAAAAGAAAACATTGAAAATATTTATACTACAAGTGTTTCTACGAGTTCAACACCGAGAATAAAGAAATTAAAGATAATATTTTGCGAAAATAAAATTAAAAAACAAGGCTTAGAAATAAAGGTGGCATTACGTGGAAGACACGAATATATTATGGTTGTAGTAGCTTCTCTTAGCTAAGTGAAAATTGTATGAATAAGCATAATAATGTATATTGTATAAGTATATGGAACAAAAGCTGTAACATCAAAAGATCTTCCACAAAATAAAATGCCTTGCTGAGTTTCTTGCCGGAGTCTTCTCAGTTTAAATGTATTCCGACAGGTGGTAAATTCAACTGTATGTACAGTCGAGGACAAAAATAAGTATACACCACCAAGCCTCATAAAAAGTAGCCGTTCACATTATCATAGATATGGGAACATACAAAAGTTCAAAAATAAGTAAACACTGTTGGACAATTATGTATGTAAACAACAAGTTCAATAATATATATCCATGTATCAAATCATTAATTTGTGAACAATCAAAATACCATAAATATGTATTCATCATTATAGTCAAAAATATGTAAACTCATTGAAGTCAAGGCCTTCATGGAACTTAATTGAAAAACGGTAGGTATTTGAAAAAAGTTTTTAAAAAAATCAATAATTTTGTGTTCGGCCACGTTGGTAGTTTCGCGCTCGCGATGTTGTCAGCTCGTGCGCAAGCTGGCTGGCAACGTCGCCTACCGCATGATGTGATCAAGTCGTTGAGAAAGGTAAAGTTATTGTCGCTCCCTGTAACAGGGCACTCACTGAGCAATTTCAACAATTCGTCGTGACATTTTTATTCATGATTATTATTTCAAATATTTTGAATTAGTAGATACGTAGCCGTAGCCGTGTTTGGGATTGTTAGAATTGTCGTGAGATGAACTTTGGCCATATATGGTTTTCAGAGTCTGATGATGGAGTAGGAGGGTGGACACTGGAACTCCATTGCGGAGCAACGTAACCTAGCCATGTTTGTGGTTGTTGGAATTGTCGTGAGATGAACTTTGACCATATATCCATATATATTTCCTAAAAATGAATAAATAAATAAATAAATAAATATATGGTTTTCAGGGTCTGATGTTGGAGTAAGAGGGTGGGCACTAGAACTCTATAGCGGAACAACGTATCTTAGCCGTGTTTGGGGTTGTTGGAGTTTTCGTGAAATGAACTTTGACCTTATATGGTTTTCAGGGTCTGATGATGGAGAAGAATGGTAAGCACTGGAACTCCATAGTGGAGTTGAACTTTTTAGATACTGGTCCGATTGCTCTCAAAATTGATATTTGAGAGTCCTCGGGGTCGAAATACAAGTATCTTTTCTCAGAATTTTGAAAAAGTGTCCGCCATGTTGAACTTTTTAGATACTGGTCCGATTGCTCTCAAAATTGATATTTGGGAGTCCTCGGGGTCACAAACAAGAATCTATTCTCAAAATTTTGAAAAAGTGTCCGTCATCTTGAACTTATTAGATACTGGTCTGATTGCTCTTAAAATCGATGTTTGAGAGTCCTCGGGGTCACAAAACAAGAATCTATCCTCAAAATTGTGAAAAAGTGTTCGCCATTTTGGACTTTTGAGATACTGGTCCGATTGCTCTTAAAATCGATATTTAAGAGTCCTCGAGGTCACAAAACAAGAATCTATTCTAAAAAGTTTGAAAAAGTGTCGGCCATATTGAAATTTTTAGATACTGGTCCGATTTCTCTCAAATCGGTATTTGAGTGTCCTCGGGGTCACAAAACAAGAATCTATTCTAAAAAGTTTGAAAATGTGTCGGCCATATTGAAATTTTTAGATACTGGTCCGATTTCTCTCAAAATCGGTATTTGAGTGTCCTCGGGGTCACAAAACAAGAATCTTTTCTCAGAATTTTGAAAAAGTGTCCGCCATGTTGAACTTTTTAGATACTGGTCGGATTGCTCTCAAAATCGATATTTGAGAGTCCTCGGGGTCACAAAACAAGAATCTATTCTCAAAATTTTGAAAAAGTGACCACCATTTTGAACTTTTTAGATACTGGTCCGATTTCTCTCAAAATCGGTATTTGAGTGTCCTCGGGGTTACAAAACAAGAATCTTTCCACAGAATTTTCAAAAAGTGTCCGCCATGTTGAACTTTTTAGATACTGGTCTGATTGCTCTCAAAATCGATATTTGAGAGTCCTCGGGGTCACAAAACAAGAATCTATCCTCAAATTTTTGAAAAAGTGTTCGCCATTTTTAACTTTTGAGATACTGGTCCGATTGCTCTCAAAATCGATATTTGAGAGTCCTCGGGGTCACAAAACAAGAATCTATTATCAAAATTTTCAAAAAGTGTCCGCCATCTTTAACTTTTTAGATACTGGTCTGATTGCTCTCAAAATCGATATTTGAGAGTCCTCGGGGTCACAAAACAAGAATCTATCCTCAATTTTTTTTAAAAGTGTTCGGCATTTTTGACTTTTGAGATACTGGCCCGATTGCTCTCAAAATCGATATTTGAGAGTCCTCGGGGTCACAAAACAAGAATCTATCCTCAAATTTTTGAAAAAGTGTTCGCCATTTTTGACTTTTGAGATACTGGTCCGATTGCTCTCAAAATCGATATTTGAGAGTCCTCGGGGTCACAAAACAAGAATCTATTATCAACATTTTCAAAAAGTGTCCGCCATCTTGAACTTTTTAGATACTGGTCTGATTGCTCTCAAAATCGATATTTGAGAATCCTCGGGGTCACAAAACAAGAATCTATCCTCAAATTTTTGAAAAAGTGTTCGCCATTTTGGACTTTTGAGATACTGGTCAAATATCCATTTTGAGAGCAATCGGACCAGTAACTAAATAATTCAAAATGGCGGCCCCTTTTTTATTCTTTTGCAAAGAATCCATGTTATGTGGCCCAATGGTCTCTCAAATATCCATTTTGAGAGCAATCGAACCAGTAACTAAATAATTCATAATGGCGGCCCCTTTTTTAAATTTTGAGCAAAGATTCATTTTATGTGGCCCAAGGGTCCCTCAAATATACATTTTGAGAGCAATCGGACCAGTAACTAAATAATTCAAAATGGCGGACAATATTTTAAATTTTGAGCAAAGATTATCTTATGCGGCCCAAGGGTCTCTCAGATATCCATTTTGAGAGCAATCGGACCAGTAACTAAATAATTAAAATGGCTGCCACTTTTTACGAGTCTGGTGGTTAAAGAGAAAAAAAAAATAAACAAAGTTGAACTTTACGTAAGTACCAAGTATTAATTTATAAATAATGTAGTATTTTCAATGTACGGATTATTTTTCAAATATTTTTTTTGATTACTAATGACCTATACATATATGTATACATCAATCTCTAAAAATATACGCCAAGACTTTAGAAGGACCTTTTTATAATTATATTCTATGGATAACCCACACTAACAATTTTTATGCGATTGAGATATTTTTTGTGGGTTATAATTTCGAAGTTATTTTGACCCATATAATATTAATCCTTATGTAATTTTGTAAGTTGGTCACGATGGACATTTAAGGCGGCCCTCTGTGGCCGGCGCAACTTCAACGCAAGCATAGTCTAAAAGCTTGTTGTTTCATCCAACGTAATGTTTGACTGCGAAAAAAGAGAGACAGCATCAGAGCCGTCGGTTATCAGTCGGTAAATTCCGCTGATCACTCGCGGCCGGTTCGCTAGGTCGTCATTCATGATTTCGCATTCATAAAACTTGTTCCAAGAGTATACTTCTTGTGAAATAATCTTACAAGTTAGTGAAAAAAAAGTTAGTTATTTAGAATCTCCAATATATTTGCAAGCCTGATATCTAAATGTTTTCTTTACTTTAACAATTTATAGGTACATTAGCTATGGCCAAAGTTCAGGCAAAAACGCTGTTTTTCGGAGGCCTTGACTGAATTTGTTTCACACTTTTTTTACATTACGCCTAGATACACGGCTAGATATAGTGCACAAGATACTAATTTGTTCAAAACATCTAACGAAAAATGTTTAACAACGCCATCATAAGTACAGAGGTTTTGTATGAAAAGTATGACGAATTGAGTCCTCTTAATGGAGATAAAGTTTGCTCTTTCTTTATCACAGATTTAAAATTAGTAAGACAGTATTCGCGATACCGTAAAGGGGCGGGTCGAGACGGGCGCGGACGCGCAGATCGCTCGACACCACACGACATTGCACCCGTGCAATGACGGGGCGGGTCGCTAGTTCAAATTAAAAGTGTAATTTATGAAACAAATGACACGCAAATGACGTCATGCCCTGTTCTAAAGACATCACAAGACGTAAATATTTAATAATGTGTGCAGCGTTATATACAGGGCGAATTTTTATTTCTAGCCAGTGTGAGCAACTTCTGAACTACAGGTCTTAGAGAAAAACGCTGAAAGGAACCCCGAGCTGAATTTTGAAGAAAATTAAATGCCAAATGTAAAATTTATTTAAAAAAATTAGTATTTTCGAAGATATTGTATTATTGTATTATAATTTCTTCAAAAAAAATTTTTTTTTCGAAATTCTGCTTCTTCGTCACAATATGAACAAAATTATGTAAGACAATCTTGCTCTCAAGTTGCTAGAAGTTATCCAAAATATTATTTTATATTTTCCTTGACCATGGTTTTATGCTGCGTAAAGTTTGACGAAGTGGAGCAGATCTCGCAGGGACCTTACTATGTTTAACCATAAAGAATTGGCTCTTAGCATTCTGACAAAAAAATTTAGGTCAATTTTGATAACTTCTAGCAACTTCAGACCAAGATTGTCATACATAATTTTGTTCGTATTGTGAAGTGGAAGTAGAAAAAGAAAAAAAAAATTGAAAAAAATTTAAAACACATTTAAAAAAAAAAAAATTAATGGCATTTTTATTTTCTTCAAAATTTAGCTCGGGGTTCCCTTCAGCGTTTTTCTCTAAGACCAGAAGAAGAAGTTGCCCTCACTGGCTAGAATAAAAAAAAACATCCTGTATATGTAGGTACTACATAATATATCAATGAATATTGTGTGATCTTCAGTGTCATCATTGTTCAGATGGTTGTATACATATTTTTGGCACATTGAGTGGTAACAATTTTATGCATCTTTCAGGGAATACATATTTTTACTTTATCTAACGTGTACATATTAATGATCGTGTCGGGTACATATTTATGTTGTCTATATTGTTTACATATTTGTTAGCATTTGAATGAGTACAAATTATTGGAGCTTTTTATGATTACTTCTTTTTTATAATGATACGTGTATACATATCTTTGTCTTCGACTGTACCAGCTTAACGTTCATAAGTGGGCCTAAACTGAATAAATTACTTTTTGATTTTGAAATAGACGCGGAAAGTGACTTCATTTTATACTATGTAAATATTACATTAAACGTTTTTCACAATCAAGCAAATTAATCTATCGTGAATTTTCTTAAATTAATAAATTTATTTTATTTAAACTTATTCGTTTATTTGGCCTTTTCCCCCAGTTCATAATATTACCTCCTCTCACGTACTCAAATTCAAATTATTTTCGCCCGCCAAGCACGGCGTGGCGTAAGGAGGTGCCCAATTATCATAATAAAAGTTTTCGTTGAAATAATTGGACTGTTTTACAAAAAACTTAAACCAACTTCAAAGTGCACTAAGAAGTAAACAAATCCTGATCTGATGACAATGGGACCAAACGGGAAGTTGTACCCTTTCAAATAAAAAATAATTTTCCAAATCGGTTAATAAATGACGGAGTTTTTTTAATGTTTGTTCATTCATGTAACAAACATTTAAAAAAAAGACAACCGAATTGAGAACCTCCTCCTTTTTTTGAAGTCGGTTAAAAAACAATTTCATTAAAAGCTTTTTTAGTGACTGTACTTGCATTGTCATCCAATAATCTAATGTATACCAAATATCAAATCAATCTGTCAAACAACCAAAAAAATCATAATCAAAATTGGGTTTGTAAGTTGACCGGACTGAATCATATAGGGGTTAGATTGTAATTAATTACAAGTAGAATAGGTAATTTATGTTTTGTCAATTCACAATAAAATTCAATCTTGAGTCGTTCAAGTTTCATTTTTGGTAAAATATTTACGTGAATTTGGGCCCAAGGTATCGATCAGTATCGATAATGTTATTCAATGTGTCACTGCACTGGTTGAGTGGCAGAATATATCGAAGTATGACGCAATTATCAACCTTATGTCAAAGTACATTATGTTAATGATTGCGTCCACTGAGAATAGCGCCATCTATGGGGCAGTAGCGGAACTCGATCGTTCAATTGAATATAGTTTGTTTGTAGATTACAAAACGTATATTCTTGCTACGCTATAGCAAAATAAATCATATATTTAGAGAGTGAAGATATATTTTTGAATGTACTATATGAGTGACTTGAGCTAATATTGTTTAAACTAGAAACGACTAATCAAATGAATTGTTTATTGGTGTGCAATATGTGAGTATCTATTTCTTTGTGTGAAATTTGACGACAGCGGTTCTGCTGATACATATTTTGACACTTCGCACTTCCACTGTTTTTTTGTTCCGTGACGCCAACAAGTTAAAAAAAAGTAGGATAAGTTTGCTGTGGTTTGCTGCGTGCATTGAGCCGGCAGCGTTACCATACACACAGATTTCTCCGTATTTATGCGTGATTTATGCAGATTTTCGATGTGGTATACACTCGAGTACACACAATGGAATGGCCCCCAGATAACTATATATTAGTCGGAGAGAATGGCCCACCAGGCAAAAGAAGCAGAGGGAGACCATTGACACGCTGGGAAGACGAGATAAAGAGAACAGCCGGCCCAAACTGGACCCAAATAGCACAAGACCGCGACGAATGGGCATCTTTGGAGGAGGCCTTCACCCAATATGGGGTCCTTGCATAAAAAATAATATTAAAAATAAACCTAACTAAAAATAACAACTAATTTTGTAAGAATACTAACCAAATTAACAATACAATAGAATAAGATAATCCTGTAAATATGTAAGGAATAATAGGTTTCTTTATTTTTATTTTTATACACTCGAGTAGAGTTCATAAATGCGACTTTTTGGCGGGAACTTGCAGAGTGACGTAACTTTTTCATTTTTATTTTCCTAAATTCGTGTATTTTGACTTTTATTGCATACTAGCTGCCCGGCGCGACTTCGTTCGCGTGGTGCTACCCTAACCTGTGGTGCTACCCTTTTTTTTTTTTTTTTTTTTTTTTTTTTGCGTGGGGAAATCCTCATAGGATACCCGACCGTCCCGGGGGAAACAGCCAGGTTATGCCGGACTTGTACCGGCTAAAACCCCACGGTGGTCGCCATCTGCGCTGTAGAGAGGGGGGCGGGCTCTCGTGTTGAACGCGTACCTGCTCACCCCTCCAAGCGCGGCGCTTTGATGGCTCGTCCCGGGGGAAGTGTTACACCTCCCCCCAGCACCCTCGCTGTGCTATCGCACGATGAGTCGTGACCACGTCCACCCATCGTCCTCCTTGGGGTCGTTTCTGGGTGAACAGAGCCCCCGCTCTGATTGCCCACGACCCCAAAGGCCCCGTTTAGCCTTTTACGACAGGCAGGGGAACACCGTAGCTGTTATTCTAAGCCCGAGCTACAGGGCAGGGGGGCCGTGACGAGGCACGTTTGTGCCCCGGCGGCTTCGCCTCCGGGTGGAATCAGCCCTCTCCCGATCCCGCTCAGCAGCCTCCTTCTGGACCATTACGGTCTCACAGAAGGAGGCTACTGCTCTCCACGCTGTATCCCCGCTCAGCATCGCCGACACGACTGCTGGCAGGGAGAGATTCCGTCCGATCTCTTGGACCAGGATCCGCCGCTCGGGTTCCCACGCAGGGCAGACCGCGAGCGTGTGCGATGCGGAGTCCTGGTCGCTCCCACCGCAGTGGAAGCAGGCCGCCGTCGCCTCACGTCCGATCCTATACAGATAATCACCGAAGCACCCATGCCCGGTGATTATCTGTGTAAGTCTGTAGGTGAGTCGTCCACCTTGTCGCTGCATCCAGGCCTCGAAGACCGGCAGGACTGCTTCGACGACGCGTTTACGCGCAAACCGCTCCTCACGAAGCCTTGCGCGCCACGTCGCGAATGCGATAAGCCGCTCCTGCCGTTTGATCGCCTCTTCTGGGTCACCTCCACCACCCTGGCGGACGATGCGGATTCGGTCATAGACCCTCGCATCCATGTCCGCCAGGATATCCAGTGGCAGAAAGCGAGCCAGAATAGTTGCCGCCTCAAAGGATACGGTACGGTATCCCCGTACGATCCGTAGTGCCATCCTACGCTGGACGCTGTAGATTTTCGTTCTACAGCGTTGGATGGCCAGCCTCTTCGACCATACGGGCGCCCCGTAAAGGGCTACGGATCGTATGACCCCCGCATAGAGACGGCGAACTTCCTCCCTCGGTCCCCCGAGATTAGGCAGCAGTCTGTGCATGGCACCCGCTACCCTTTCGATTCGGGGGACTAGGCGATCAAAATGTTCTTCGAAGCCCCAGCGACTGTCTAGGGTGAGGCCCAGGTACTTCATGTACCGCCCCACCCCGACATCCGACTCACCCACTCGGACGCACGAGTCGGGTGGTTCCCTGTTTCTTGGCAGTTTGTGGAACCATAGCGCCTCGGTCTTGTGAGGCGCTATTTCCAGACCCAACTCATGGATTTTGGCAACGACGACCTCCACCCCAAGCTCAGCGAGCTCTTTGGTCCCCTCGAAGGTATCCCCACTGGCGACCACCAACGTGTCATCTGCGTAGCAAACGACGTTTACACCAGCGGGGAGATCGACACGCAGAACCGCGTCATAGGCGAGGTTCCACAACAGCGGGCCTAACACTGACCCCTGTGGAACTCCACGTGTGATTTCCCTCCGGATTCTCCTACCGTCTTGGTCCATGTACAAAATGTACCTGTCGCGCAAGTAATCCCCGATAACGCCTTGCAGGTAGGAGGGCACCTGATGGTAAACAAGTGCCCCTCTAATGGCGTCCCAAGGGATAGAGTTAAAGGCGTTGACGATGTCAAGACTTATCACCAACGCCACTCCACCCCGGGACACCGCCTGCTCCGACAGGGAACGGACGCGTAGGACCGCGTCTATGGTCGAACGACCCTGTCGGAAGCCGAACTGGCTATCGGCCAGATCGGGACCGACGCACGACAGATGCCCGTTGAGACGAGCGGCAAGTATTCGTTCGAACAGCTTGCCAACTTCATCCAACAGGCATATGGGACGGTACGCAGAGGGAGAATCTGCGGGTCTGCCTTCCTTCTTCAAGAGGACCAAACTTGCCTCCTTCCAGGCCGTGGGGAATTTGGCATAAGTGGTGCTACCCTACCATACCCTACCCTGTGGTGCTACCCTACCCTACCCTACCTTAATTTTTTGTTACAAATGTGATAAATGAAGAACCGCTCGACCGCTTTTTATATATTTAGATATAATTTAAAACAAAAAGGAGTTGGTATACCTATGGTTAGCTGGTTTCCATAGTAATATGAACTTTATCGAATAGCAATAAAGTTCAAATTGACTCTACATTTTATTTAGAAAACGTTTATATGGGGAAAAGAAAAGGGATGTTTTTACGCTTTCATTGCTAACGCTGACTAAACTTTACGAGATATATCAAAATGATGTACTACGGAATTGTGTATCTTAAAAATATCTACAAAAAAGTCAGCGATGGTATATGTCCTATGGATAACCCACAGTAATCATTTTTATGCGATTGACATTAAATTTTTTATACTTTCGAAGTTATTTACATATTGTTAAAATAACGAAATTTTTGTTTTTAATACCCCCCTTCTTTTTATTCGTAGATGCCATATTAAAATATTTCTTAATAATGTTTTTTTTTTTTATATGACTAAGTTGGTAAACAAGCATACGGCACGCCTGATGGTAAGTGGTTGACGTAGCCATATGGACGCTCACAACACACGAAGCAACGCTCACGCGTTACCGACCTTTCCCCCATCCCCAATGAGCTCTGGCGCCTTACTCACGCGCAGGAACACAACTTTACACAACATTAAGTTATTTGGCTGCGGTATTCTGTAAGGTGGAGGTACCTACTCCCCCAGTCGAGCTGCTCTTTGAGCGAATAAACGCTACGATAAAATGTTCAATTATAAATTAAAAGCGAAACTATGAATGCTTTACTGTTGAAACTATTCAACGTTGCAAATATAAAGATAGATATATAGATTAATCTTTTTTTTTCTGAACAATATAATTTTATTTAGGTAGTTTCAAGCCAATTTTCTTTTTTCCTTTTCTAGCAGGCAACCTTGAAAGTAAGTTGAAAAAAAAAAACGTAAAAGGACATGATCGATAAATAAATAATTCTTAGGGCACAACTCTACCCCTTCGATAATGACAAGCATTTGACAGATGACAACTTTAGTTCTCTTAGTAGTTTGTGCAGATGACTAACCAATGGCGAGTCGAGATAGCCGTTGGTAAAAATGGCGAACCGGCCGCAAATAGGTATTTTGATGATACTCAGAACATGCTCAGAACGAAGGGTTCCCATCATAGATTAAGGATATGCGAAGATGTAACGTCAAAAAGACGAACTTTATACTTATATCTGTCTCGATATTTTTCATACGATTACTCCATAAGATAAAAAAGGAAAGAGATATAGTTGCGTGTTTCTGTTTATACCGCCCTGTACAACATTTGAGTTGTCAGTGGTTACTTTTCGTTCCATTATGCTACCAAATTGAATAGGTCTAAAAGTGAACTATGGTGTTAGGCCTTAGATGTTGTTTTTATTTTAGTTGTATTTTGTTGTCATACAGCAGACGGACGACGACGCCGCGAAGATTCAAAATATTTATTGTTTATTTAGCTTCAAAATTGTGAAAAGCTACTAAATTCTGATCTGTGATAAACACAAATATGGTGTGTGTTGTAATCGTGTGCAAATCTCATTCCTACCGAAAGGAAAATGAATATGAAATTATTAGCTTTCATCGGTAAGACGGCATTTTGAACATATTTCGGATTTTATTCGTAAGATTGCTTTGATAATTAGTAGAATTGTAGACTAACATTAAAGTATTATAGTATTATGCGTGTTATATGTTTAAAACAAATTAGATTACCAAAATATTGCTATATTTTAAATATTTTGGTATAGGTTAAAATAGTGCCGTACATTTCTTATCGACAAATCAATTAGGATAAACTTTCCTTGACGAGACGCTGGTCTGGGATTTCGTATTTTTTTGACAGAAAGAAGATGATGTAAGAAGTCTTTCAGTGAAGTCTTTTTTTTTAAGCGACAGTATTTTTTCATAATTTTCGATAAATAATAGAAGATTGTTGATAAAATCACTATTTTGCGTCGTTTCGTTATGAAATGGCAGGCGAGAGCTAGGCTGCGGTAATTCCTGCAGAGCCAGAGTCGGCGCATAAATGAATTTATATAAAAAAAACTCATACAAAATCATGAATATTTCGGAAACTATGAGTTAGCTTCCAGTTTTGGGGGAACCAGGTTAAAGGCCTCTTCCCCCCGCCTTCCCTATGTTGCGTCCCGTCAATGAAACTACCATCAATGTTGAAAGTGTCTTATTTTTAAGATTAAATTGTTTATTCTAGATTCCCCGATGACGGTAGGTTAGAGAGAGTGAGCAAGCATATGACGCTTCAATCAGGCGACGCTTTGAAAATTGCTTGGGAATAGATTCCAGCTGAAAACGCGAGGCATATGATCGAGAGCATGCATTCCAGTCTTCAGAAGTGCATAGCTAAAAGAGCATACGAGTTATACACAAACAGAAAAAGAAATATAAAGTGAAGATTTTTTAGTTTTTAGTCGCTTTTCGTTGTTTGTGTTTTTGTCATTTTTATTTAAATATAAATTCCCATGTTTATTGATAATTTATTTAAGCAATTACTTGCCTAAACGTTACACAAAAACCTTGTTTTATGATTAATTTAATAATAAACGCGTAAATGATTTTTATTTTATTTTAAAACCTTATCTGTAAACTGTCTATAGTATAAGTGAACCTACTTGAAGAAAGTATGTACCTATTAATTTTTGTATGGGAGATGGCATAGCCACCCGCCGCCATATAGATTTTTACAATTATTAGAAACTAGCTGTTCCCCGCGGTTTGACCCACGTTCCCAGGATAAAAAACCAATGTCCTTCTCCGTATCATAGTCTATCTGCATGCCAAATTTCATGATGATCCGTTGAGTAGTTGAGGCGTGAATGCGTAACAAACAAACTCACTCTCGCATTTATAATATTGGTGAGGATTAACTTATTACGTGGTTGATTTAAATATTTATTAGAGTAGAGTAAAACCAAGGAGCACGAAAACAATAGGATAAACTTTCTGAGACGGGACGCTGGTCTTGGTGTTCAATTCTTTTTTACAGATTGTAGATGAGGATTGAAGGAGTCTTTCAGCGAAGTAATTTCTTGAAGCAACCTCATAGTTTTTGAGATATAAATTATTGAAGTGTGTTAATAAAATCACAATCTTGCGTCTTTTGATATACAGTTGCGTTTCGTTTGGCAAAAGTTTAGTCCATACAGCCAAATGAGGTAAGTTTTGAATGTATTTATGTTGAAATTCAATTTAATTCAAATTAATAGTTTTTTTTTATCCAAATCCATTTTATGAGTATAAAAAAACTTGCAATTATACATTTTACAAGGAAAATCGTGCAAAAACGAAACGGACGCCATTTTGATTTAGCGCTGTGTGACATTTCAGCTATGGTTAGATAAGATCTGTCATTTGTCAAAACCGATTTCTGTACTGGTAGGTTGAACCTACCAGTACAGAAATCGGTCAAAACCTACTAGGTTCAAACGGTTCAAAAACCGACTCAGCGCACCCTTTCTATTTTTCTATTTAAACCAAATTTTGTCGATATCGATATTCTTGTATTCACAACCCTATTGTAAATTTACTTGATCAACAAAGTCTTGCAACAGTGTACAACCTTACTATTTTAGGATATGATAAATATATAACTGTCTCTTTTTGGCACAACGAATCCCAATAAGAGTAATGAGTACAGCTATACAAAAGTCGCTTCATTTATAAGAGCTCCTTCTACGTATATCCAATTTCTTTGTTCGTCACCCAGCATAAAAAGTGTCAACTAGTTTACCAGAACCAGTTTTGATACTAACCCCTTATTCATAATGGCGTTATAGCTAAATTAGTGTTATAGTGGCCCTGATTCTGTTGTTCACAACTAAACTAATTTTAATGTCACTATGTCTCTTTCTAACAAAGAACATAAGAAAAGGATGTAAGAAATTTAGTCCTGTCAAATTAGTCCAATGCTTGTTTTCAATGTAAATTTAGTCGCCATCTATCGCGGTTACGCCTAAATACACGCAAAATAAGACGGCAAAGATTAATTTGACAACTTAAAATATGTTCTATCCTTTTTCAATCATGGTCGTAAGAAAGAGATGAGATGTAACTAAAATTAGTTTAGTGCGATTTACAACAGAATCGGCACCATAGTCCACCTTCTTATTCTTTCAATCACCTTAATGTTCTACAATATGCTAAATGAACTTCTACGGTCGCTAATCACTGAAACATCGATCCATATTGTTCCACGAAAATAAAAAAAATATAAAAAATTCCACAATTTTTGAATTTCGCTTAGTTTGGGATCAGATAACCGTTTGTGAGGAATATCCCAGGATATTTATTTATATATAGCATTCTATGTAAAAATAGAATATAACGAGTTTTATTTATTTAAAAGCATTCTACATAAAAATAAAATATGACTTAGGAAAATCAAACATATAACTTAATATTTATATTTTTTTTTGTAAAGTATCAAAACTATTTATTCCTACTGTACTGAGTGATACCATATCTAGTTTTTTTTAATTTGCCGCGCTTTTTCAGGTTCTACTTTCGTATGCCAAACTATACGTACAATTAATACTGCCATACTTACACTTTCACCCCATTATGTGGGTAAACTGGTATTGGGTATTTTGGTTTTACTACGAGTCGTAATTTATCAATGGTGTGGCAGGTGATATTGTTATAACTTTATAGAAGTCATAACAAAACACGGGATTGATGAAGTATAGTTTAATTAAGACCTTAGACGGTAATAAAAAGGTGCGTACAGGCTAGAAGATTTATTTTGTATGAGTTGTGACCATCGAGGAACAATCCCTAGAGTAGTAATACCGTGCAATCCGATTCCGCAACTAGTCAGTGATTTGTCACTGAATTATATCTGCTCATGAGCGCCCTTGTACAGTATCGACCAAAACCTCGATCCGCGCGTACGTATCAAACATATACTTTTTGTCAATATTTCACAATGTCTTGCTGTTCAATTAAGTGGTGTGGGAATAAAAGTCGAAATTCTAGTTATAAAACAAACGGAATCACTTTTCATCGGTTAGTAACAATTTATTAAATGAATTTACTTATTTTTCATCACAGCTCAAGATATACTGGACGCACGCGTTGACGTCATTTATCTCCATCTCACTTTCACCCGTTATATTTCTATTTTCATCCTTTTCTTTCGATGATCGCGCCTCCCCGCTAGTGTTGGGCTTGGATAAGAAAATCATTATCGATATTAGCAAACTTATTTTGTTCAGAGAGAAAAATGTTTCAGTTTACAATATTGTATTAATACTGGAGAATACATAACAGCGAAGATAAAAGGATTTGCAATATTTTTAACGCGGATGTATTTATTATTTAGGTAATTATAATATAAAATAAATATGTCTGTGGTACTGTAAGTTCCTAACTTTATTATTATCACGTAATAGGTATCTTCATACTCTTTTATGTCATACTGGTGACACTGACCTAGGTAACTAATTTAAAAAAATTGGTTATACAGCCAATAACGTTGAAGTTAAAAATAAATTATACATTTGTATTGTGACTTTATATACTTTGTTTCATTACTACTATTATTATCTTCTTAAATAGCCCCTGAAACCATATAGGTAGTAAACATTTCTTTTTACCTACGTAAGTATAACTAAATTAATATAATGTAATATTAAATAATATATATATATATCTAGTAATTTAATTAAAATTTTATTGTACGAAAATGAAAAATATTTAGGCAGATGCCAGTTGTTCCAGACGGTAGCTCTTTCTGGAGTACTTTAATTTCATAGGACTGTTGTTACCGAAGGCTTAACAGTAAAAGACGCTTATACTCTTCAAAGCAAGCAGGAGGTTTACTTTATTCACTATTTACTCACAATATTCTAAGAGATGTTCACTATGTAAGTTCTCGTGAAGGAATGAATCGTAGCTCTTTTTTTTTTAACTGACAGAAGGTGACAATTCAGAGAATCTTTACACCTTTACGCGGACAATGCGGCGAGCAAGCTCTCAACCGGTGAATCGTAGTGCCAAGTAGGGAATGCAAAACCGTGGCAAAATGAAAACCGGTTTTTATTTCGGTTTTGAGACGTGAAAACCGGTTAACCGGTTTTAAAACCGGTTTTTTAAATATTCGCTCGTTTTTTTTTCCACGTTAATTCTATAGCTTGAATTATAGATACTAACCTAAGATGTAAAAATCGCAAACTGAGGAATTATTGACAGTTAAAGTTAATGAAGTGGGTATAAAAGAAACATCAATTTCATCATCAACATCTGCCTGCCCTGTTCCCAATCATTTGGGATCGGCGCAATATGTACGCTTCTTCCATTCGTCCCTTCTATCCGTTATACCAACATTCACTCCATTCATACCAATATCATCTGTCACACAATTCATCTATCTCTTTCTCATCAAATTGATGGAAATAATAGTTTATTTAACTCTGTAGATTCATCTTCATCCGAGACTTTATATAGACTACACGGTTTGTTGCTTTTGATTTTATTTTAAACGAATGAAATCATAAAAACATATCACGTTTGCTTGGTTTTAATTGCTATGAGATATGATGACTACTTATGTTAAAAAAAATAGTTCAGTAATTAAGAAGTACTTATTTAAACATTTATTAAATTATGTATCGTATCGTACGTTATAATATTAATTTCACACGTAATATTATGGACATGGCATATTGTAGCGGCACAGCAACTTGCACGTACTCAAAAACGTGATTATTATTATACGAATGTTTTCCGTAGATAAAAAAAAACATTACCCAGTCTTTGTTGTCGTGCAGACGGGTAAAAAATAACACCAATCAGTCAACTTGCTGTCTGGCAGATACATAAGAGCCTTCGTTGACAGTAGTTACTCCGATGGCATGACATTATTGCTGGCGTCCCGCAAGGCTCTGAATTATTTATTTATTATTATCCCTAACACTGTTCCTCCAGCATATAAATGATATACTCTCTATTTCCAGCATTCATTGCTATGCAGATGAAATTACAGGGGACGCTCTTTACACGAGCCGTGCTATATATCCCTCGTTCTATTTTGGAGAAAAGGCGCGAAGGACTTGTCTTAAATGGAGAGTACACAGACTAGTGACTCCGATTGAGGTCGACTAAACCTAGTCTATTCCAACCCCACTAAGTAACATGCAAGCCTGTGCATTCACCGTTGAGGAAGTCAATTTGCTGTGACTCTTCATTTCTAGAATATGTCCCTCAACATCACGAAAAGCATTGGGATCCTTCGCGTTAAGATTTGTAGCGACGTTCTGTTCCAAAGTCATCTAAAAACCAGAGTGTGATTAATTGAGCGAAGCAGTACTTCTTATTTAGATAAAGACTACAACTATAAGTCGCAAGTCCGGCCCAAATGGGGTAATTCTGTCTTCCGTGGGCACCTGGATACCAGCTTGGGTATTTAGACTCAGTTCAGCAACGTGTCGTTAGAATTGTCAACGATCCCGAGCTCACAAGTGTTTTAAAGCCCCTTAGTCTGAGGAGAGACTGCCTTCTGACGTGTGTTCTACCGCTTTTCCAACGGACAGTGTTCTGAAGAATTGTTTGATCTGATGCCCAGTTACCTTCTATCAACGTAGTCACTGACGAGGAGTCCATCCTCATACATTGGAACCAAAATGGTCTCGTACTGTGCGGTTTCAAAGAAGCTTCCTATCGTGGATGCTCAGGCTGTGGAATGAGCTCCCCGCTTCAAAAAGGTTGAGGGTTGGCAACGTGCGAGTGATAACCGTTATGTCGCAAGCGTCCGTACGCTTTTTTGCTGCCTAAGGATTGTAGAAGAAGAAGAAGAAGAAGAAGAAGAATAAATTTATTTCATAAAATACGGTACATCTGTTCTTAAATAAAATAGTGGCCGACGTATTCTACCATCACAGATGGTGTAGAAATATTTAAAATTAAATTACAGGCAACATTACACATATACGACAATTTAAATTACAAGAAAAAATTACACAAGATTTATAAATAAAAAACATTGAATTCAATTTCGAATTATTTCGGATCTAATGTTTATGTCAATTATTACTTGAAGTCGAGGAATTCTTGAAGCGAATAAAAACACATATTTAATAACCAATTAGATAATGCTGATTTAAATTTATACAATGTCAATTTTCTTAATTCAATAGGTAATTTATTATAAATTCTGATAGCTACACAATATACATTCTTACTAAATAATTGAAGTCTTTGATAAGAAAAAAAAAGTTTAACATATTTTATATCTATCATAAAAACAATCATTATTATAAGTTATTTTCTTACCAGCTCAACCCACTACACATCGACACTTCAGTTTATCACAAAAATACTCACTGCATTACACTCAGTTTACAAAACTGCGGCAAATCTTCCTTTTTTAGTTTTTCCAACAATTGAAAGAAAAACCGAAAAAAATCGAAAAACCGGTTTTGGTGTTATGAAAACCGGTTTTTATTGTAGGTCAAAACCGTACCGAATAACCGGTTTTCAGATTTTCGGTGAAACCGGTTTGCATTCCCTAGTGCCAAGGCGCCTTACCTATAATGATCCAGTATGTTCGGAAATATTAATGAAAAACAAACGAACTTAATCTAGAACCTCCCTGAACTAGGTTCGAGATCTTTCGATAGGTATACTATGTCTTTCTGAAATGTTCGGGATTATTCTCGAACCTTCCACAATGTTCTAGAACAGATTTCGAGAAGGTTCCTGAAAGTTCTATCGATACCAATTACTTTTCTAGAACTTTCCACAGTTTTCCAGAACCTTCCAGAATGTTCTATAAAGTTCAATTTAAAATTAACTTGTTTTGTGCAGTTTATACCTATTGTTTACAGAATCTGACTACTATATTTGTATACCTAACTTACAATGAATATTAAAAACTATAACTATAAAGAACATTATTAGGTAAATAGGTAGATATTGTTTAAGTCGTGAACACCAGTATTGATTTATCACTCCCAAAAATCCGCGCATTCCAAATTTTATCAAAATAGAGCCATTATCGAGAATGATACTATACATCATACTGCCGAATTAATACCAAAATATACTATGCAAACAATTATTATAAACAAACTTGCTAGTTACGATAACGTAGAAATATTTGTAAAAAACCATGACAAACGACAATACTCCTACATTTATATTAATGCAACAAGTATCGATATCGATAAAATTTTCACCCTCATCTCTAAATCTTAGTGTGTCCTTGAATGAGCCAATCTCAGCGCACTGCCGGTGGTGGGGAATTGGCGGAATAGATTTCAAGCAAAATGTACGTCATTGCGCTTCTATGGGTTAATTGTTCCATGGTTGTGACTTATTACGTTTTGACCGCAACCTCCTCTTTTATTGATTGTATATATTGTACTGATAGGTGATGTATGTCTGAAGAGACAATTAAATACCTAATTATCCTTTGCTTCCATATAAACTCGCAAATTTTCACATTTAGAGAGTAACTCTAAATGTGAAAATTGAATGGTTGAGCCATGCGGATCTGTAAGAGAAAAAATATTTGATCTCATGATACATGACATAATCGTCGTTATTTGTAAGTTATTATTTCCGCGTCAGGCGAATTCAAAACAATTACTTTTTATGTATCAAACTTACCTATAAATATAATCATAAGTGGTTCTTTATGAAAATTACAAAAAATAAAACACGCTATTTAAAGTGGTAAAATTTATAAAATGTTCGTATCCCCATCAACTTATAATCCGACTATTTACGAATGACACGTAGTACCATAGTTAACCACCCCACAATAATAAGCCTCACACTTTGGTCGGTTAGCACTAAAAACAAATTTTGTTGATAATCGTATTTCGATGAAATTATCTATTAAATTTGCATGATATTGACAGAAAATACACTTGAGTATAGTAATCCTTTGATTTCCTTACTGTATCAGTTGAAAAAATCTACTTACCGATGAAAGGTTATGTTTGGTTAATTTCGTTCACTACGGCTTTTACAGTGAATTACACAACAATTCACCATCACTGCACAGCACACTAAACAATATATTTGAGAATATAAAAAAGTCACAAATAACATTCAATTAGGGTTTCACAGCTCTCATCAACAATTAACTTTTGCAACCAGAAACTTGCTTGCCATCAACGAGTTTAACGACACCGATTTTTACACTGATGTCAAGAATAGAAACCTATACGCGAGATAGGGACAAAAAAATATGCTCAGTCCTGCTCTTACATACACGTTTTGCCATATACGTATCTCGTTTTCGTAATTATTATTATTTTAGTGACATATCTACCTAATCCTTAATCTAAGGTATTAGTTTAGTCCTTTTTTTTTTTAATTTGTTCTTGACCATGGATAGAAAGTCCTTCAGTCGTATACATTTTATTTATAATATCACTTTCATATACATAGTCCGCACATTAACTTTAACTTAGTCCGCATTATCAGTCACCGTCCAGTCATGTTTTAGTACAATGGTGGTAATTGTACAAAAACTTTTCACGGAATTCTTGAGACAACTTGAAAATACACGATACACATAATTCATTTCATTTCACTTCACCGGTGCACATGGATAAATCTTTATTCAAAAATCAAAATCAAAAAGTCATTTATTCAGTTTAGGCCCTAGTAAGGCACTTATGAACATTAAATTGGTACATACAGTTGAATTTACCACCGGTTCGGAATACACTTAAACTGAGAAGACTCCGGCAAGAAACTCACCATATTGGATAAAATACCACCGACAATACGCAATAAAACTCAAAATGCACGAATTTATGAAATAAAAAATGAACAAGCAACGTCACTCTGCAAGTTCCCGCCAAAAAGTCTGTATTAGTCCTCAATAGGCCTAGCCTTTGACTAATGATATATCCAGACGGAGCTACGAAGCTGTTTACGCGTCGATAAAAATAGCCCCTAACTGTTAGGGGCTAAATCATTTTCCCGTCCTCAGTGTCAGTCGAGACGTCACTGGGACACAAACAAATTCACCAAAATTGTATTATTTCAAAATGTCGTTATGTGTGATAAAAGTGTTTAAAAACTATATGGGTCGTTCTAGACCAACGAAAAAACTCACCTGTCATCGGTAAGTAACAATATTTCCTATTAGTTCCTGCAATATAAGCCATTGAAATGTTTCGAAAATAAATTATTTTGAGTATGCGCCATTTTTTATGTGTTGCCTGTCCTGCCAGTTTGTGAACTCAAAACTCCCATGGTAATTAATATCAGTCAATAGTTAAATACGAGTATGTAGATACTGATATATCAAAAGCGACGGTGGACAAGTCGAATTTATAGTTATTTTTTTTAATACTAATGACTATTGTCATGTAAGATAGTAGTCGCTTCAGTAATGAAAAAATCAAAATGGGTATTAATTTAAGATTTTCTTCGAGCTAATTACGGATATCATTTTGAATTTCAAGATGGCGGACCTATTTTTTTTTTAAGTTGACGTGTTTGTCGTTTTCGGTTTTTCCATCATAGTCAGTGATTTATATAACCATGGATGCGGTCACCGGAACATTTTAATACTTCTTCATACAAGTAAACAGTACAGCCATCTCTTTAAAATTAATTGATCTACGTAGTGCCGCGTTGCATAGGCGTACGATGTAACCTTGTTTGTGCGTACCATGCAATTTTTTTTCTTACATTTTTATTTAAGTCGGATATTACTAAATTAATTACAGTTTAAAAAAACTAAAAAAACACGCTTTAAAAAGCCCTGCACTAAAAAGTTTTTTTAGTTTTTTTAAACTGTAATTTATTTTTTATTTTTTAGTCAACATAAATTATTCATACCATTTTATTATGTTACTTATACCATATTTTCACCCAATATCAATTTCTTTCAAATTTATAATAAGTATTTAGCTTCAGTGCCTACTCTTTGACTCCACCAACAGACTCAAAAAACCATATTTGGCCAAAATGCACATAATACGATTACAATACACCCAAACACGGCTAGAATACGATGCTCCGCTATTGGGTTCCAGTGCCAACCCTCCGACTTCATCATCAGACCCTGAAAACTATACATGGTCAAAATTCATCTCACGACATTTCCAACAACCCCAAACACGGCTAGGATACGATGCTCCACTATGGAGTTTCAGTGCTTACCCTCCTACTCCATCATCAGACCCTGAAAACCATATATGGTCAAAGTTCATGTTACGAAAATTCCAACAAGCCCAAACACGCCTAGGAAACGTTGCTCCGTTATGGAGTTCCAGTGCCTACCCTCCTACTCCATCATCAGACCCTGAAAACTATACATGGTCCAAGTTCATCTCACGACAATTCCAACAAACCCAAACACGGCTAGTATACGATGCTCCACTATGGAGTTCCAGTGCTTACTCTCCTACTCCATCATCAGACCCTGAAAACCATACATGGTCAACGTTCATCTCAACACAATAAAATTCCAACAAGCCCAAACACGGCTAGTATACGATGCTCCACTATGGAGTTCCAGTGCTTACTCTCCTACTCCATCATCAGACCCTGAAAACCATACATGGTCAACGTTCATCTCAAGACAATTCCAACAAGCCCAAACACGGCTAGTATACGATGCTCCACTATGGAGTTCCAGTGCTTACTCTCCTACTCCATCATCAGACCCTGAAAACCATACATGGTCAAAGTTCATTTCATGACAATTCCAACAAGCCCAAACACGGCTAGGAAACGTTGCTCCGTTATGGAGTTCCAGTGCTTACTCTCCTACTCCATCATCAGACCCTGAAAACCATACACGGTCAAAGTTCATTTCATGACAATTCCAAAAAGCCCAAACACGGCTAGGAAACTTTGCTCCGTTATAGAGTTCCAGTGCCTACCTTCCGGATCCATCATCAGATCAGCTCGATGGTACCAAATTATTGTATTGTCATCGGTACTTGATAAGTGTGCAAAATTTCAGTTTAATCTGACGTCTGGAAGTCGATGAAAATTACGTTCGAAGATTCCTTTACATACATTCATACATACATAGATACAAACATACAGGTGAAGCTAATAAAAGCGTGTTAAAAAAATAAGGTTATTCGACACGCGTGTATGTAATATTATTGGAATTGCAAAATATTCACAATTTAAAATAGTGTCCGCCATATGAGTAAAGATTATATGGTCCAAGAGTCTCCCAAATATCAATTTTGAGAGCAATCGGACCAATAACTAAATAGTTCAATATGGCGGACACTATTTTAAATTGTGAATATTTTGCTATTCCAATAATATTACATACACGTGTGTCGAATAACCTTTTTTTAATTTAGTAATAACTTACATAAATAATGAGACTATTTTTACAGAATACCAATTGATCCAATTTTAAGAAGCCAATGGACAGACATCATTCGGAGAAGCCGAAGTGAAGACCTCTGGAAACCAGCCAAAAAAAATTGTTTGACTTAATTTGACTCGATTTCCTTGTTTTGAATTAATTTCACTTGATTTCACTCGATTTCACTCGGTTTGACTGGATTTGACTTAGTTTGACTCGATTTGACTCTGTTTGAATCGGGTTGACTCAATTTGACTTATTGACTCGATTTGACTTGATTTGCTTGATTTGACTTGGTTTGACTCGATTTGACCCTGTTTGACTCGATTTGACTTGATTTGACTCGATTTGACTTGATTTGACTTGATTTTAATGATTTGAAACATCAACGCAAATGTTGACATCAAAGTAAAAATAATAAGTATTAAATTTATATCGGCGCCATTAATCTTATTCTTATTATCATGTATTATCCCGATTCAACTTTTACTTTCGGAGTTTAAAAAGATATCGACATCGTAATATATTTTTCCCCATTTTATTGGATTTTTTTCAACAACTGGTAACATTATAAACGTCACTATGACAAGCGGAATGACGTACCGCGAGGATAAGACTTCCTTTTGGTCGTAGAGTGAATATGTGAATATAATAGCTTTCTCTGTCTACGCTTTTGGTATAGTTACTATACTCTTTGGATAAGACGTAGCCTTAGCCTTAGATTAAAATCCTTAATCTAAGGACGTAGCAAAGTTGGCCACTTTTTAAAAGTCATGTAGTATGGGGATACTCTTTCTAGACATATATATTTTCTAAGAGGCCTAGCGTTGCCAGGCGTCCGGATAAAGCCGGACATAGGTAGGTTTTTGATTGCGTGTCCGGCTAAAATAATCGGTGTCCGGCTTGTCTGGATTTTGTTAGGCTTTTTATATTTCGCAAACGAGCGAGTGCCGAGCGTGGCCGTAACGTGAATATAAATTGACGATAGCAAATGTTTTGACCAACTGCAAAATCTTAAAAGTTTTCTGAACACTAACAAAGAGAACGTTGATTTCAAGAAGCTGTTGTGTTTAGCACATAAGAAATGGGTAGTCTATTTTAAATCGATGATAAGTCAAGATTGCTTTTCAGAATTCCTATTTGTCAGTATTACTTTGCTATCCCAAGACATAACGCAAACCTTGAAAGAGCTTTTTCCTTAAGGCGGCCCTCTGTGGCCGGCGCAACTTCAACGCAAGCATAGTGTTAAAGCTTGTTGTTTCACCCAACGTAATGTTTGACAGCGAAAAAAGAGAGACAGCATCAGAGCCGTCGGTTATCAGTCGGTAAATTCCGCATCAGAGCCGTCGGTTATCAGTCGGTAAATTCCGCTGATCACTCGCGGACGCTTCGCTAGGTCGTCATTCATGATTTCACATATCATAAAACTTGTTCCAGGCGTACACTTCTTGTGAAAAAAATCTTACAAGTTTGTGAAAAAAATGTTAGTTATTTAGAATCTCCAATACATTTGCAAGACTGTTATCTAAATGTTTTCTTTACTTTTAAAATTTATAGGTACATTAGATATGGCCAAAGTTCAGGTAAAATTTGAGCAAAAACGCTGTTCTTCGGAGGCTTTTACTGAATTTGTTTCACTTTTTTTAATTTCGTCTAGATACACGGCTAGATATAGTGCACAAGATACTAATTTATTCAAAACATCGAACGAAAAATGTTTAACAATGCCATAATAAGTACAGAGGTTTTGTATGAAAAGTATGGCGAATTGAGTGCTCTTAATAGGTCAGCAATGGACGAAAGAACGCAATAGATTACATGTTGACACTGTTGCCAAAAGTTCGCCAGTCAAAGTTCGGCTCGTTACGCACTTTAGAGTAAAAAATTTACTCTAACACGCGAAACTTCAACACACGATAACTTCGAATTTTATATTTTAATTGACAAAAGAAAAAAATATGTGTAATTTCTTTTTGAAAATTAAAAGATGGACTAAATAGTTTTTTTTTAGTCATCTAGCCTATTCTAGATTTATCTAACTGTTTTATTTCTTCACAATCATATTCAATGGATACGTAATTACATAGAATTAGGGGGCCCCCATCGATTTCGGGGCCCTGGGCACTTGCCCAGAGTGCCCAGTGGGAAAGAGGAGCCTGAACTCAAAGAAATGAGTGAAATCGCATGACGTGTTCTATAGAAAATATTTCGCTGACTTCAAACCGGTGTCAGATGAGAGTTATTTCATACTTTTTAGTGTACTTTGAAGGCAGTTTATTTTATTGTTAAAAAGTATATTTTACTTTTGAATTTTTAGTTTCATCTATATGAAATTTATATGGGACCATTTCGGAATGTAATATGAAACCCCTTTCGAACAAAAAAATAATTTTGCAAATCTGTCTATTATGACGGAGTTATGCTCGAACATACATAAAAAAAAACATACAAACATCTGAACAAATGATAACCTCTTCCTTTTTGAAGTTGTTTAATTGTGTAACTCAAAGAGAAGTTTTTTTTGTTTTATTGTTTACCTTAAGAGCACTCAATTCGTTATACTTTTCATACAAAACCTCTGTACTTATTATGGCGTTGTTAAACATTTTTCGTTAGATGTTTTGAACAAATTAGTATCTTGTGCACTATATCTAGCCGTAATTAAAAAAAAGTGTGAAACATTGAATTATTACGCTTAGAAGCGAAGTATCGAACAAAAATCCTCGCGACTCGTAGGCCACTTGACAACCAATGTGTGCGTGAGTACCATATAATTACACTCGCTGACACGCACACAAGCGCACGAGTAATGTTGCAAGCTAAACGATTTTTTTCGGTAAAATTAACCTTCCGATACTAGTGAATGAAATTGGAAGTAAGTATTCATAAAATTAATTAAATAGTTTAAAATGTTCTGCGTCTTAGATAATTTATCATAGACAGGTCTGTTATTTATTTATTACTAGTTTAATGGTTATGTTTCATAGTACTTATGTCGGGTATTTTAACATAGTAAACCAAGACAATGTGCAAAGCTATGAACGATCGTACAATTTGTAGTAGGTATTATTGGTAATGATAGGTTTCATATATGATAGGTTGTATAGAAAAAGAAGATTAAGAAGTATGTAAGTATTTAATTATCATTATCGTATAAAAGACGAGTAGCTATACATTCTTATAATATCTTACTGAATCTATACTAATACAATAAACCGGAAGAGTTATTTGTTTATTTGTTTAAACGGGTCAATATCTGTAAAAAAAAACTACCTGTAAAACTACTACTGTGTAAAACTACCAGTCTGATTCGAAATTATTTCACTAATATGAAGCTACATTATCCCGAGTATTATAGGCTACTTATCCCAAGAACGCGGGTGAAACCGCGGGCGACAGCTAGTCAGTTATAATAGCTATAAGTAAAAGAAACAACTTATCGGACTCAATTACTTACTCTACTTCCTACTCTAACAAAATCGGTATCAATTAAGTAAAACAACACAAATTTCGCACACAAACAGCTGGCAACACTTTGCTCGAAATCGGAGTGAAGTATTTTTATTTTTGAATTTTGTTATTTTAGATGAATTACGCAATAAAATTAGTGGCTTATCTGTGGAATATTACAACAGAATTCAAATCTTTCTTCCCTGATGAATTATGACACAATTTTACTGCACAAACCGTCATATTTATTATTTTTCTGAGAGCTCCACTCACTAAAACGCCAGTCAGTACACTGACAGCGCGGCGGTCATTTGGAGCCATTATGGCTCCAATTGAATGGATTATGTTTCGCGCGTGTACTTGGTTTCTATGTGTAATAATTCAATGGTGTGAAACAAATTCAGTCGAAAGCCTCTGAAAAACAGCGTTTTTGCACAAATTTTACCTGAACTTTGGCCATATCTAATGTACCTATAAATTGTAAGAGTAAAGAAAACATTTAGATACCAGGGGCTCTACCGCGTAACTTTGGTGGTAATCATAACGAACACCATTAATAAATTTCATCCAATCAGAGCCCGCGAATGGTCATCGTCGCGTCATATCGCGTGCGCGTCATTGGATGAAATAATTAATGGTGGTCGTTACGATTACCACCAAAGATACGCAATAGCCCGGCTGGCTTGCAAATGTATTGGAGATTCTAAATAACTAATTTTTTTTTCACAAACTTGTAAGATTTTTTCACAAGAAGTATACTTCCAGGAACAAGTTTTATGAATGCGAAATCATGAATGAGCGAAGCGGCCGCGAGTGATCAGCGGAATTTACCGACTGATAACCGACGGTTCTGATGCTGTCTCTCTTTTTTCGCAGTCAAACATTACGTTGGATGAAACAACAAGCTTTTAGACTATGCTTGCGTTGAAGTTGCGCCGGCCACAGAGGGCCGCCTTAAAGAGAAGAAGTTTTGTTTTATTGTTTAACTTAAAGAGAAGAAGTTTATGATTAATATTTTTTTTGGTTAAAAAAGTCTTATTTGTGCCTTTAATTAGTATTTAAGAAGAATTTTAATATGTAGATAAATGTTTAAGTAGGTATCTAGAATTTAATTTTGACTCATGACTATTTGACTGACTAATAATAAAGTACCTACCTAAGACTGATTTGGCATTCGATTTTATTATTTCACTAGAATTTAACAAAATTTATGACAATCAAAAAAGATTGATTTTACATTTAAAAAAAATGTCGTACCGATTAATATTGAGACAAAATCCTCAATAATGTAGGGTGTCTGGCCTTTCTACCTATATGTCCGGCCAAACTGGCTGGTCTATCCGGCTATTAGGTTTGGTGACCTGGCAACCCTATCAATAGCTATAGCATACCTAACATGGATTTATTTGGATGTAAATCAATTTACCTGCAATTTGATAGTATGCTGATTTGTGTCTTAATCACATGACTAAGACACCAATCAGTGCAGTGTAGAAGTTGCAGTTCCTGGAATTCTATTTTGTTATATATTATGTAGTTATAGTAAGTGCGTCCCATCTGCAAGCTAAGTCAAGTTAAGTTTGATGTTGGCCCTGATTCTGTTGTTCACAACTAAACTAATTTTAATGTCATTATGTCTCTTTCTAACAAAGAACATAAGAAAAGGATGTAAGAAATTTAGTCCTGTCAAATTAGTTCAATGCTTGTTTTCAATATAAATGTAGTCGCCATCTATCGCGGTTACGTCTAAATCTTAGATTAAGGATATGCGAATTTCTTTGGTCTAAATACACGCAAAATAAGATGGCAAAGATTAATTTGACAACTTTAAATGTGTTCTATCCTTTTTCAATCATGTTCGTAAGAAAGAGATGAGATGTGACTAAAATGAGTTTAGTGCGATTTACAACAGAATCGGCACCATTGTCTCTTGATCTTGGCATTACTATTATTACCTATGTGGTTAAAAACTAGATATTGGGACTTAATCATAGTTTGGAAATGAAATAATCTAAATTTAACTTTTAAATAAATGAAAGTCATGCAGTAAGCAGTAATTTAAGTGCTCTCAAACAATTATGAATTTATTTAAATTGTTTTATCAAAAAATTATGACCATTCATCTTTGTGTACAATTTTTTTACATCTTAAGCTCACTTACCCAAGATCATCAAACAACTAACCAAAAGAAGCACAATGACATTCATTTTGTTTGAAATCTATACTGCCATTTCCCCACCACTGAAACAACCTACTTGCAGAAACAAGAGCTCCAACTCCATCACTGACAATGTGCTCTTGGCTTAATCAAAGACACGCTTAGTATTAAAATTCAGTGATTGATCTCAGCACTGTTGTTAATCATTCAATCAAAGCACTTACAAGTTGCAGAATAGGATCAATCTGTATTACTACTCTAAAGGGATTTTTCCACTGAGCACAGACTAAATGATAAACAAGCAGGTTTATTGCTTGTTAATGATGGATGGTAATCCAATTTGAATAGAATATTGTTAATTTAGAGCAATAGAGGAATTATCAATAGATAAATAAGCCTATTGTAATAAGGACAGAAAAAATAATCACTTTAGGGTTGATATAATTATTTAATTTATGTACATTCCTAATAACTTTAAATAGAACTTATTCATCTGCTAGAAGGGGCATAGACAATTCAAGGAATGTTGAACAATAATTTTAGTAATGTATTAAATTTATTATATGGTTGGGACTAAGTTAGGTACCTACTTCATAATATTATTTATATGAATAATAATGATATAAATAAACAATAAAGCATCAGTGTTGCAAACACTTACATTTATATTACTATGGAGAAATTCCTAGTGGATTTTGACATGAAATAATTTTGAGAACTAAAGTTATAAAATCACAAAGTCATGTTTATTCATAACAGCAAAATAAATTTACACAGACTTACTGAAAGTAAATAAAAATAGTGCTAACGGTTTTTAAATAGCATCTACTGCATCAGCTTCATCTTCAGAACTGACTTCATCTCCAAATTCAATATCCTCATCCAAACCATCAACAGAATACACGACAGTTTCATTGATACGAACTGTCTCTGGGAACTCTCCGTAAGTCTTCAGATTCCTTGCCTCGTCAGGTGTGTATTTCAAGATGACATCAGCCTTGGCGTCTTGATAATCTCGCAGACCTATTAGTATGATATCACCTTGATTTATCCAAACTTTTTTTCTTAGCTTTCCTCGGATATGACAAAGACGTTTTATGCCATCAAAGCACATGGCCTCCAAGCGGCCATTACCGAGCATTTTTGTGACTTGGGCGTACTCTTGACCATCTTCTTTGAAGACCAACTCACGTTTCTCAGTTTCGTTTTCATTCTTTCCCCTCCTTCGATTTTTACCACCTTTTCCTTTATTCTTCGGCATAATTTATATAATCTTGAGTACAAACATATACAACTAAACTATGAAAATCATATAAATTTGCTTCTATAGATTTACTTGCTTGACAGCTGCTGACAGGACAACAGTGTTGTCATGTCAAATAAAAGTTATTTTTTTTGTTAATTTGTTCATGATCATGGATATAAAGTCCTTCAGTCGCATACATTTTATTTATAACTCTAAAGTCCGCACATTAACTTTCACATAGTCCGCATGATCAGTCACCGTCCAGTCATGTTTTAGTAAAATGGTGGGCATTGTAATAAAGCTTTTCACGGACATTTTGAGACAACTTGTAAAGTCACGATACACATAATTCATTTAATTTCACTTCACTGGTGCACATGGATTGATCTTTATTGGATAAAATACCACCGATAATATGCAATAAAACTCAAAATCCACGAATTTATGAAAATAAAAATGAAAACGCAACGTCACTCTGCAAGATCCCGCCAAAAAGTCCTTAAAAGTTCGTGCTAACCCAGTGTAGCCAAATCAGATTTTTATAAATCCGCAGACCAGCGTTAAAGAATCCATATAAATCCGTAGATTACAGACATTTTTTAAAGCTAAATATGACTTATAGAGCTGTAAATGAATTTGTGATGTAAAAGTAATCAGCTGGAATATCTACAAAACGATGAAAAAAGCAATAAAAGTTTCATCTTTTTTTTTATAAAGTGGCCAATAAGCATACGGCCTCCTGATGGTAAGCAGTTACCGTAGCCTATGGAGGCTTGCAACACCAGGGGTATCACTCACGCGTTGCCGACCCTGAAGAAATCTCTTTTCTAACCCTTTTTGAAGAACCCCATGCTGTACTCCATTGGGAAAACCTCGGCGGGGAGCTCATTCCACAGTCTGAGCGTTCGCGGAAGAAAACTCCTTTGAGCTCGGATAGTTCGAAACAGTTCTGGTTTCAATGTGTGAGGATGGACTCCCCGTCGATGGCAAGAGTTGCGATGGTGGAAGGTAGCCGTGGGCATCAAGTCGAACAGTTCCTTAGAACACTCTCCGTTGTACAAGCGGTAGAAGTAGAACACACATAAGGTGGCAAAGTCTCTCCTTAGACTGAGGGGGTCTAAACCGTTTGTGAGCTCGGGATCATCGACAATTCTACCGGCACGTCGCTGAACCGAGTCTAAAGGCTCAAGCTGGTATCCAGATGCCCCCGCCCAAATATGACAGCAGTACTCCATATGAGGCCTGACCTGCGACTTATAAACTTGCAGTCATTGCCCCGATGTGAAGTACTGCCTCGCTCTGTTGAGCACTCCAAGCTTTTTGGATGCCAGCTAAACCTTGTCTTCCAATTGACTTCGGAACAAAACGTCGCGAGAAATGTCGACGCCAATGATTCCGATGCTTTGACACATGTTCAAGGAGGTGTTCTGGAATTGTGGAGCCACAGACCATGGGGTTTTCTTAGCGGTGAACGTGCAGGTGCAGGCAGGCTTGAGTCTTGGTGGGGTTGAAATGGACTAGGTTTCTTAATTTATTATCAAATTAAAAAAAGGAGATAGAAATTCGACACGTATGTATACAATATTGCAGGGCTGGATTTAAGGGAGGGCAATCGGGGCAACTGCCCGGGGCCTCCACAAGAGAGTACCCACCCCACATAAGTTGTATTTATTACAAAAACAACTTACACAACTATAGGGTATCTAATATAGTGGAATCTCTATAAGTCGAATGTCAAGGGAAATGCAAAAAAAAACGAGTTAATGGGTTTTCGACTTAACAAGGACTTCGAGATACATATGATTTAACTGCTGAAATTTCGAGCGACTAAGGCGCGATTTCTAAGTATATTTTTCGATTTGTAGAGTCAAATTTGAATAACAATTCAACTTAAGTTTTATTATATTTTTTACATATTAAAACAAATTACATATTAGTGAAGTAAACTGTACACTTTTTCTGCGAAATCATCAATGATTTTTCTTTGAAAAAAGCTCGGAAGGTGCTATTTGCATGAGGCTTTAATTTAAAGATTATTTACTTATTGTGTGACTTGATTTGTGATTGCCTGTTTTATCTTTTTGTGCCATACGATTATATAAATAAATTATTGAACCACTTGCAAGAAAAATATTATTTAACCTATTTGAAAAATAATTAGGGCCTCCACTCTCTTGTTGCCCCAGTGTTTTACATATTAAATACAAATTACATATTAGTGAAGTAAACTGTACACTTTTTCTGCGAAATCTTCAATGATTTTTCGTTGAAAAAAGCTCGGAAGGTGCCATTTGCATGAGAGGCTTTAATTTAAAGATTATTTACTTATTGGTGCCGATTCTGTTGTAAATCGCACTAAACTAATTTTAGTCATCTCATCTCACATCTCATCTCTTACTTACGAACATTATTGAAAACGGATAGAACATATTTTAAGTTGTCAAATTAATCTTTGCCGTCTTATTTTGCGTGTATTTAGGCGTAACCGCGATAGATGGCGACTAAATTTATATTGAAAACAAGCATTAGACTAATTTGACAGGACTAAACTTACATCCTTTTCTTATGTTCTTTGTTAGAAAGAGACATAGTGATATTAAAATTTGTTTAGTTGTGAACAACAGAATCAGGGCCATTGTGTGACTTGACTTGTGATTGCCTGTTCTATCTTTTTGTGCCATACGATTATATAAATAAATTATTGAACCACATGCAAGAGAAATATTATTTAACCTATTTGAAAAATAATTAGGGCCTCCACTCTCTTGTTGCCCCAGGGCCTCTAAATCCGGCATTGCAATATTGGATTATATGATAATCTATTACACCTTCCAAGAGTCAGTCAGTGTCCCATAAAAGACATGTTTTAGCATTAGGTGGTCATTGTACTAAATCTTTTCACGGATTTTTTGAGACAACTTGAATAACTACGATACACGTAATTCATTTAATTTCACTTCAACTTCACATGGATCTTTATTGGATAAAACACCAATTTATGATCAAAATACACTTAAGAAACTAAAATTAAAAGGAAACGTCATTTTGCAAGTTTGATTCGGATTCTGAATCACATTGATTCATTATGTTTTGAGCGCATTGATTGCATTATTTTGTCAATAACAGGTTTTATTCATAGAAAAATATAAAATGTCGTACACTTGGCTCACATCGTGATAATCCAGGAGATTTTCATTGAATTGAAAAATAAATAAGGAGATAAGGAGACGTGTCCAAAAATCATGCAATCTCTGAATCTCATGAATTTATATTATGAATGTAAAAATATTTAATTAATAAAAAAAATCATTTTTATACTATTGTTTGGGTGGATGGAACAAAAATCTGTAGATTTGCCACTAAAATCCGTATGTCCGTAGATAAGACATAAAATCCGTAGATCTACGGACAAATCCGTAAGTCTGGCAACGCTGGGCTAACGTTGGTACAGTCTCGCAAGAAAGTAGAAAACAATGGAGGCGCCAATGTCGTGTGTTATGGCAACTCCAATGAGAGCGCTTCTGTAGTTTTGATACTTTGTTATTAAATTTCTTCTAAATAAACAAATATTTCTAAATCTTAACTAATTCTACTAATTATATAAAAATTCAACTATTGGTAGGTATACAAATCAAATTAAAATCAAAAAGGCCCGCTTGATGGTAAGCGGTTACCGTAGCCTATGGACGCTTGCAACACCAGGGGAGTCACTCGCGCGTTGCCGACCCTGCAGAAATTTCTTCACACCCTTTTTGAAGAACCCCATGCTGTAGTCCATTGGGAAAACCACGGCAGGGAGCTCATTCTACAATCTGAGCGTCCGCGGAAGGAAGCTCCTTGAGACCGCACAGTTCAATGAATGAATGAAATATGTTATTTTCAAATTATCACATTTTTGCAATGAACGAACTTCACTCCACTATAAATAATTAATGAAATATGTTATATTTTAGTTTATGTAAAATTAGCCCCTATTCCTATTACTTTAAAGTTCATTATTATTTTAGGTTTACGGCAAATATTTGAATGAAGTACGCCACAAATTATTGGTCGTTTGACCTTGGGTTACGTCGAATGGCTCCGAACATTGCCATTGACGTCTAGCTTCCGCGTCAAATGCTACAACTGGCTTATCTCAAAGCAATTACTTTTATTTTATTTTAAATTTATTTTAATCATATAATATATTATTGTACCTATATTTAATGCAGACTCAACATTTAATGTCAGGCTAGTGCAAAATATCAGCGGTTGTGCGATATGCCTATGCACAGCCATGGCTGAGCACTAGACCTTTTTGTCTCTGCTTTTATTTATTACTTTTTACTTTTGTTTTATTATGTTATTTTTAAGTTGGAGACAAATAAACGTTCATTTATTTATTTTATATGGGTACTTATTAGTACTTATAGCGCCCTATGTAGTAATCTAGCGTACTCGCATACTCTAATAGTATGACCAATACCCTTTGAGTATACATAAAGCCAATACCTCAGTACCCCACTTAAGATGAGAAACAAAATCTAGTGGTATCAACATAAAAAATGCATACCAATTTTCGTTTTCCAAATCGAATGTTTTTTTCATACTATAAATTCAGTGCTGAGTACTCAAAAGACAATTTGCGTACTATTTTAGGTGGTGAGCGTATCGGGATATGAAATTCATCTGGCAGCACTGATTGCCGAGTTGGCATCGGTGAGACAGATATTTATTGATAGATGGCGCTGTAATAATATAATAGGTCTTTACCTATGAAATTGCCGTTCTGCAGTACTGGCCATTTCAAATCAAAATAATTTTTGTTTGGGTAAGAATTCTAATTTCAAATTAATTTTATTTTAAAAACATGGAATTCTTTTTCCAAAAGTACCTAGTAATTTGTTTATTATTAGTGTTACATTTTCATCGCATTTAAATCTTTTTCGTCATCATGGATACGTTAAAAATTCGAGTAATTATGGAATATGAGTACCGTCGTGGCAGCAACGCGGCACAAGCAACATCAACGACGTTTACGGAGCTAACACTACAAACCAACGCACCACCTGTTATTGGTTTGCTCGCTTCCGTTCTGGGAATTTCGACCTGAAAAATGAACCTCGCGGTCGTCCGAAGACTTTGGTCGACAATGACGAATTAAAGGCGATTGTGGAAGCTGATGATACACAATCGACGGCTGAAATAGCAGCAGCTTTCGACGTTAGCGTCAAAACAATATTGGTCCATTTGCGACAAATTGGCAAGGTAAAAAAGCTTGACAAATGGGTGCCCCACGAACTCAATGATCGCCAGCGCGAAGTACGCGTCGAAACGTGCCTTGCACTGCTCAACAGACACACGAATGAAGGAATTTTGAACCGCATTGTTACCTGCGATGAAAAATGGATTCTGTTTGATAACCGCAAGCGCTCAGCAAGTTGGTTGGATCCTGGTTCAGCACCTAAACAATGCCCTAAACGAAAACTTACCCCTAGAAAAGTAATGGTCACTGTTTGGTGGTCTAGCGCCGGTGTGATTAATCACAGCTTCTTACCAAACGGGGTGAGCATTACTGCAGATGTGTACTGTGAAGAACTGAACACAATGATGGAGGAGCTGGCACATCTCCAACCAGCATTGGTCAATCGCTCGTCTCCGCTGCTCCTGCACGATAACGCGCGACCTCATACTGCACAGCAGACGGTCTCCAAGTTGCAAGAACTGGGGTTGGAAGTTCTCCGTCATCCGCCGTACTCACCAGACCTTGCGCCTACAGACTACTACTTTTTCCAGAATTTGGATAACTTCTTGGCGGGAAAAAAATTCAATACCCGAGAGGCAGTACAAAATACCTTTGAAGAATTTGTTGCCTCCCGTCCAGCTGATTTCTTTAAGAAGGGCATCAATAAACTGCCACTGCGTTAGCAAAGATGCATTGATTGCATGGGTGATTACTTCGATTAATACAAATAAAAAATACATGACAATTTCATAGGTAAAGACCTAAATATATAATAATATATATTAAACTACGATATTAAAAATGGAAAGTTTACTTTTCTATTTGTTAGATGCCGCTCAATAAATGTCAGTAAATATTATAGCAGTTGTGGTTGGATTTTTGGGATTTTTATAGTGTGTTGCCAGATTATAAAAATATATTAAAATATAATGTTGCTATATGTTATATTATAACGCCCACCTTTACCTATAGTCAGTGTACTGAGCAGGGTTGGATTACGTAGTATAATTATACTATTTGTACCATAATTTTGTGATGTGTAGTATGTAGTATCGTAATGCCATTATACTACGCGAAAATACCATAATTTTACCTTTAGGTCGATTGACTACTGTTATTGGTTGAAATAAATTAAAAAATATTACTTTAATTACGAAATAAAGTTGTCATAGTTGTTGTAGTTGTAGTAAATCGCTCTATTGACTCCTGATATTTTCATGCGATGCTGTGAATGAATGTAAATGTACCTAATGTGTATTGAATTTATTCCATCTGACGACATGCTATGTCGTGTCAATGCCAAAGACGAAGTTCCGATTGACGAATTGGCTGAAATAAACATCTAGGTACTTGCCTAAATTTGGTTGATTTGTACAATAACACTAAAACTAAAATTTCCTTCCAAATGCATTTCTATTTAAATTCGTAACTAAATGGACGAAAAGCGAAACGTGGTATTATTTTCGACAAGTAGTATAATTTTATTTTCCATAGACAATAATTTTCTAATTAATTACCCGACTGACCCGGAAGAAGGGTTATGTTTTTCGAGTGTATGTATGTATGTATATAAAACAACAATTATTACAAAAAAATATATACTTAGGTTATTGGTTTGTTCCCGACTGCAATACCTTATAGCATTCAAGTTATATTCAAAATTCTATAGATTAAAGAGCTTGTTTTTCTCTTTTCAGTTAATTTTTGTTTTACGCAGTCGGGTTTTTTGTTTCTTTTAATAATTTAATTTTTTTAGATTATTTAAATGTATCTAAGGATTAAAGGCGGTGAAAAAATGGACTCCCAATTGTTGGTGGCTACATTATTTTCCCGCGCATAATGTCAGTTGAGATGTCATTGAACAGATAGAAATCATTGAATACGTTTGTGTCGTTTGTGTGACAATATTGTATTGTTTGAAATTCCTTTTTGTTGATAAGTGTGCAGAAATTACTTTTACTATGCACTTGGAAGGTTCTACCCCTTTTTAATGCTCATATAAATCGCAAATAAGCAAATCAATTAGATAAAATACATTAAATAAATGTATGAATATACTACTTGATGGATATTGATCAATCTAACAATAAATAATCAATGTTCCTGTCATCTTTTCTGTCACATTTCCTTTTGACGTTTAAGCTAATGAACCTTTATTTAGGCATGAAGTAGTTTTGTGCAACAACTTTAAACTAATGAACTCATTAGCGTTAATATCTACATTGCGTAACTAAGCTATAATGGTGATCTTTCTGCAACCGGGTGATGTCCAACAATGATGAAAGATTTTATAGAGACATATTAAATACTTATTTAACTTTTTTACCACTATTTTTGAGCTAAAATGTGTTTAACGGGTGCTTCTTGACCCATTAAATTTAATCTGAACCACTGTCATTATAATGGAACTTTTGTTACTAATGTCACTTTGTGCTACTTAAAACTAAGTACATGAGGTTTTAAAGGATCTTTTGACACTTCATTAGATAAATTGAAAGGAGGCATTAAATATTAGTCAAATGACTGTTTGTGCAACAGTTTAATGGAAGATTAGTGTTTAATGCCGACTTTAAAATATAAAGAACGTTTCTGCAACTGACTGTGAATCTGATTCGCGCAGCGAACGGTGTTGACCTTCCTTGAACATAGGCAGTACTATTAATTATTCTGTGACATAGGTATATTTAGTGGTTTGAGCCATCACTGCTGTTAAAAACCAGTAGGGCGATTACCTAACTTAATTTCAATGAAATTCAGATTGAAATAACCTCTGAATCGGTAGAAATATTACAAAATCGGAAAAGGTTCCATTTCTAATGAACCACTGTTTGTATTTGCAGTTATCAGAACGTAAAAAAGTTATCAGAAAACCGCTATATTGAACCGATTTCAATTCGAAAATGATTGAAATTTAGTTACGTAATCGCCCCACTGACCGCATAACTAAGTTTATTTCTGAAGAAATTTTGATAATTTTGAGAGTTAGAAACGTCGTTCTATTTTCCTGTATTATTTACCTACCTACCTATATGTCTATCAACTGTTATTATTTAAGATTTTTCATTTAGCGCCCCCCGCCTTTTCATTCAAAGATTGAACTTAATTACAAAAATTGCTTACATTTAGGCTCTTACGGGATAGACAGAGAATATACTTAGGTTCAATTTTATAATTATTTAACACTTTTTAGTGCAGGGCTTTTTAAAGTGTTTTTTTTTATTTTTTTTAAACTAATTTATTTAATCTAAGTATGTGGACTATGAGAAAGCCTTTGATTCAGTCGGGACATATGGGCGGCGCGGTGTTACAAAGTCTACAGCGATGCCAAATCGATTTATCGCTACAAAGTGTTGAAGTGCTTGTAAAGCAAAGCCACCATGTCAATTCGGGTCCAGGACGAGAGTACGAGACCGATTCAGTTACAGAAGGGTGTAAGACAGGGTGACGTAATTTCCCCGAAACTCTTCACCACTGCAATGGAGAATGAATTTAAGCTCTTGGACTGAAAGGGACATGGCATCAACATCAATGGCGAACACATCACTCAACTTCAATTTGCCGACGATATAGCCATAATGGCGGAATCGCTGGAAGCTTTGAACATCATGCTCAATGACCTCAACAGAGTTTCTCAACAGGTAGGCCTCAAAGTGAATAAAAGTCAAAGCCATTTATTAGGGCACTTATGAAGGTCACATTTACTGAAGTTACCACCGGTTCGGAACTCGGCCTTCAACTGAGAAGAATCCGGCAAGAAACTCAGTGTGTCTAATGTTTATATATAAAGTTCATATTTCGCCAATGCTGGTGATTGTGGGGAGCACTGTTCTCAAAGTTGTAGACGAGTATGTTTACCTTTTTTTTTTATACTACTTAGGTAGCAAACAAGCATACGGCCCGCCTGATGGTAAGCGGTTACCGTAGCCTATGGACGCTTGCAACACCAGGGGAGCTACTCGCGCGTTGCCGAACCTGCAGAAATCTCTTCACACCCTTTTTAAAGAACCACATGTTGTAGTCCATTGGGAAAACCACGGCAGGGAGCTCATTCCACAATCTGAGCGTCCGCGGAAGGAAGCTCCTTTGAGACCGCACAGTAAGAAACAATTCTGGTTTCAATGTGTGAGGATGGACTCCCTGTCGATGGCGAGAGTTGCGATGGTGGAAGGTAGCCGTGGGCATCATCTTAAACAATTCTTCAGAACACTGTACGTTGTACAAGCGGTAGAACACACATAAGGAGGCAAAGTCCTCAGACTGAGCGGCTCTAAGCCGCTTGTGAGCTCGGGATCGTCCACTATTCTAGCGCCACGTCACTGAACTGAGTCTAGAGGCCCAAGCTGGTATCCAGGTGCTCCCGCCCATAGATGACAACTGTACTCCATATGAGGCCGGACTTGCGACTTATAAAGTTGCAGTCTTTGCCCCGATGTGAAGTACTGCTTGGCTTTGTTGAGCACTCCGAACTTTTTGGATGCCAGCTTAACCTTGTCTTCTAAGTGACTACGGAACAAAACGTCGCTAGTAATGTCGACGCCAAGGATCCCGATGCTTTATACAAAAACTAGGACAAATTGTCCAACAGGTAGGTCCAACTTCGACAAAGAGGTCAATCGAAGAATCCAACTCGGCTAGGCAGCGTTCGGGAAGCTATGGCTATGGCTATATATATATCTTCACGTCCAAAATACCTCTAGAGTCTTCAGAAAAAGGTCTTCAATCAGTGCGTGTTACCAGTGATGACATACGGGACAGAGACGCGTGGTATTTCACTGCTGTCCGCATAAATAAGCTCACAGTCACTCAGCGAGCTATGGAAAGAGCTATGCTCGGAATTTCTCTACGTGACAGGGTCCAAAATGAGGACATTCGTAAAGGAACACAAACGACGGACATATTTCGTAGAGTTAGTAAGCTGAAGTAGCAATGGGAAGGCCACATCGCTCGAAGAGGGGAAGAAAGGTTCTCGAGTGGCGACCACGTACTGGAAAGCGGGACGACCTCCCACCAGGTGGACCGACGACGTCAGACCCAAGTAGCACTGGGGGTTCTTTATCGGTTGACTAATGGTACACATTTATTCTTTAAGCTCTTTAAGTAGGCTGTATGAGAGCTCTATAGCACGCTATACAGCCCTTACACCACCGGTTTGGGCACAAATTATTCAGCCTTAAGTTCACAAAAGGTACACAGTAGCTGAATAGCAGCACTTTAATGGCAGTTTAAGAAAGAACAGTGGTCTTATAGCTGATCAACGGCACTATATATGATTCTGTGTGGTTCTTCATACAGACAAGAGAGTTATAAGAAGTAACGAGTGAACAATTATACAGCCTCTATCTCGTATTAAGCTCACAAGTGTACCCTACAAACTATTAGTGGCCGCTTTTTCTCCAAATTATCACTTGAGTACCAAATTTTGTAATAAATATTATAGGAACGACGTTTTCGCTCGGGAGTGTCTAATCTAAACAGCCATTTTTATTGTGATATCATTATTACTGGAGTACTCTGTTTATTATATTCTATTGTGTTAAAATTATGGGAAATATAAATTTATTGTAAAGTATACACATACCTATTTAGAGTTAAAATTTTCACGCGCTTCAGAAATAATGCCGTTTTATCAAACCAAATATTTCTAAATAAGCAGAGACGAACCATGCAATTTTTGATATTTGTGTTTTTATAACATTTTAATCAGTCTGTGATTCTGTATTTGAACATGAACCACAAAATTAATCACGAAAACTCCGTAGTATGTGATAAAGTCATAATTAATTTAGAAATATTATAGGTTATGTTTGAAATAGGTTATGATTGTGGACATTGTCTCCAGCTACAGTGAACCATTGTAACTCCAGATTAAAGTTGTTACCTCTTTAAAGTCTCACATGTAGTGCACACCATTATAGTATAGTGACCAAGTGTCATAGAAAACCACGTTCACATAGTTATTCAGCTCAGAGCATAACAATGTGGTACTCGTGAATAAATAAACAGCTGTCAGTAGTAATATATTATGAGCACTATTAGATATCAATAGTGGTGCTCATAATATACTTTACACGTACACACGGCTACAGATCAAGCTATACATTTCCAATATAAGCTGACCTCTCATTGTACGGAAATCCTATACAATGCAAGATCAGCTTATACTGGAAATGTATAGCTTGATGTGTTGCCGTGTGTACCTACATGTGAACTACCTACCTACCTAACGGACTAGCCGCGTGAACGAATGACGTCATTCGTTAACGCGGTTTGCTGTCAAAAACTTACCTAATCTGTTTTCAGGATTAGAAGATATAGGTGACAGTTCACTTTCGACAATTATAGTCATGCGCCTTAACGATATCCAATCGAGTTTTTTGTTGTATCGAGAAAGTTAATAAAAAAAGTCTAATCGATTTTCATTTTAGTGCTTTTATTTTCCAAATTATATTTCCTTATCACTGTCTTACTGCTTAATACCGCCTCGTGTGTAATTACCAACTTTGCACACATGGATCATACTGTACTATTATCGTTGTTCGTAATTTCAGATAATTATTACAGGATTTATGAGAAATTATGTTTGTTAATTGATATTTACCTAGTAATGTAAGAATATTCTCTCTCTCTTTGATATCGAACCGATATATCGAAATTTTTTGGTAATTAAAAATATTTCGATATTGATAAACCTACTCAAAAATAATCGATATAACATATATCGATACTTTTTTGAATTTCCCTGTCGATCAAGCATTGTCAATCACTATAGGTAAATGTTCCGTTTCATGCAGCAAGTATTTTCATGCAGAAATTATTTCTTAGTTATGTATAGCGATATATATTGTATTTTTGCAATGATATAAAATGGAAATTAAAATATTTTATTGTAAAATATTATATTAGTTACTCGCAAGTAGTATGAGTGAACCGGAAAATGTGAACTGTCACCGATATCTTCTAATCCTGAAAACAGTATAGCAAATTACCCTGCGGGCCATTCGGAAGTGGGACATAAACATAAAGACTTAAAATCCCAAAAATGTGGTATGAATTTTAAGTACTTAAGTTATTTTGAGCTGTAACTTTTTATAAAAAGTCTGTACCTGATGTAATCTTCACACCTTTATTATATACAGGGTGAATTTATTTTCTAGCCAGTGAGGGCAACTTCTGAACTACACTTCTGGTGACGATTTTATTCTAATGCAAGATAATGCTCGTGCTCATAGTGCACAATCGGTACAGGCATATCTGAGCCACGTAGGTATACCGGTGATGCAGTGGCCAGCAAATTCCCCCGATATGAATCCGATAGAGCATGTCTGGGACTTGCTAAAAAGAAGGGTTAAATCCAGAATGCCACCCCCCAACAATCTGAATGAACTTGGAAACGCATTACTTGAGGAGTGGGAGCGGTTGCCTCAAGAAATCATCGATAACATAATCTGTAGCATGCCCAGACGAATGGAAACCGTAATCAGAGCAAGAGGGGGAAACACTCGTTATTAATTTTGCTTTAATTTTATTGTTAAATCATTTAATGCTTACTTTTTTTATTTTTTGTGATGGTTCATAATCATCTAAAAATTTCACTTATTCAAATTTCTTTATTTTTCAATAAAAAATAACGAAGACTTTTCAAAGTCGTTGTTAAAAGATGTTAATCAATTTGTTATTTTGTGTCTAATTACATTTTCGTCAAATATATGCGTTATTATCTCATAGTCTCACTTTTTTTTCTGTTCCGCTAATTGTGCCGGTGTGTATAGTATCCTAAATCCTGAAAGCCTAACATTCTTTTAATGGGGTAGGTATATAGGAATTGTTTGAACTATGAACCAGTGGAGACTTGCCGCAGATTGTAATTTCAGCTTTTGTAGATAGTGGTTGGTAGTGGGTAAAAAGTGTTGGCTTGCAGTATGGCAGCGTGCAGTCGGGTCGGTGGCAAGGGAGTTGGGTGGACTGTAGGGGTGAGGCCAGACGGCGAATGAACTGCAGAAAGGGTTAACGTTCGCTTCCCCTGCAGCGCCGCCTGCGCTCACCCGCCCACGTCTATGCTACTGATACTTATGCACACACGACGGCGACGGCGACGGGGCTTGGAAAATAAGAATCATTTATATGTTGCGCTACGCAGTTCTTGCAAAATACTTGAATTTATTTTACACTTGTCTGATAATAATATTATAATAGGTCTTTACCTATGAAATTGCCGTTCTGCAGTACTGGCCATTTCAAATCAAAATAATTTTTGTTTGGCTAAGAATTCTAATTTCAAATTAATTTTATTTTAAAAACATGGAATTCTTTTTCCAAAAGTAGTCATTTGTTTATTGATTAGTGTTACATTTTCATCGCATTTCAATCTTTTTCGTCATCATGGATACGTTAAAAATTCGAGAAATTATGGAATATGAGTACCGTCGTGGCAGCAACGCCAGCAACGCGGTACAAGCGGCACGCAACATCAACGACGTTTACGGAGCTAACACTACAAACCAACGCACCACCTGTTATTGGTTTGCTCGCTTCCGTTCTGGGAATTTCGACCTGAAAAATGAACCTCGCGGTCGTCTGAAGACTTTGGTCGACAATGACGAATTAAAGGCGATTGTGGAAGCTGATGATACACAATCGACGGCTGAATTAGCAGCAGCTTTCGACGTTAGCGTCAAAACAATATTGGTCCATTTGCGTCAAATTGGCAAGGTAAAAAAGCTTGACAAATGGGTGCCCCACGAACTCAATGATCGCCAGCGCGAAGTACGCGTCGAAACGTGCCTTGCACTGCTCAACAGACACACAAATGAAGGAATTTTGAACCGCATTGTTACCTGCGATGAAAAATGGATTCTGTTTGATAACCGCAAGCGCTCAGCAAATTGGTTGGATCCTGGTTCAGCACCTAAATAATGCCCTAAACGAAAACTTACCCCTAGAAAAGTAATGGTCACTGTTTGGTGGTCTAGCGCCGGTGTGATTCATCACAGCTTCTTACCAAACGGGGTGAGCATTACTGCAGATGTGTACTGTGAAGAACTGAACACAATGATGGAGAAGCTGGCATATCTCCAACCAGCATTGGTCAATCGCTCGTCTCCGCTGCTCCTGCACGATAACGCGCGACCTCATACTGCACAGCAGACGGTCTCCAAGTTGCAAGAACTGGGGTTGGAAGTTCTCCGTCATCCACCCTACTCACCAGACCTTGCGCCTACAGACTACTACTTTTTCCAAAATTTGGATAACTTCTTGGCGGGAAAAAAATTCAATACCCGAGAGGCAGTACAAAATGCCTCTGAAGAATTTGTTGCCTCCCGTCCAGCTGATTTCTTTAAGAAGGGCATCAATTAACTGCCACTGCGTTGGCAAAGATTGCTTTGATTGCATGGGTGATTACTTCGATTAATACAAATAAAAAATACATGAAAAAAATTCGTTTAAATTTTTTCATACAAAACGGCAATTTCATAGGTAAAGACCTAATATATTTACCAGGTGCCATCTGAAGAGAGAAATAATATTTTTCTCGCACAATAATAGAGCTTAGATTACCATTTGTTCGTTTTTACGCATAATATGCCATTGACTGAGTTTGTAATAAGGCACACACTCATGAAATCTGCATCTTTGAACACATGTATTATGGTAGGTAATACTTACCTCTACGATTGTAGCATAATAGTATATGTAGTTGTGGTTACGCTACGATACGTGCAGTAGTACATAGCTGAATCAATTTATTTATTGTCTAATGCCCGGTTTCAATAAACAAAAACGAATCGTTTTGCTTACCAATGGTAGGTTTTTTTATTGCCAAACTGGGCATATAGATCATTTCGTAAGCTAATTTTACCTGTGATAGCTACTTCCATATGGAAGGGTCTGCTATGCAAAGCTTTGAGGTCTTTGCTTCATTATTAGTAAAGATATAAGAGTCTTAATTTTAATAAATCTTAACCAATACCGGTCCGTAAATTATTGAAACCGGGCCTTACTCGTAGATCGCTGTAGCAGGTCGTAGCTCGTAGCAAGTAATGCGTATAATGACCCTGGGAAGTTTCAAGTGAGGCTGTAGTAGAATTTTTCAAGCTAAATAAGTTCATTCGTATTTTTGCCTAAGGCGCAAAACAGATTGCGAGCATCGAGTGCAAAATTGAATGTGACGTAGCGCAACAGAGACTTATAAATGTTGTACTTGAGGTGTGCCCGATCTGTCTTTTTTGCACCAAAAACGCTAGCAAATAAAAATCTGGATAAGTAATGGTTATCTTTCTAAAAATGCATTTGATTAAGATATTTTCTTCTAATATTCGATTAGTAAAGCCTTTTGAGATCGAAGCAGCTTCAAATTCAGAGCTTGTAGCTCAACAAAATTAGTTTTAACGAGCAATATTTTCTTAAGCATGTGAAATTGTCTTCGTCTTGATTCCAGGACCAGCCAGCTCAGCCACTACGGGCTGCTACGGGTTTTCGAGCTCTCTAAGCGCCGACGGAACTGCAGGTCATAGAGTTCGCCAATATGCCATCTGTCGATATTATGCAAGGTGTTGATACTCTTGCGCCATCTCACTTACCGGTGCGGCGACTTGTAAAGATGCATGGGCCGGAAAATTCATAATTCAAAATCTAACTGAGTATGCCTTTTCAGTCGAGACTATAGGATCGTGGGGGTCCAAAGGTAGATTGTTTGCTCGCACATAATTATCAAAACTAATCAGCTTTGGTATTCTGAAACGTTTTTGACAGCAACCGACGACGACTCCGTTGTGACGGTTAGTCCGGGAGGTAGCGTTGCAAACACAAAAGTCATAGTAAGCCGGCTGACGTTGAAATGTATAGTTGATCTTATATGACTAATAAGTGAACCGACCGTCTGCTCAAGTAAGTGCTCAAGTCTTCTACATCCGTCATCAGACACTCCCAGTAAAAAAAAAGACATAGTACGCCGGCTCAAACTTGTTTCATAAGTATTTGACATAATACTGAGCTGAAAAAAATCGTCTGCTGCATGGTGGAGGGGGGAACACGCGTCAGCTGCTCGCATGAATTTGTAAAAAAAAAAGTTTACCCCTGCCGTAACCTTCCAATCCTAAACCCACCGCGGGTGCATCGCTGATGCGTGGTTCACATATTATTCATTCAAGATCTATTGAAAAAGATGGCCATCGATCGGCATATTAATACTACCTAAAATGCATCAGTACCTCCCGGACTATTGCATGTCGAAACAATTGAATACTTGAATAGGTCAAAAGAATTAAAATGGGCTGGAAGGTGTATTGTAAACATCAACTGCGCTCTGCGAGTGGATTTCATTTATTTTAATGATCTGAGTCGTAATCCCAAGCTAAGCAAACTTATGATATGGAAACTAGATAAAGGCTAATTTTATTTCATATTTTAGTAAAACTTTAATGTACTGAATATACCAATTTTAAAGGTTTAATATGAAGGCTATTCATTGGTTTAACTTTATCTTAATATTACGACTTAAACTTCACAAAAAGAAAGCTAGATATAGCGCCCATATTTTGAAAATATTGAAACAATTAACATTTTTTCACGAATAATGTTTAATAACATACTCGTATGTAAGTACATACTACTAAATTGACGAGGTATTTTTTTATAAGGAATAATAAAAATAAGCCAGATATCAAAGACTTCTATATAGAATTTGGAAGAATTTTAGCATTTCCAGTAAATAAAAATGCATTGACTTTGTAGTGCTGTGCACAATTTAATCAATGTTTATTTCAACAAGAATAGTTAAAGAATTACTCGCCAAAAGTCTCAACTGTTGAGCTTGACGACGTTTTTCCAAGATATCTTCATCATTGGCTGATTTAAGGATGCCCATAATATGACTTATCCGAGCTGCAGATATCTGAAATATGTATACCAACTCTGTAACCACTATAAAATTAGTATCATCATCATATTCTGTCACGAGATGTCCTCTGCTGAACTGGGCCTTTGTTTTTGACTGATTTCGACAAAGAACAGTCTTGGATTTATAATAAATAATTTGTAATAAAACATACTTACTTCAAATATCATAACATTACACAGAAACTATCATAAATGAAAGTGATCCACAAAGTGACAGGTTTTTTTTTATAATGGATACATAATACGACCTTAATAGGAGCTTCCTAAAATTAAACATTAATTAATTGACCAATTGAAAAATGTAGCACCGCACTACGAATGTATAGAGAATAGACCGCGACGACGGACGTCGTCGTCGTCAGCTGTCAAAAAAGAACAGAATTGCACTACAGGCCTCGGAAGACCGGCTCGTTGATCAAAGCTTCGTTGCGCCGAGGCCACTAATGTTGTTGAAGACAGCATAGCTGCGGCTAACTTCCTACTTTTATATTTACGTACATAGGCCCCCGACTCGACGACGTTTTGATCAAAATATAACTACTTTTATATTAAAGTACCTGGATGTTTTTTTTTTAATTAATCATAATAGTTATTCTCACAAAAGAAGGAACTTAAAAAAAATGGGAACAAAATAATCATCGGACTCGAACCGGGGTCTTCTGGTTTTGGACCCACCCGATTTCCCACCTGAGCTATTATAACATTAACCATACCATAGAGTAAATAATATACTACGTACCCATAGATTAAAGATATGCTACGTACCCCATACCATAGAGTAAATAATAAGACTCACGTCGCACAGACGTACAACCCATACTAACTTTCATGAAAATCGTTGGAGCCGTTTCCGAGATTCAGATTATATTCATTTTATATAAAAAAAATCGCCTTTAATTAAAAAATGAGTTTCGTGTTGATTAGTTACATTAATAAAGTAGTTTATTTATTTATCTTTTAGGTTTTGTAGAAGTGTGTATCGAGAGACATATATTTTATTTATTATTTATTTTTCAAGATGAAAGGTATAAAATCACTACTGATCCAGTTGTGGCCACCCATTTCCAGCTAAGTTTCCAGGTAAAGGAATTCATTGACTGTCAAAATAATATCAAAATCAAGTTCCTAGATATTAATTGTGTATGCTTCAATAAGAATCCACGCAACAAATAAAAATTCGTGCAAGATATTTATCGAGTAATTACCAAGGGTCGCTACGTTCGCGTCGTTACGACGCCTCTACAATTGCTCGTCAAAATAATCATCAAAGATTTTATTTACTTTTTTTTTATACCACTAAGGTGGCATACAAGCATACGGCCCACCTGATGGGAAGCCAGTTACCGTAGCCTATGGACGCTTGCAACACCAGGGGTATCACTAGCGCGTTGCCGACCCTGAAGAAATCTCTTCACACCCTTTTTGAAGAACCCCATGCTGTACTCCATTGGGAAAACCACGGCGGGGAGCTCATTCCACAGTCTGAGCGTTCGCGGAAGAAAACTCCTTTGAGCCCGGACAGTTCGAAACAGTTCTGGTTTCATTGTGTGAGGATGGACTCCCCGTCGATGGCGAGTGTTGCGATGGTGGAAGGTAACCGTGGGCATCAAGTCGAAGTCTTCTAAGCGTTAGCATTTCTTAAATGGTTGATGAAAATATGCATAACAGTTGCATATTGTATGCTGTTCCCACCACCTGCGGCCATCCCCGGTGAGATTGGGGCCTAATACAAACAAACCTATTCATAGTAAAAAAAAAAATGTTTTGATCAATCATTTTGATCGCAAATATTCGAGGATGCGCCATTATTCTGGAAGTTATGTAGATGTCGGATACAATTTTGATTCAGTTAACATGGCTGGCTTTTTTTATTACGTAATTTAACTAGGTTGACATATTATAATAAATATAATAGGAACTCATCATTTCATCAACTCTTAACAGGTTAATTTTGCTTTGTCCATAAAGAAATTTATATTTCAAGAGAGCTCGAAAATCAGTAATACATTATGAGGGTGGTAAGTAGGCAGATCCTTTCATAACAGGGTCAGGGCACTATGTAAGGAGTACAGCGCTTGCGCGAAGAAAGGCCAAGGTCAGATGCCCTGGAAGATTTCCTCCGGGGTCGTCGGCCGGGGCCTTATTTTCGGGGAGTTGGTCCGGGATCGACCTTCACCGTGACGTGACCCCATGGTGGCACGTGTATGGCACCAACTACGTGGGCGTTTATTTTACCCAAAAAGCCTATATTGACGTTACATATACCTACTTAATTATCTAAAATAGTGTTCTTACGTACTGAATTAGGTACTTATTATATAAATATCATATAATTTTGTAATTACTTGGAACGATGAACACTCGGTTTTTTATATATATAGCTATAGTACTAGTGATGTACCTACTTGAAAATTGGAAGGCATTTCATAATAATACATAGAAACTTGGCGCGTGAAGCGCTCTTGGTGTAGCATGATACGCCGGTCTGAATCGAAGTAATGCTACCACCGGTGTGGCCGGTACCTGGATGGGTGACCACCCGAAAGTTATATTATTATTATCCATTTTCAGAAAAAAAAAACACGGTCTTCCTTATAAGCAGGAATTGATAATTTCGATCACTTTTATAACAAATACATAGTAGACTGTCCCCCGCGGTTCACCCGCGTTCCTGAGGGATCATATGGTTTTACGAGTTAAAAAGTATCCCTATGTTACCTATCCGAAGTACCTATTCCCATTTGAGCACCAATTTTTTGAGTACCAATGACTTGAGCACCTGTGGTACACGGTCGAATTTATTCTTTGTGTTAGTTAGGTTACCATGGGCGCTCAAAAGGGAATAAATTCTAATTTAATGTTTTTTAACACGCTTTTATTTTAGCTTCACCTGTATGTATGTATGTATGTATGTATGTATTAGGGTTTCGTTTTTCCCGACCTTTTTCCGTTCCCGGGACCCGGGAATGAAATAAATGATTTCCCGGGAATTCCCGTTTCCCGGAAAATTTGTTTTATTATTTTTACTTATCAAAAGTCAATTAAAACACATTATTTAATTAAATTAGCTATTTAATTGTCTCAAAAGAAGTAAAAAAAAACACATGTTGGGGTCCCCTTAAAATTTTATTTTATTATTTATTGTTAAAGATGCAATAGAAATACACATTCTTCAATTTCAACTGCCTACCTTTTACTGTTCATGAGATACAGTCCACTGACAGACAGACGGATGGACAGCGCGCTTAGAAATAGGGTCCCGCTGGCACAGGACCCACAAAAATCACCTGTAGATTACTTGTTTTACAGGTAGAAATAATAAAACTTATTTTTATTTAAAATAATGTGTACGCTGATTCACTTTATCTTCGAAAATACTATAATTTATATGTAACTTTTTTTTTAAATTTTAATGTCACTTTTATTTTCTTCAAAAATCTGTTCTTGGTTCCTTTTAACTTTAGAAAAAAACCAAATTTACCGATACATTAAATGTTCGTTCGATTTCGGTGGACAGTTAATTTATGATTTTATGGAACATTTTCGTGTATTAAAGGTTTTACGTTAATTGTGATCAAGATTTGGAGTTTTTTTTTTATATTACTAAGTCGGTAAACAAGCATACGGCCCACCTGATGGTAAGCGGTTACCGTAGCCATATGGACGCTAGCAACACACGAAGCATCGCTCATGCGTTACCGAACTTTCCCCCCTCCCCTATGGGCTCTGGCAACCTTACTCACGCGTAGGTACACAATTTTACACAACATAAATTTATTTAGCTGCGGTATTCTAAAGGTGGAGGAACTTCCCCAGTTGTGCTACTCATTGAGCGAATAAATGCTATGCTCTACCTCTCTCTATTTTAAAGCATTCAATCTAATAAAGAAATTCCCGGGAAACCGCAAAGAAAATCCCGACTTCGGGAACGACGTATTTCCCGGGAATTCCCGTTTCCCGGGTCCCGGGAACGAAACCCTAGTATGTATGTATGTATGTATGTATGTATGTATGTATGTATGTATGTAGGTATGTATGTATGTATGTATGTATGTATGTATGTATGTATGTATGTATGTATGTATGTATGTATGTATGTATGTATGTAAAGGAATCTTCGAACGTAATTTTCATCGACTTCCAGACGTCAGATTAAACTGAAATTTTGCACACTTATCAAGTATCGATGACAATACAATAATTTGGTACCATCGAGCTGATCTGATGATGGATCCGGAAGGTAGGCACTGGAACTCCATAACGGAGCAACGTTTCCTAGCCGTGTTTGGGCTTGTTGGAATTGTCTTGAGATGAACTTTGACCTTGTATGGTTTTCAGGGTCTGATGATGGAGTAGGAGAGTAAGCACTGGAACTCCATAGTGGAGCATCGTATACTAGCCGTGTTTGGGCTTGTTGGAATTGTCGTGAGATGAACTTTGACCATGTATGGTTTTCAGGGTCTGATGATGGAGTAGGAGAGTAAGCACTGAAACTCCATAACGGAGCAACGTTTCCTAGCCGTGTTTGGGCTTGTTGGAATTGTCTTGAGATGAACTTTGACCATGTATGGTTTTCAGGGTCTGATGATGGAGTAGGGGAGTAAGTACTGGAACTCCATAGTGGAGCATCGTATACTAGCCGTGTTTGGGTTTGTTGGAATTGTCGTGAGATGAACTTAGACCATGTATAGTTTTCAGGGTCTGATGATGGAGTAGGAGGGTAGGCACTGGAACTCCATAACGGAGCAACGTTTCCTAGCCGTGTTTGGGCTTGTTGGAATTGTCGTACGATGAACTTTGACCATATCTGGTTTTCAGGGTCTGATGATGGAGTTGGATGTTTTTTTGTAATTAAGTTCAATATTTGAATGAAAAGCGTGGGGCGCTTTTTTTTTCACACAATTCATTCATCTCTTTTTCGGTCTTCCTCTTCGCGAAATCCATCCACTTTCATATTCATAACTTTTTTAGTGACGTGGCTTTCATTTCTCTTCATAACATGTCCTCCATACCATGATAAACGGTTCCCTCTCAACTTTCAGTCACTGGCGCTACTTTCAAACTTCCCCTTATGTACTCAGTTCTTATCATATCCATTCTTGTCACTCCACACACTCATCTCAACATCCTCATCTCAGCTGCTTGCAATCGTCTTTCATCCGTCTTCTTTACTGCCCAGCCGACATAAGACATTGTTAAAAATCACGTGATATTGACATTTCGATTTGAAATGTCAATCCCATACAAAGGTTGATCGTTTACTAACGATGACGATTGTCGATAACCATCTTGTCTACAGGCCCTGTAGACTCATTTATTGTCTATAGCAGGGCTTCCCAAACTTAGATGCTATTTGGAGTTTTTCTGACAAATTGTTATTACACTAGAACTACAACTAGTAGGTAAATGTATGGCAAGAAGGCCAGGGCGTCGCAAAAATATGGCAATTTCCCAAGGGCGGCACAGTTAAAATAAGTTTGGGAAGCCCTGGTGGTATAGTAAATAAAATCTTTGATGATGATCGCTTTTGACGAGAAATTGTCTAGGAACTTTTTTGTGAGACTGTAAAAGCAAAAATAATAATTTCCGTTAATTTCTAAAGATTCATCATTCATCATAAGAGACCCTTGGTAATTAATCGATAAGTACCTTGCTAAAATTTGTAAATGTTACGTTGAATTTAATTGAAGCATACTAAATTAATGTCTAGGAACTTGATTTTGAGGTTATTTTGATAGTCAATGAAATCCTCTAGCTGGAAACTTAGGTGGCCACAACTGACTCAATAATTTTGAACTGGTTGGGGTTTTGGCCATGTATGTGGGCACAACTGGTTCCCATATAACAGCTGTTCTGGCAAATTTTTAATTTAACTTTTAATTGGATGGTTTAAGGGGTATAACAATAATTAAATAGCTAATGCTTAACTGGTTTGGTTATGATTTAATTTTATTATACTTTTGTGGCGTTGACAACCTCTAAGATAAGATTTTTGAAAACTCCATGGTAAAATTGGGGGCGCGGGTGAAATCGCTGGGAGAAAAACTAGTTAATATATAATGACGCAAAAGAACATTACATCATAAACATTTACATAATGAAAAACTAGGCTGATATAAATAAATGGCTCACACATTACGGAAGTTACTCTTAGTTCAGAAGTTATTTATCGGATTAGAAATATATTAGTATTTTTATGAATTATTAAACATGGGTAGGGTATGCGCAGGTGTGAAGGTCCGTAGAGACAGTGCGCGGGGTGGCTGCGGTCACGGTCGAGGACGCGGCCTTGACACGCGCCGCGCAGCCTCCGCAAGCCTCGCGCGCGTAGCCCTGCCACCCGCTTTATTATGTAGGTATGTATCCCGCTCAGTTATCCAATAATACTATGTAAGGAATTATAAATGTATCGTAATCCGTATACAAAATAGTCTTACATTAACAATCCTATCGATTGTAGTGATAAAAACATTTTACTAATTTATTGATAAACTGAAAGCTATGTTAGGACAAGAAGGTACTTACGTACTGTACAAGTATTTTGACCGACAACCAAATCACGGTAAAGTAATATAGAACTTACCGTGACCAAACCGAATTATGTGTTATTTAATTCTTATTCCACTGACAAAATTCAAATCTTCGATTTCGTCTGCAAATAATATTAATATCAAAATAAGTTATAAAGTTTTCCGTTTCTTGTATACATAGTTGAGTAGGTACATTTTAAATTAAAAAAAAATACGGTCACCAAAATTTTTCCTAGCAGTTGACCGTGCGAGCGAAGCGAGTGAAGCGTCTCCGTTTCAGCTTGGGCAAAAATGCTTTCGTATGTCCGTCCGGGTGTTCGGTTGTTCTCCTCTACAGTTCGCATTTCTCAACCGATTCTCGTGAAATTTTGTAAGCAGGGCCAGTAGACAAGATGGTTATCGACAATCGTCATCGTTAGTAAACGATCAACCTTTATAACCATCTTGTCTAGGGCTGGTTCGGTAATATGCAATTTTTTGGATTCGGTTTTTACCATTTCGAAAAAAGTAAATCGATGAAAAAATTACATACATATGTAGGTATATTAACCATCGGACTCGCGAGGTCTACAGCTCCTAGAGTCACAAGTTATTAATTAGTTTTATTTGCATAAGAATCGTGTGGGAGCGAATAAAAAGTGTTACTGCCGACACTGCCGTTTTCAACTCACCGTCTTATTTTATTTCCGCAATTGAATCAATAAATCTGGAATAAATTTTAGTTACTTAACCTTTAGTTTACTTAAAAGGGCTGTCTGTAGTTCAAGGAAATACAGGATTATTGGTAAAACATTAACAACTTCTCAGGCCTAATAACATCATAAACAACAACTTTTGTTCTACGACTTTTAATAATTTATCTGATTTTAATTAATACTATAACAAGAATATTTGAATTCAACGCTCTAAATGTTACGAACTCTACGCGCGTAGCAAAAGACAGTGCACGGTAGGAAGCGTAGGATATTTATTTATTTATTACGAAGGTACAACAATTATATAGAATTGAAATGAGTTAGATAGAACAACAAAATCTTGTAAGTTTGTTTGAAGTATTCCCATTTGCGCACCGATTTTTTGAGCACCGATTCATATTTTGGATCGGTGCTCAAATGGGAACAAAAATTTAATTCGAAATCATTCCCTTTTGAGCACCGACGGATTTGTAGCTTCTAGTGTTGTGGTGTTTTGATCTCTCTCTAAATTCCTCCAAAAATGTATACTTGGTAATTAAAGAAATAATGGTACCAAGACTTAGTACTTACGTTATTTTATTGAATATTCCCATTAGAGCACCGATTCTAGAGCATCAGCTAATATTTTAAATTGTACCAGTATAACATAAGCTCGAAGGAGCTCTCTCTTTTTTCATAAGTTAAAAAAATATATATGTTGTTTTTTTACTAGAGAGAGCTTTAATTTAAAATATAAGCTGATGCTCTAAAATCATCACAGATCATTTTACCTAAGCTCTTCATAATAATAAAAAACGTATGCTGACATTGCTGACTTGTATTGTTTGTGTTTTGTTCGAATTGAGAAAATTTAAGTCTAGGAAAGTAATAAATAATTAATATTCATCTGTAATTGATAATAAACAATTAAATTATTCTGTAAAATAAAACAATTTTTTTATCGATGTATTTTATTTAAACACCCCAGTTTTAAATAGTACCAGTACAACAGAAGCTTGAAGGAGCTCTCCCTAGTTACAAAACAACATATATTATATATTCTTTCCACAAAATGTATACTTATTATTACTTCGCTCAGATTGTGGAATGAGCTCCCCGCCGTGGTTTTCCCATTGGAGTACAGCATGGGGTTCTTCAAAAAGGGTGTGAAGAGATTTCTTCAGGGTCGGCAACGCGCGAGAGATGCCCCTGGTGTTGCAAGCGTCCATAGGCTACGGTAACTGCTTACCATCAGGCGGGCCGTATGATTGTTTGCCACCTTAGTGGTATAAAAAAACTTATAAAAAAATGGTACCAGGTTTTGTTTTGAAATTTTTTTTGGAGATATCTCCTTCGAGCTTTTGCTATCCTGGTACCATTTTTTCATAAGTATACATTTTTTGAGGTATTAAGAGAGAGATTTAATATAAGTAAAATGGAGAGTACATTATGTTTCCATAATTAGTCAGTACCTAGGTTTTCTAACACAAGCTAAGTCTTTTGCTTAAAAGGAGATTCCAAAAATATATAAATTAAGATTAGTTATTTAGAAATAAATTTATTATTAATTTATTATTTTTACTAGGTAATATCAACAACAGTAAGTATATTTTGTTCAGCAATTGACAACCAACCTAACATATTGATCAGTACTCAAAGCAGAATAGTTTTGATGCTCTAAAAATGGGTTCTCTAACGATAATACTTTTTACTTTTTATAATAAAACTGTTAATTTTTATCGATACTTTTTATTAAACACCACAACACTAGAAGCTACAAAACCGTCGGTGCTCAAAAGGGAATGATTTCGTATTAAACTTTTGTTCCCATTTGAGCACCGATCCAAAATATGAATCGGTGCTGAAAAGGGAATAGAATCGGTGCTCAAAAAATCGGTGCGCAAATGGGAATACTTCGTTTGTTTTTGGTAAATGTATTAAATCCTTTGGATCGCGGTTAGTAAAATAACGATGACATCAATTGTTATTATAAGATGCGCGTCACTCGCGGGAACCAATGGGTTAAGTATGTTTTGTTAAAAGTCATAAAACATGTTAGTAGTGTTCAGTAATACAGGGCTGCAGGTTGTGAGTATTTTACCAATAACCCTGTATACAAAATTACAAACATTAGCAGCACACATAATGGTTATATTTATAATTGTGTAAAGACATGTGTGGTAAATTAAATCCCATCAAAAACATTCTGTAAAAAACTAGCCAAGTCTCGATGAAATGTCTTGTTTATCTCTAAAAAGTAATGAAATCTAGACAAAGTCGTGCCAAGTCTAAGGTTCCTTACTGCGATTTCTTTATTATTATAGTTAATCTTGTGTGACTTGGCCGTTGAACATTCTTTATACGTTAGTGGGTATAAGTACAGATTGGTGCAATGGTGTCATGGAACACCTGGTTTTGTACCCTTGTGTTCCCTTCAACGGCCAAGTCACACAACATTAACCATAATAATAAAGAAATCGCAGTAAGGAACCTTAGACTTGGCACGACTTTGTCTAGATTTCATTACTTTTTAGAGATAAACAAGACATTTCATCGAGACTTGGCTAGTTTTTTACAGAATGTTTTTGATGGGATTTCACTTCTTTTTGAAAATGAAGCGGCCCACCAAGTTGAATATTTTTTGTAAAGGCGGTATGTCGATATCTCTAATAGTTTGGTTGGGCTCTTGTGTTTTCTAATCAGGGTCACCAGGTACTCCAGATCTTCGATTATCCTAGTTTTTATAGTTTTCCCTTTATGTGGTCATTAAACCCTAACTCTGTACCAAATTTCAGCTCTCTGAGTTTATGGGAAGTACTAGTTCTATTTTGATGATCATAAGTGAGTGAGTGAGTGAGTGAGTTTCATAAATGTGAAACTTTGCTTTCGCTTAACTTCGGAACTAAATGACCTACAGACTTGAAATTTTGGATTTTAAGTATGTGATTATAGCTTACTGGATGACGAAAATTTCTGCGTTCGGGTCTTATCCAGAGGTTCTCAAATAGGGGCCTGAAAATGCGGCGAAATGGTTCCAGTAAAGGATGGTACGGCAGTGTTTGCTTCGCGCTCGACTCGGCGGGGGCACTGCCGTGCCCCCCGATGATGTATACGATGTAAGTAATATTCCCAATTATAAATTGAAACTCAAAGTAAAACTATGGCTACAACAATATATAATAGGGCGATGATAGCTCAGTGGTAGTGACGTCGGATACCGAGACGAAGGTCCCGGGTTCGAATCCTACAATGAGCTTGAGCTTTCGATGAAGGAAAACATCGTGAGGAAACCATAGCACGGTGGTAGGGTACTTTGTAGTACCCGCCTGGCTGGCTACCACCCTCAAGTTGAAAATCTGATGCCAAGCACCTTTCGGTGTGTTCCGACAGCTGCACTTGAGAGCCAGCTCCTTCTAGGCTTTGTGTGCTTACCACCTTCGGCCGCATCATCTCTTACCATGGTGAGTTTGCGGTCAAACAGAGGCCTATAAAAAGTAAAAAAAATATATTACAATATCTTACGGAAAATCTACTATATAGTGATTAAAATTAAATAAACACACATGCATACACGTACTCACACACAACACACACATAGACACAAATGTTAATTGATAAGAAAATATTGTTGGTATGAATTGTTACTTTACTTATTTTTTTGTTAAATCAAATAGAATAAGGCATGTGTTGGGAGCAAATTTCTTCTGACACACTCACGCTAGATAAGATTATTTTCTGTTATACAATGTTCTTGAAGTAGCGAAACGGCCAAGCCACATATTTCGATTAACGTGTAGAGTTTTTGAAAGTTAGGGTTTGTATATTTAGGGGCGTGTAGAGTTATAAGCTTGGATCTACATAAGATATGGTAACTTTTTGACAGTGCGAGCCATATGGTCTCGTCTTGGCAATATTTAACATGAAAATGTTTTTGGTGGGATTGTTATTATTATCTATATTGAAGCTAAAACTTTCGCTCCTTTTTTTAGCATATTGCGCGCACGATTTGCATTGTTAAAGTTTATATGGGGAAAAAGTGCACAAAGCTAATATTTTGATATTATAATGTATTTTAAGATGGATGCTCATTTTATTGATTTTTACCTTCGTAGAACAATATGGCTAAATATTCGAAAAAAGCAAATATTCCAGGTTCATGCTGAGCATTACATTATTTTAATTAAAAAAAATATGGCACACATTACAATATATAATCTATATTTTTGCAGGGTCCGTAACGCGCGAGTGATACCCCTGGTGTTGCAAGCGTCCATAGGCTACGGTAACCGCTTACCACCAGGCGGGCCGTATGATTGTTTGCTACCTTAGTGATTCATCTAGGCACGTGCACAGACTAGAGCTAGGCGCAAGCTGCCATCGCCCCACCCCTTTACTACCTCGTACTCCCGTTGAGTATTATGTCTACACTTTAGCTTATTACATGATTTTCAACTTTAAATTTTTTAATTTTTATTATTAAAAAAAAATAAAGTATTTTTTCATTTTATTTAAATATTCAATAAGCGATATTATTTATTTTATTTTACTTTTATTAGGTACTTTTGTCATAATCATATGAAAAACTGATTAGTTCGGGTGTAAGCTACTAATCTCACACTCGAACTATTGGCCAAAATATCTCGTGTTGGATTTTTGCCTTACATCAATCTAACATTAGGTCTTTACCTATGAAATTGCCGTTTTGTATGAAAAAATTTAAACGATTTTTTTTCATGTATTTTTTATTTGTATTTATCGAAGTAATCACCCATGCAATCAATGCATCTTTGCCAACGCAGTGGCAGTTTATTGATGCCCTTCTTAAAGAAATCAGCTGGACGGGAGGCAACAAATTCTTCAAATGCATTTTGTACTGCCTCTCGGGTATTGAATTTTTTTCCCGCCAAGAAGTTATCCAAATTCTGGAAAAAGTAGTAGTCTGTAGGCGCAAGGCCTGGTGAGTAGGGCGGATGACGGAGAACTTCCAACCCCAGTTCTTGCAACTTGGAGACCGTCTGCTGTGCAGTAGAGGTCGCGCGTTATCGTGCAGGAGCAGCGGAGACGAGCGATTGACCAATGCTGGTTGGAAATGTACCAGCTTCTCCATCATTGTGTTCAGTTCTTCACAGTACACATCTGCAGTAATGCTCACCCCGTTTGGTAAGAAGCTGTGATGAATCACACCGGCGCTAGACCACCAAACAGTGACCATTACTTTTCTAGGGGTAAGTTTTCGTTTAGGGCATTGTTTACGTGCTGAACCAGCTGATCCTACCAACTTGCTGAGCGCTTGCGGTTATCAAACAGAATCCATTTTTCATCGCAGGTAACAATGCGGTTCAAAATTCCTTCATTTGTGTGTCTGTTGAGCAGTGCAAGGCACGTTTCGACACGTACTTCGCGCTGGCGATCATTGAGTTCGTGGGGCACCCATTTGTCAAGCTTTTTTACCTTGCCAATTTGACGCAAATGGACCAATATTGTTTTGACGCTAACGTTGCTGCTAATTCAGTCGTCGATTGTGTATTATCAGCTTCCACAATCGCCTTTAATTCGTTATTTATTTATTTATTGTCGACCAAAGTCTTCGGACGACCGCGAGGTTCATTTTTCAGGTCGAAATTCCCAGAACGGAAGCGAGCAAACCAATAACAGGTGGTGCGTTGGTTTGTGGTGTTAGCTCCGTAAACGTCGTTGATGTTGCGTGCCGCTTGTGCCGCGTTGCTGCCACGACGGTACTCATATTCCATAATTACTCGAATTTTTAACGTATCCATGATGACGAAAAAGATTGAAATGCGATGAAAATGTAACACTAATCAATAAACAAATGACTACTTTTGGAAAAAGAATTCCATGCTTTTAAAATAAAATTAATTTGAAATTAGAATTCTTAGCCAAACAAAAATTATTTTGATTTGAAATGGCCAGTACTGCAGAACGGCAGTTTCATAGGTAAAGACCTATTACCTATTTCCTGTCTGTAGCTCACGTTGATTATATAACTCTAACTCTACCCACGGCTCTATCTTAAATGAAAACCTTTAGTTTTAAGTTATTATACTTTGCATCGATTTTTTCTTGACATTATAATCGGAAATATAAAACTTAAATCTACTAGTCATGAGGTGTTGTTTTGTAGCAAGTGTATAAAACCTCAGAGTATATAAATACTACGTACATAAAACTGTTACTATCTTATTTTTATGAATTTGCTGCTTAGTTCGTTGACTTTATAAAACAGTACCTAATTAATAAATCGCTTTAGTATACGCTGTAGGGACCACCTTGTTTAATAGTGCACAGGGGCTCATTGTCCCAAGTATGCAACTGAGTAATCGTTTTCATTATCTTAACGAATCAATGTTAGTCGAGAGCGGCTGGGCGCTGAGAACGACGCAAAAACCGTGGTGCGTGGCGGTACTGCGCCGGATACGGGTTCCCAGTGGACCGGGAGAGCGCGGGAAGGTGCGGGGGGTGCGGGAGGTGCGGGCTCCGGGAGTGCATCGGGACGTTGACTGTCTGGCTCCTGCCTGCGTTATCTGCAGTTGCCCTTTCGTACGATGCACCGTACCCTCCTTCCACCCTACCCGTGGGGGCTTCCAGACTACTGCAGCCCCCACAGCCATATTCTAGAATTTGCTATTGACCTGAAATAAGAAGGTAAACATGTTTACAACCATAGACGTTGGTTATGAAGGGAAACTACCGACGAGATGATGTACCTTTCAGTTGATATTCACAGGAATTAACAAAAAGTATTTTACAAAATAAGTTTGTTTCTTAAAGTATTACAACTTTACATTATAATCAAGGGCAATGGAAACTAAAGTAAATTCTTGTAAGTTCTATCAGCCAAGTCACTAATATAGTAGCCTAGTCAACAATAGGGTCTTTGTTGTAAAGCGACATACCCATACATATGATGTATATTATTATTAGTAACGCGTAGGTATATTACCCTACACAATATCGAAACTCATTGTATATAACGTTATGTATTGATGGTTTTGTTTTCCTGAGGACGTGTGATAACGATAGCACATAAGTTATGGCCGGCAAGCCTTGAACTTATAGTGTAAGGACCTTCATAATATCTCGTCCATTGTTTATTGAGTATTGTTTAATGACGAACTATACAAAACAATTTCTTGTAATATGTACTATGTATATGCTCCTATAAGTAGCTGTCAAACTACTTATCTATTCAGTTTTATTTAAAGTATGTGTTATATTTTATACGAGACTTGGCAACAGTTCCTTCAAAATCTGGTAACAGAATCGAGTAGCGACTGTCAACACTGTTAGACCATGCTATATTTCAAACCAAAAGGATACGGAACAAAACTAAATTAATTTATTTTTTAAGTTTTACTGTGTATAGGCCTGTGTTTGACCACAATCTAACCATGGTAAGTGATGATGTTGCCGAATGTGGTAAGCACACAAAGCCTAGAAGGAACTGACTATCAAGTGCAGCTGTCGGAACACACCTAACTGAATAATAAGATCCTTGTTTCAATTTTTGAGTGACTGTACTTGCATTGTCATCCAATACACTAATTTATACCAAATATCAAATCACTACCACTGGAAGTGGGTGAAATTCGACTTGCAAGATTCCACCCGAACAAACATTCATACATACATTGCAAGTAAAATTTTTATTTAACTTCTTCTTGCTATCATTTTATATAGTTACAAGCTTTTGCTTGTAACTATATAAAATGATAGCAATAATGAAATAGTTGGATTGGAATGCAACTCTGACATGTAAGAGAATTTACTATACTCCTTAGTAGGAAGTAAGGTAGCAACAGTAGGTAGGTATATTACATTTTAAACAAAACATAATAATAAAACTTCAAAAACAAAAAGCTTAATTCACGGTCATACTGAATACTGTTTGGAAGTAGATACTTTAAGTATGGTTTAAGCAATTTTGTGTGCGGTGGTTTCCAGTTCTGGCGTTACTGAACGAAACTTTTGAAAAGGGATTACTAAGAGACGCAATTTGGGCTGAGCGACCTTGGAGCGCGCGACCTCGGGCCGTGTCAACGACAATGGTGCCCCAGCCTCGGCTCGTGCTGAACACCCCGCCTCACCCTCAGAACACTTGGCGACCACCCTACGATTACCAGAAATGTACCTACCATGAACTTGTTTTATATATAACGACAAGTATTGCCTAATTTGTAATTGAACATTAACTACATAATATTTACCCTTTTTAACCGACTTCAAAAAAAGGAGGAGGTTCTCTATTCGACTGTATTTTTTTATTTTTTTTTATGTTTGTTACCTCATAACTCCGTCATTTATTAACCGATTTGGAAAATTCTTTTTTTATTTGAAAGGGTACACTTCCCGTTTGGTCCCATTGTCATCAGATCAGGCTTTGATTACTTCTTAGTGTACTTTGAAGTCGGTTTAAGGTTTTTGTAAAACTGTCCAATTATTTTCTAAGTATATCTACCTACTTTCGTAGTGAACTACGATGAAAAAAAAACCGGCCAAGTGCGAGTCAGACTTGCGCACCGGTGACCGAGGGTTCCGTATAATCATGTAGGTATATAAGTAAAAGGTATTATAGACCTGAGTATTTGATATGAATTTCAATTTAATCCCTCTACGAGTTCATGAGGAAAGGGGTAGGTAGTAAGTTTAAAATTATAAAAAAATACTTTGATTATATGATGTAACAAAAAATTTATGCTTTTCGCAATTTTTCCTTTATCTGTTCTATAAGACGTTGCTTAGTACCAAATTTCAAGATTCTGAGTTCACGGGAAGTACCCTGTAGGTTTTGATTCCCTTGCGAGTGTCGAAAATTTGCAGCATCTGTAGCGGCTGTATCTTTTGATTGCGTTGGCTTAGAAGTTTGATTTATTCACAGTTCCAAGGGACAGTAGACCTGCGTATTTGATATGCATTTCAGCTTGATACCTCCACGCGTTCCTGAGAAAAAGGGTCTTGGCAGACAGACAGACGGACAACAAAGTGATCCTATATGGTTCCCTTTTTTCCTTTTGAGGCACGGAACCCTAAAAACGGCAAAGTGCAGGTCAGGCGTCGCTCTATTAGAGTTCCGTACAAAACTTATAAACTACATCATAAATTGTCATTTTCCATAGTTGTCGTTCGCTCCTTTGTTTATTACACGAATTCGTGCCCCGAGTGTAAAGTTTGCAAAGAATTATTCCTAACTATCGCGTTTGCGTTATTTATATGAGCACTAGTACAAAAAAAATTACTTTAAAAAAAAACGCCTTCAAAGTACAGGTGTGTTAATAGTAACTAAAAATATTCAATCCTTCATAATATTTTAATTACAATTACAGCGCAATAATTTTTGGTCGCACTATATATTTTTGAGTTATCTAATTATAAAATCAAATAAAGAAAATATCAAAAACATCGATAAAATCTTATAAAAATGGCATTTATTACTTCTCTTTGTACAACAATCGTCAACAATTAAATAAGAAAATGAAACAGTCGTATCCACAGGTTTAAAATGAATAATGATGTGGTTGATAACCATGACTTGATGTTTTGTTTTAGCTTTAAAACTTAGAATTCCTATAGCTATATTTGCAACGCACTGTCATTTACCTGATGCTGCAGTCGGGACCAAACTCTTCAACGGTTAATGGTAGGTAAGGTGTGTTTTGGTGGTTTTGGCTTGATTGCACGGAATACAGCTCGCTCGATGCATACAAAGTTATAAAATTTACCTGATGGTGCAGACAGGACTGAACACCTCAACGATTGACAAAATTTATAATTTAATTTCTTTTAAATTTATTTATTTTAGGGGCAACCAACAAGACATACTCTATATTTATACTTAATATTTTAGCGAGGAAAGTTTTGATTGTTTGTTTGCATTGAATATGCTCCGAAAGTACTGAACTGATTTGAAAAATTCTTTCAAATAAAACCAGATATCGATTATGAAAATATTAAATGGTTAGATGATATTACGATAGAAAGACATTTTGAAGTATGTGGTATAAAATTGAAAAAATATAATATAAACTTATTATGTATATATAGAACCCCAAATTCAGATTTGAATATATTTTTCAGAAATTTGCAAATATTATTAGATAGATTATGTCAAAAAGATAAATATAATAATATAATATGTGGGGATTTTAATATAGATATTTTAAGTGATAATAAAAATAAAGATGAATTTATTAATATTTTATACAATTATAATTTGAAAATACACATTACAAAACCAACCCGGCAAAATTCCTGTATTGACAACATAATTAGCGACATACAAGATGCAAAGGGTGAAACACACGAACTAGGACTTTCGGATCACAATACAGGACAAAGTTTATCAGTAAAGCTCAAAGTGGATAATCATTCCCGAAAACAATGGTTCGTATACAAGAGAGATTCATGTAAAGAAAATGAAGAAAAATTTAATTATTACCTCAGTGAACTCTCATTTTCCGATGTATTCTTGGAATCGGATACTAATAAAGCTTTTTCACTATTTCACGAAGATATGTGCTTATTTTTCAATCTATGCTTTCCAATTATTAAAATTAAAATTAACTCTAACTCTATACATTCGAAATGGATTACAAAAGGCCTGAAAAGGTCATTTGTAACGAAGAGAAAACTACAATATAAATATTATAAAGAAAAAACTAGTCAAAACCAGCAGAACTACAGATCATATTGTAAATTATTGAGGAAATGTGCAATGGTAATACAGAAAGATAATAACAAAAAATATATAGAAAAAGCAGAAAACAAATGTAAAGCGACTTGGAGGATAATAAATGATAGACTTAAACACAATAGTAATTTGAACAATGAAATAAAGGAAATCACAAATGGGAAAGACATGTTAAAGAATGGTGGTGATATTGCGGACTATTTAAATAAATATTTTATAAATATTGCAAATACGGACGATACTTTAAAACCCAAAAATAAAGCTTTTAACGAAAGGAGATTAGCCAACTCAATATATTTAGAACCAGTTACCTGCTTGGAAATTTATAAAACTATAATGAATTTACGAAATACAAACTCAACAGGCTATGATAATATAACGACGAAAATTCTGAAAAAAAATGTATTTGCTATAACTGAACCTTTGACATACATAATAAATTTATCTTTAGAAAATGGAATTTTCCCCGATGGCTTAAAATTTTCAGTGGTAAAGCCTATACATAAAAAAGGTACTCGTTCTGAGGCAGGAAACTATAGACCAATTACTCTAGTTCCTATATTATCAAAATTATTTGAGAAAGTGATGATTACAAGGGTTTTGAAGTTTTTAGAGAAAAATGATGTCATAAGTGAGCAACAAAATGGTTTCGTTAAAAAGAAGTCAACTACATTAGCATGTTTTAAGCTAGTCAAAGAAATTCTCGACGCAGTAGATAAAAAAGAAATCCCTGTAGCAGTATTCTTAGACATGAGCAAAGCATTCGATATGGTGTGCCATGACAGATTATTGCACAAACTAGAACAATATGGTATAAGAGGACCGGCACACAAGTGGTTCGAAAGCTACTTAAGACATCGACAACAATGTACGGAGATTAAAAAAATGTGCTCTGAAACTAACACTGAAGAAACGGTCAGGTCATCATACTCAGAAAACCATTATGGCGTTCCACAAGGCAGCATCCTCGGCCCTATATTGTTTATAATATATATAAATGAAATGCCAAACTCGACAAATCAATACACAATATTATTTGCAGATGACACTACCATTTTGACTAGAGAGAAAACTACTGAAAATGCAATAAACGTCACAAACAAGGCATTAAAAGATATTGTTGACTGGCTAGATGCTAACAATTTGAAAATAAATACGAATAAAACAAAGTTTATGAGATACTTGACATATAAAAATAATAGTAAAATAAAGAATAACAATGAATTAGCTATAAAATATAATGATAATGCAATAGATGAAGTTAATGACATAAAATTTTTAGGAATAGTTATTGATAGATTTTGCAATTGGAAAGCTCAAGTAGATAATGTGTGCAAGAAAATTAATAAATTCGTATTTGCACTTCGTAAAATAAAAAATATGACAAACATTCAAACAGCTTTAGTAGTTTACCATAGTCACGTGTGCTCTGTTCTAAGGTACGGGATAATAATATGGGGACATTCAACGGATGTCCAAAGAGCCTTCATAGCACAAAAAAAATGTGTCAGGTCAATATTCAATCTCAAATGGACAGATTCTTGCCGACCAATATTTAAAGAACAAAAGCTACTTACAGTTCCGTCTCTCTACATATTTGAAATTTGTAAATTTGTGAGAAATAACCCTTCACTCTTTGAGAAAGATCAAAGAGCTCTTTTAAGGCGCAAAATTGTACAAAAGCCATTAGTCCTGCCAAGAAATAGACTGCACTTGTGTGATAAAAATTGCTACACTATGGCAGTTAAAATATATAATAAATTACCGCTAGAATTATCTAATGCTGGTCTAAGCTATACAGAATTTAATAAAAAACTTTTTATATGGTTATGTAACAGATGTTTTTATTCCATCAATGATTATTTTAAATTATGAAATTAATAAATTTGACATTAATATTGTTTCTCTGACTTGCTATTAATTTATTGATTGTATGTATGTTCATTTAATGTATTGATTGTATTTAAATTTAATTTATTAAGTCATTGATTATCTTGAATGTATCTATCCAATTAGTTTTGATGTCCTGTTATTGCTGTGTATTAATTTAAAATTTGCACGACCGAAAGGTTGAATATAGTGAATCCTATGTATTTGATATCATCTTAATGTACCTATGTTCTCGCAAATAAACATTCATTCATTCATTCATTCATTCATTCATTCATTCATTCATTCATTCACTGTTGGGAAGCTACACTATCCCTGAGTGACATAGGCTATATTATATTTACAATAAAATTAGGGATCCTTACTACTTAATAATATATATAATATACATAAGGTAGTGAACTTGTCAAAAGTTTGTCTCCTGTATTTTAATTAATTTATAATTCTAATTCTAGTAAAATACATTATATTTCATTGTAATTAAATAGTATTTATGATTAATGTTACTGGAAAATAAAAACATAAAGTGTTTTTACGAAAAATAACGAAAATCAGCTGTGATATTCACCGGCGAAGTGACAGCCAACGGAAGGAATTTGAAAACCAACAATAAACCTGAGGAGTATTGTGATAATAAGTCTTATTTTATACTTATAATATCAATAGTAGCAAAATCTTTTGAACCGGAATCATATCTTTATGATTCCTTGACAATTTGAGTTACATATATCATACAGATGCAAATGCACCAGCAGGGATTTTCACAACTTATTTTGTCTGTCAAATTGTGTTAAGAGTTAAAAACTTAACATACTGAACACTGCAGTAACCTTGATGATATATAAACTCAATATTTTGGCAATCCCCTCACTTTCAACTTTGCATTTTAATGTTTAACACTTTATGGCATTCTATTAGACACCCAATCCCAAGTAGTACTTATTACAGTAATCTTGTAAGAGAAACACTAAATTAAACATTATAATTTATTATATAGATATACCAAGTTCACAAAAACATAAGAAATACTAATAATTAAATATTTACACAATCCTTAGTAGTACCTCATCTTGTATTATTTGTGAATAATTCTCTTAATTACAACTCAGTTTACTGTATAGGCTGTGGTGTAGGTTCTCAAATATTAATCCTTATCTTCCCACTTGCTTAAACCGTCCTGTGTGTATTCCAGGTCTACTTCAATTAAAATGACGACTCGCAGAGCTACCGCTCGTGACATGGAGGAAAAACTTAAGAAGACCTTGCAAGAACTCAAGGTCTCCCAGGATGACTGCACTAAGTTGCTGCAGGAGCGAGAGGAAAGTGAGGAGGAAATTAAGAAAATCATAGACAAAAATAGTCAGTTGAAAAGTGAAATGGCTGAACTTCACCAAAATTGTACGGAGGCTAATGATCGCCAAAACAAATTGCAGGAGCTATTGTTACAGTTCCAAGAGTGTAGTGACAATCATGAAATGGCCTTGACTCGCATTTCTGAACTTGAACTCAGCTTGAGCCGGGCCAATGGCATTATAACTAAGTATGAACTTGAGAAAAGTTGTCATCAGGAAAAAAACACACTTAGCCTATTTGATGAACTTGTTGTGAGTTGTCCTGGTCATTTACCTACTTCTAGGCTTATTGAGACCATTGATTTGACAAATGATGTATCAACCATTAATGAACCGATTTTAATGAATAGTCATAATAGAATTAAAAAGTACATTAAAATAAATAAATTCATTACCAAAACCAGGAAACTCATAAAATGTAAAGAAAGTTTCTGTAAAAATATAAAACTTAGGAAAGAACGTATAGGACTAATTACTCAATTAAAAACATGTAATAGCAGTTTGCAAAATATGAGGTTATTATATGACACTGACATGCTGCAGTTACAAACAGATCTGAAGCACAAGGAGGATTTAATTAATGGTTTAGCATGCAGATATAACAGTGCTAAGAAAGAGATCAGCGAGCACATAGTTGCAGTCACAAAACTGGTAGACATGTGCAAAAATCATGAAGAACGGTTTGATTCCCTAACATTGAAAAAGATATGTCATTGTCATGTTACTAATCCATTACCATGCGTTGATCTCTCTTCTCCGGCCGCTCCGAGTGATCCGGGCGCTCCGAGTGCTCCGAGTGCTCCGCGCGTTCCGAGTGCTCCGGGCGCTCCGTGTGCTCCTGGCGCTCCGAGTGCTCTGGACGCTCCGAGTGTTCCGGGTGCTCCGAGTGCTCCGGGCGCTCCGAGTGCTCCGAGTGCTCCGGGCGTTCCGAGTGCTCCGGACGCTCCGTGTGCTCCTGGCGCTCCGAGTGCTCTGGACGCTCCGGGTGCTCCGAGTGCTCCGAGTGTTCCGGGTGCTCCGGGTGCTCTGGGTGCTCCGGGCGTTCCGAGTGCTCCGGGCGTTCCGAGTGCTCCGAGTGTTCCGGGTGCTCCGAGTGCTCCGGGCGCTCCGAGTGCTCCGAGTGCTCCGGGCGTTCCGAGTGCTCCGGACGCTCCGTGTGCTCCTGGCGCTCCGAGTGCTCTGGACGCTCCGAGTGCTCCGAGTGCTCCGAGTGTTCCGGGTGCTCCGAGTGCTCCGGGCGCTCTGGGTGCTCCGGGCGTTCCGAGTGCTCCGGGCGTTCCGAGTGCTCCGGGCGCTCCGTGTGCTCCGAGTGCTCTGGACGCTCCGAGTGCTCCGGGCGCTCCGAGTGCTCCGAGTGTTCCGGGTGCTCCGGGCGCTCTGAGTGCTCCGGGCGCTCCGGGTGTTCTAAGCACTGAACCACATGTCAGTGTCAATATTTCTATGGGGAGCTCTGAGGCATCAATCATGAAAACTGTTGTTTTTTCTGACCAAATTGGGGTCAATTTTGGACCAATTTTAAATAATCGTGTGGATCAGCCAGTTATTAATTATTGTATGCCGGGAGCTTCCTATACAGATATAATGAATAAAATTGTAAGTGCTAAGTTTGACAAACAAACCACTGTTGTGATACTTATAGGAAATGGTTTGAACGTGAAATTCAAAGAATTAATTAATAGTTTTTATTAAGCAAGATTTTTGAAAAGATTGTGCTAAACCAAATGTTAAGGCATTTTAATAACCACAAGATACTCCATGATGATCAGTTCGGTTTTACAAGAGGTAAGTCCACTACGGATGCGGGAGCTAAACTTATAAAGCATATTTTTCAGGCCTGGGAGTGCTCACACGATGCTATTGGTATCTTTTGTGATCTCTCCAAGGCATTTGATTGCGTAGATCACCAAACGCTAGCTCTTAAACTTAAGTTATATGGAATTCGCGGAGTGGCCCTCGATCTTGTGGTTTCCTATCTTTCAGGGCGCCAACAAAAAGTAGGAATCAATGGTAGTGTGTCATCGGGCTCCTTAGTCAAATTAGGCGTACCTCAAGGCTCGATTTTAGGCCCATTTCTGTTTCTAGTTTATATAAATGACCTACCTTACATGGTGAAAGAACTATCAGATGTCGTTTTGTTTGCAGATGATACGTCTCTGATATTTAAAGTAGATAGAAAAGACAAAGACCTTTTAAAAGTTAACCACGCTCTGGAAACTGTGTCTCAATGGTTTGCTGCCAACAATCTAATGCTAAATTCTAAAAAAACTAAATGTATAAGATTTTCATTACCAAAAGTTGATACCAATGTTATTGTGGACGGTACTAAACTTAATGTAGTAGATAAGACTGTTTTTCTTGGTCTGACCATAGACTGTACATTGCAGTGGGGTGCTCACCTGGAAGCCTTAGGTGGTAAACTGAGCTCCGCTGCTTTTGCAGTCAGCAAAATAAGGCAACTGACGGACATTAATACAGCCAGATTAATTTATTTTGCATATTTTCATAGCCTTATGTCTTACGGTATTTTGCTGTGGGGTTCTGCCGCAGACTTGGAATCAATTTTTGTATTGCAAAAAAGAGCAATTCGCGCCATCTACTGTTTGGGGTCTCGCGAATCTCTGCGAAAGGTATTTCCGGAAATTAATATATTAACTTTGCCCTCTCAGTACATTTTTGAAAATATTATGTATGTTCGTAAAAACATTAATTTGTTTCCAGTCAATAGTGATTATCACGATAGAAACACTAGAAACAAAGACAAAATAACTGTGCCTAGATTTAGATTAGCTAAAGTAAATAAGTCCTTTCTTGGGAATTGTATCCAATTTTACAATAAAATTCCTCATAGCGTGACCAGTATGTCCTTTTTTAAATTTAAGGAACATATCAAAAAGCGGTTGTTGAGTAGGGCCTATTATAAAGTGTCTCATTATATTGACGACAAGGATGTATGGAAGTAGCTTCTCTCTGCACCTGCTTCACTTAGCAGCTAGTTCAAGGTCCATTTTAATTCTAAGTATGCTAAATAAGTTATCTTTTTTTTTATTTTTTGTTTAATTTACAGATTATTACTTATAGTAATTAATTCAATTTAATATTTTTCATTTATTTCTAAATTCTTCAATAGATTATGTCTGTCTCCTTAATTGTTATATTTTCTATACATATACCTAAATGATATTTAGTATAAACTTGTCAATAGTCACAGTGATAACAAATTGCGTGTTTAGTAGTTTCCCTTTAGTTTATTTTTTATTTCTAAGCCAGACTTAAGTAAGTCATGCTCACTTTAAGGCCTTTGCTTGCGGCGGCGTCGTGTGACGGGTCGCTCACTTCCCTCCAATATGGCGAGGAGGGCGATGGCTGCCACACGCGTCATACTTGTGAACAGGTGCTGCTTGTGGGGGTTGGTCTGCTTAAGTTTGCCATTTATTTATTTACTTATTAAATATAGATTCAGTCTACTTTGTAGTTTTGCGGCTGCGCCGGGGCACGCAATTGTTGTCAGTGCGATTAGAATGTAAATATTATGTAATGAATCTAAGCTTGTTTTGAAAAGAGTAATTGCTGAGTTTATTGCCGGCTCTTCTCAGCAAATGCAACCTTCCGAACCGGTATTAGAGTATTAGAGTCAGACTTTTCATAAGTGCCTGCGAAGGTCTATTTGAATAAATGATTTTGAATTTTGAATTTTGAATTTTGAATTTTGAAATAAAAGCCACGTAACTAAAAGAGTTATGAATATGAAAGTGGATGGATATATGGCAAGAGGAAGACCGAAAAAGTAATGGATGGAGTGTGTGAAACATTTGGGGTCACCAAATTATTGGGAACAGGGCAGTTGGATAATGAAACCCCAATGGTGCGTCTATGCTACGCGAACAGAGCACGAGCCGAGCCACGAACGTACAGGATTCGTGAATTGTTCGCGTAGCGTGGACGGATTTGCGAGTCTCGCTAGAACGAGCGTTCGGCTCGCGTTCGACTGCTCTCCGCCCTATTGTCAGTTTCTTCACGAACACAGGGATTTGCATCACGCTCATTGTAACGTCTACACTTGACATCGCGAGCAACGAACGAATCCTGTTCGTTCGTGGCTCGGCTCGTATAGACCTACCATTATGATTGAACACTCGAAAATGACAACTTACATATTTTCATTTTATGACGACACCTTTCCATACTTTTACCCGCCCCGTGATTTCACCCGCATTCCCGGGTGAGACCAAAGAAAGTACGAAAGAAAATAACTATTGAACTCTGTGATCGAACCTTTGCATATGGGCAAAAAGCTTACATTCAGAGATGCTCACACTTATAGGTTGAAAGTACTATATTATTTACTCTAGGCTATAGCCTAGAGTAAATAATACCCTATAGGGTATACCTATAGCCTAGAGTAAATAATATACTCAGATCCTAATTCTATCTAACAGTACATTTATGATGTGCTTTGGTAATTGATGCAGATATGAATCTAGTTTAATGCAAGTTACTGCGCAAAATTGTTTATTTACGTAGCTATAATCCTAAGTTAGTGGCGTTGCAAGGCGGGGTGGCGACCGAGGAGAGGAGGAGAGCAGGGCGACGACTGCCACCTAAAGGCCGACATTGAGGTACCCTCGCAAGGGCATTCAATTGCTGCACTTTTCAAGGTTTTTAAGGATAACAGTGAACTCTTAAGTAGCATTTAAGCCTAGAATATCAGAACGATGAACTTTATCGAAACATACTCACATATATTCAGTAGATGCCTACGCATTGTTTGAGACCTTCTCTGTTTTAAAATTATGAACAGCTGTACTTATTTTTTATTTATTTTAATTGAATTGTCTCGAATATTGTCCGTAATCTTGCCATGATTGATTTTAATGGAAACATAATAACACAAAAACAGAATAATGGTTTATTTACATTTTCCAGTTAATCAAAAGTTTAAAATTTGCTACTAGTCAAGAAGCTTAATTGTATTAGACGGAATCAGTGGAAATATAGTGGTATTATAAGAACCCTTCCTACATAAATGTCTAGGAGGAGAAATAAAAGTCCCGCCGCGGCCGCGCCGTTGCATATTGATCGGGGAATGGGGAGACAGTGACGGGCGGCGTCGGGCGGCTGGCGATGGCGGGTGCATTTACACCATGCACTGTCTTGCAATTTAACAACCATTATTGATATATATTTTTATGTTAGAAGGCTGGCGGTCCACCTGATGGCAATACCAGAGGAAAATGCCAATGTGTTAAGCCTGGAAGGCTAATGGCCCTCAAGTGCAAATGGACATAATTGCATTGCATAATTGCAATATTGGGATTGCTGACATATTTGTAAGTATTGAATTCCTTTGGACCTATTCGTTGCTTCAAATCTATATTTGTACTAAGGAATTTAAAAAGATTTGTTTAGTTTTCGCCTCGTGGTTTCATTTTATTTATACAATACAATACAATACCAAATTCTTTATTATTTACACAAAAAACACACAATATAAAAATAACAAAACAAAAATAAAGTGTAAACAATTCAGGCAATATAAATTATAAATTTATAAATGTTTTCTTCCGCACTAGTCCTCGAGAAAACAGTAACCTGTCTCCTTCTCCATGCCTGCGTGCCATATTTAATCACGATTGGTTGTGCATTTATTTCTCTCCATTCTCAGTAAAGTTATCTAGCTTTTGCTGCAAATGTCAGGATTTTTGTCTGCTGTCCGTGAAGCAAATAATTTAACACACCCTAAAATAAGCACTGCAAGGCCGAGGTGTCGAAGTCCGATGCGTTGGTATGAACAAATACGCTCTACATTGGACATCAGTGTGTGCCACACAGCAGAACATAGATCCAGATGGCGACCTATAGTCGAGAGATAATCCACAAAGCTAACGTCCCTCAGCAATGAGGCATACGATGCAAGTGTGAAAATAAGCACTTGTGGAAATTCTGGTAGAGCGCAGGGAAATGAAGTAGCGTCACGGGTTGCAAGTAGAACGGAAGAATTACGGTATTTTTTGGCGCTTCGAATAAATCGACTTTAAAAAAAGTAGTTGGTTCTCAATATGTCTGTATAGGCGCAGATCCCACAGAGAAGAGTTCTAGGTTCTGCGTTCCGAGTTCTGCATTCCGCGTTGACTGTAAGCTATGTGGCGCCTTTAAAATAAAAAAAGTGTATTATGTGCGATCAGTAGCGAATATTGCAGAACTCTAGAACTCTAGACTGCTTGCTGTGTGCACAATAGTGTACACGAAATGCAGAACTCTGAACGCAGAACTTTCTCTGTGGGACCGGCGCTTTGAATATATGATGGAATTGGTCATCAGTAAAAAGCAAAGTGAGAAAACTTAAAAAATAATAATTGTAGACTATAAAAAAATAAGTGTCTCAAAAATTAGTATAGTCCGTAGCCATATGGACGCTTGCAACAAAGTTAAGAGTAATTAATGGTAATCTCGGACTATGGTTTGCAATTTTTGCCATCACTAAGTCTCTGTAAAGCTCATCCACCAATTCAAATATAAATAATATTAAGTCAGTTTGAACATCAATATCAATATTATGAAGTTGATAAAATGCATAAGGTTTGGTGTGACTGCATGACGTCGAAGTGGTGCGTGAGCGTGCATTGATGGCGCATGCGCTGGCACGTCGCGTCTCCGCCACCCTCGGGTGCACCCTATTGCGACGTGTCCTGGTGCCCTTACCGTGCAATCCAACTTTCACTCCCAACACAGAGCCATAGCTAAGCAATAAAAACCTCACAACATGCGCATAGACTACTCTAGGTTTACTTGAATGCGGCGCAGAATTATTTTCGGCATAGTTAATATTTACCTATAGGTGTGCATTGTACCTACTAATTATAATTTATGGAATGTAAGGGCACCGTGCTGGTTTTGTAAAAATAAATTTACATTTCGGAAAAAGTAACTTTCCATCATATTCAAATAAGTTTACATTTTCAGATATTAAATATGGAGGTTTATATGCTTATAAAAGAAAGATTGCAATGTAATATAGAAAGTATTCGATAATAGGTCCATTCCAATTATACACTGAATACAGGAGAGCTAACGTCCATGAACTTCCATTAACATCCTAACTTCCATATAACTAACATTTTAACGAATTTTTAACCGACTTCAAAAAAAGGAGGAGGTTCTCAATTCGAATGTATGTGTTTTTTTTTTTTTTTTTTTTTTTTTTTTTATGTTTGTTACCTCATAACTCCGACATTTATTAACCGATTCGGAAAATTCTTTTTTTATTTGAAAGGGTACGCTTTCCGTTTGGTCCCATTGTCATCAGATCAGGATTTGATTACTTCTTAGTGTACTTTGAAGTCGGTTTAAGGTTTTTGTAAAACAGTCCAATTATAATTATTATTGTTAAGTTTAGATGCGAAATCATTTCGAATTATTTAGAAATACGTAGCCAAATGTAGTTGGTTTACAATTGGTTTAAACACTAAAATATTTAAATATACAATTATGTTAAAATATTAAACACATACAAAGAACTACTAGTAGGTACTATAAGGCCACGGCAGCGTCGACATTGAAGGCTACGTTCAAGTTCAGGGTTATTTTTATTGATTTCTCCACAAACATTAAAACCAAAACGCACAATTTACTGCATTCATCACTAAATTAAACACATTATTATATAAGGTGGTCTTCCTAATAGCTTTCACCTAATAGGTTTTTTTCTATTCATTGTAAATTTTTTTTTCTCTTAAATAAAATTTTACTCGATAAAAAAATTTGTTCAGATAATCGAATCTATCGATAATCTTTTCAAAAAAAAAAATTTGACGATTTTGGGCTTGGGCATTTGGGCACTCAGCTAGTATGGTTGGTACTCGGATTTGTCTGCCCAGGGTCTGATCCATTGGTTTATTATTTTTGAGTAAGTACATGGAGACAAATATGTACTATATCTCGCCAGACACAAGCAGATACCCGTTCAGAACCATCGGGTATTCTGTGCGGGTGTACCTGATCCAAAGTTGACTTATACATATAAATGCCAATGTTCCTCGTTGTCAGTTGACAGTATAACAATGTCACTCTTGTGTCTTGTATAATCTTCGTCATCATCGTGAATATATTTTAAACATTTTTCTACTGTCTCAATCACCGCACCATTCAAATACAACGGCAGGACTCCCCTTTTGAACATTTTTCTTATACATTTAGCATCGGAAGGAGTTTTATAGAGGCCAAGGATGCAGCACGCTTGCCTATTAAAAATGTCCTTGTTTACATGGGATCGTAACTGCGTAGCGCATACTTGCGAAAAGCACCATTATTAAATTTACATAGCAGAATTTATTGATACGCGTATTGCCCATAAGGCACCGTTGTTGTCATTCAACTTTAGTGCTCCTCAGCTTTACAACTGCAAGAAGTGAACATATAAGTTAACCCTCATTGACGGTCACCACACTACCCTTTTTATGTTCATTAATGACTTGACGCTTATACCTAATTAAATGAAGCAATAATCCCGCCTATTTAGTATAGTATAGTAGTACTATATGCTTTTACGCCAGTTTCACCCTTTTAATTTTTAATATTTAGTAAGGATTATAGTACCACGAGAAATCAAAACTTTTTTGACAGGTTTTGTTTTCTGGGGCGGGCTATTATCACTGCGGTATTTATTAGTTCTCCACATGTTTAGGCTATGATAGCTCAGTAGTAGTGATGTCCAATACCGAGACCAGTCCCGGGTGCGAATGCTACAACGAATTTGAGCTTTCGTTGAAGGAAAACATTGTGAGAAAACCTAGCTGGCTACCACCCTCAAGTTGAGAATCTTTCGCCAAGCACCTATCGGTATGTTCCCACGGCCGGACTTGAGAGCCAGTTCCTTTTAGGCTTTGTATGCTTACCATATCATCACTGACCTGACCAAGGTAAGATAAGGTCAAACACAGGCTTATACATAGTATAAAAAAGCATTGGTTTACCAGACTACGGTTCTCAAGCTATTTATGACGGAAAGTTCTTAATCAATCCATTATTTTGCTTGTCTAACGGTAATTAAGTTTTCGCTAGAGGTTATGATTATTGTAAAAGCTCAACGAGTTCATTGAGACTTGTCGCCAAAATAATCGTGAGCACCGATCCCGGCCCTGAGCCGCCAGTGGCAGTGACCCCGTCGCACCCCGCGACTGCACCGCTCACCCCACTCCCTACCCTCAACTCACCTCATTCGACTAATACAACTACAACGCCACACTAGACCCACCCTAAACCTAAAACTTGGACTCAAAAAATCCATATTATTAAGGGTAAAATGTTAATGACATCTAGATTTAGACTCGTAAGTGTAACAAGGCTACAGAGTTGATTTCCGGAATAAATACCGACTGCAGGGTCGTATGATTAATTAGAATGCAATATGAAATTATCTTAGGTAGGTACTCAGTTCGATTCCGCATTAATTTATCTTTATACATACTTAAGTTATGTATTGACTGTGGTATTGCAGTCGGAAACAAACCAATAACCTAAGTATGTATTTTTTTGTAATATGTGTTTATCCCCGACTATAGCATTCAAGTTATATTCAAAATTACACATTTTATTTTTTCATTTTTTTAATGGCATTTTTATTTTCTTCAAAATTCAGCTCATGGTTCCTTTCAGCGTTTTTCTCTAAGCCTGTAGTTTAGAATTTGCCCATACTGGCTAGAAAAAAAAACATAATTATAGTTTAGTGGTCGCTCGTTTCAAATTAAATTATTTGTTTTTTTTTTAAGATTTTAGTTTTCATTTCGGGTTGTTAAACCCATAAAGAAGAACATAATTATAACGCGGCCTGCATAATTCAATTATAATTGCGTAAAGCCGACATGTTCGTATCGTGCGCGTCACAGATATGATAAGAAAATCGTGTATTATCTTCTATCAACGATAAAACTTCCTTTTAGTTTTGGTAGCCATAGAACCGTTATAATCATGTCCAGTTTAGTCTCTGTGCTATCTGCTTGATCATTATCATTTGTTATCAGTGAGCGTGCCCGAACGTCCAGTGAGAACGATCGAGCGTTTTATATCGGCCCTGTATAGTCACGGAAGTGATAACGTTTCTTTCTGGTTATCTGTTGACATTAACATTGACCGAGTTAAGCAATTGAGCTATTATCATTGCCAGTATTTTACTAATTAGGATAGCTTTTATATATATTTAGGATGGATTTTGCATGTCTTACAATATGTACCGAGTATGAGAGAGATGGCTAGAGATAAATGGAATGCATTGCATTTTGAATTCACTTTGAAAAATAATGCATTCAAAACAGGCATTTTAAAATCTGCACTCTTAAACAACACTTTTCTAATGGTCTGTAAATCAGTTGATTGAGGATTTTAATCAAAAATGTTATGTTGGTAGCTTATAATGTAGTGTGCAATACACACTAGAGATTTTTATGACTTATGAAGAGCAACATTATTTGAGAAACTATATTAGAGCAAGACATAAAATATGGGTGGAGTGTGTGAAAAAAACACGTGTTACAAAGGAGTGATGGATGACACATACATACATGATGTACCTACCTTACTTTAATAGAGATGAAACAAAACTAGCGCCTTGGTCTGATTAGTATCAGACCAAGGCGCTAGTAGTGTGCACTAGTGTGCATACTCTATAGTAAAGCATAATTAATGAAAAAAAAATATATATATTGAATAACAGTTCATATTAATTATAAGCTACGTTGAAACAAAACTATACTAAATAATTTAACCAAATTAATATAATACTTATAACTAAAACTTAAAATTGTATTTCGATTTATAAACGGCAGGAGGGTCGGCAACGCAAAGCCACATATTTTGACTACGGTGTGTAGAGTTTATGAAGTTAGGGCTTATAGAGTAAGTGCATGTAGAGTTATAAGCTTGGCTCTACATGAGATCTGATAACTTTTTGACAGTATGAGCCATATGTCTTGGCGGCAACATTTTACATAAAAATGTTTTTGGTGGGATTTCACTTCTTTTTGTAAGTTGCTTATGTTTTTTTTTTTTTTGAAATTTCCAAGTTTTATAATTTTTTTGTTGTTTGTGTACTAATACAAGCTTACATACCAAATTTCAGCTTTCTAGGACTTCAGGAAGTGCCCTATGAGTTTTGATGATCATCAGTGAGTCAGTGACGAAATCGGGGTATTTTAGATATCAATAAAATCTAAACTATTAGAGCTATGTTATTGAAACTTAATATGTTTAATAAGTTCACTATTGACTTCATGTCCTGAAAATTTTGTTTATCTGGTATAATCCAAACCCAAGTTATGACGGTTCAAAAAAACGACGAAGCGCTTCGAGAAAAGGTAGGTAGTGCCCTTTCGCTTCGCTTGGCAGTTGCTTATGTTTTTTTTTTTTGAAATTTCCAAGTTTTATAATATTTTTGTTGTTTGTGTACTAATACAAGCTTACATACCAAATTTCATCTTTCTAGGACTTCAGGAAGTACCCTATGAGTTTTGATGATCATCAGTGAGTCAGTGACGAAATCGGGGTTTTTTAGATATCAATAAAATCTAAACTATTAGAGCTATGTTATTGAAACTGAATATGTTTAATAAGTTTACTATTGACTTCATGTCCTGAAAATTTTGTTTATCTGGTATAATCCAAACCCAAGTTATGACGGTTCAAAAAAACGACGAAGCGCTTCGAGAAAAGGTAGGTAGTGAGTGCCCTTTCGCTTCGCTTGGCTGTCTTGGCGGGGGGCACTTCCGTGCCCCCAGACCCCAGATCCAAATAATAATTTTGCTATTGTCGTGAACCTCATTTTGATTTCTATTTGTGCCAAAAAAATGCATCCATAGTGTTTATTAATGACTGAACAAGTCACGTAAAGGCTATAATAATACATGACCTTCAACATATTAATCAATGGTGATAAAATATTATGTTGCAAAAATTATATAGGTAGTTACATTATTTGCAATTTCTAATTTTTCATATAGTTTACACGGAAGTAATTGAAATTGTGTGAAGGTTCAGATAATTTTACTGACTATGCAGTTGCCATATCATTTTAAACTTGGTTTGTATTTTACTTACCTTCATATACCTATATTATTGTTTTTCATATGTCAGAAGGCTGAGGCGGTCCACCTGATGGAAAGTGACTGTCGTCGTCTTTGGTCTTCAGGAATATCTGGAGATTGCCCATGTATGGCCAACCTTCACAGACCCTAGAAGGCAACTGGTTCACAAATGCAACTGCTGGAATCGATGTGCTTGGCAACAGATATTCTTCTGAGGGTGGTAGCCAGAGTGGTCACTACAAAGTGCTCTACCACGGTGCTTTGGTTTCCTCAGGATGTTTTCCTTCACTGAAAGCTAATGTTCATTGTAGGATTCAAACCTAAGACCTTTGTCGACGTCACTACCGCTGGACTATCATCGCTACCAAAATATAAACTGTCAATAAACATTATGTTGGGCAGTGTCAACATTTTCTAATTATACGGTTGTTCTTCAAATAGGTATTCGAGTTCATTCGACTCGTGAAGGACAAAGCTGTTGCTTTCTATTAAATATATAAGCGGACCGATTCTGAAAAAGAAAGTTGTCTTAGTATTTCGGAAGCCTTCGAAACATTAAAATTAAATAAAAAAATCTGCACTGCTATTAAAACTGAATAGGTGTCTACGTGTTGGGAGTGCAGTGCACTCGAGTAAAGGTCAGAGTGAAGGTTAAAGTTGATGTCGGATGGGCGTTGCAGCGGCATCGACGGCGGCGGTGGCGGTGGCGGCGCTGGGCGGGCGGTGCAGGACACCTGAGGGCGGAGAGGGCGAGGGGCGCACGCTGCAGATTCACTTTCGTCCGGCTACGACCGCCCGCCACGCCAGTGAGAGAAAGTTGGCCGCGGCGAGCGAACGAGTCTCGCGAGTCGAGCGGCGCGCCGCGCACGCACGATACGCGCTCGAACACCGGCCTACTATTCGCCGCCCTTAAACTTCGCACGATATCAGTATAAACAATGCGCTCAAATGTCTATGTAAATATTGGAAGATTTAAGCATTCGTTGTTAATGTGATTTGTGGACAAATATTACAGTTTTAAAGTTTTCTACGTATATACGTACGATAGTTTTCCAGAACTCGATTTTTCCAACTTGGATTAGTAAATTGGGACTGATCAGTATTCGGGGTGCTAAAAATGCAGTGCTATCCGAAATTGTCGCCGAAACGCGAGCCCCTAGACGGGGGGTACGAGCCCGAGATGTTGCCTGGCGCGAGACGGCTGGAGCTCCCGGCGCCTCCTGGTAAGGAGTTCCGCGCTCCCGTGCTCCTGGCAGCGCCGACGCTCAGCACGACGCATTCCGTGATCCAGTGCATGCGGCCGCCGCCTCCGCCACCACCACCACCACCACCGCGACTCCACAAGCCACCATCTTTTGAAGAACCTTCCAGCTCCATTCCTGATTTAGGTGAGTAATTTTTTGTAATCCTAATATGGTCTGTTATATTTTTTCCACGGGAAATTAATTTTAAAGAACAAACGTTTTTATAATATTCAGCATTGGACCAGCGCTTACGTAAGAGAAAAATTCAAACTAAACTAAAGAAAATCAAAATTATCTCACTCACAAGATTTACATCAGGTAAGATTATGTTTATTTCTCTTTAGTTCAATTATTGAGTAGGTATAGTAATTTTAATTTGCCTTGGCCACCGTTGGTTTATACTTCCTGCTTCGGAAAATTGTAACAGCGCGTTAACTGCTATACAGTAATTTCCGGGTGATGACGACGGGTGATGAAGGTCATAACATTACTTAGTAAACCGACACGTTGCGTCCATCAGCTATTAGATTATATCGCTGATGCTAGTAAGTGATATGAAAAATAACAGTTGTATAGGATACATTTATATTTTCAGCTGACTACATTGTCTGAAAAGGTTATAATACCTATAGTTTCCTGTTTACAAAGAACGAGCATAAAAATATTTTAACCTTGTATACAACAATGTAGTAACTTAATAGATAAACCAAAATATGTATAGGAATATTATATTTCATATTATAATTTCAGGAACCTGCGCTACGAAAGAAAAATACCTATATACTAACCTATATCGTATATGTTCTTACATGAAAGAATTGCTCATATTATAGTTTTCATCTATAGGTTCTTCAGCGCAATACTTTTCAACAAATTGTCATTATTGAACCAACCGTTAGAAATATATTATTAGTTACGTTTTCATTCCAATTCTATTTTGGTAATGAATTTTTACACGAACCCTAAAAACTTTACTACCGTCTGGTTCCATTTTTATCCTCAAATCATGTTTTTTCAAAAGTCCTTTAGTTTCATAGCATGAACTGACACGTGAATATGGGGGAAAAATAATCTTGCTAACATTATTTTCGCGAATATGATTAGATAAATATCACAAGGTCAGTACGACGAACGTGTGGTGTGCCGACGCGTCATTCGGTGTCATTAAGGTCACTGTGACATTGGACTGATAGCAGTGACAAAATAATAGCCGTATCTTATCTGGCAATGTCAACGGCGCGGGCGCAGCAGGTGCTCGCGACCCCTGCACCCCGTTTGTTTGCAAACTGAGAGAGAGGTTTGCGCGCAATTTAATTGATCTTAGAGCAATTCGTCGGATGAGTCATGCTATCAATGTGTCAACTAAACACAAGCAAACATTAGTTTATAATATCGGAATCAAATCATAGCATACATACTTGAATCATAACAGCTGACAAATAAAAAAATATTGTGAGTATATTTTCGAGTTAGGGTTCCGTTGTCATACAAGGAATGTCATTACAAGTTTAAGCGAAAACTTTTAGTTCGTTATAATTATGAACAACACCTTTATTCATAATCGCTTTTTAACTAAATCAGTGTAATAGAGTGCCCCGTCTCACTCTTTCGATCACCAAATGTAACGTGTCAGATAAAGACTTCGGAATTTTAGCAAATCAACGTTTGATAACTTTATAATGTGAAAGGTCTTAAATATCATAGTTATGTATCCTTCACAACTTTTGATATCATTACGTTACCCAAGGTTCAAGCCCTCCCAACAATTTTCAAAAATCAGACATGTATCTGTACTGCTAAAGTGATCGAAATTTTGACGCTGACTGTAGAAGCTCTTTTTTAATTAGAGATCATACGTGTAAAGAATGTTTAAGAACTTTTATTTATTTAAAACTGTCACGGTCAACAATACTATGAATTTCAAGAGTTATTATAATTTACTAAATATCGTGCGGCCTTCTTACTTCGATATCTACACATTATTACTACATATTTAGTGCCTGTAACTAGAAGTAATCACATTCGAAAAAAGATAATTAAATAAGATTATTGCATTAGCTTTATTAGAAACCCACAAAAAAGAACTAAAGCTATCCAGTTTTATCGTAAGATGACATTTATTATTACAATGTAACTATGCATTAATCTACATAAGTACCTAGAGTCAACTGTGGTATGATATTGTGTGTTATCACCATCACCTTCTGCGCGAGCAAATTACTTCCTAGTATTACCTACTCATTTGCGATGTGTATCCATGTATTTATCATGCTTTGATTACTTCTGTTTCAAGATCATTTTTTCTTAAAAATATATTGTTTTTACTGTTGATATAATTATTGACATTTAACATTTTCGTATGGTATCGAAATGGATCGGAAAATTTTATAGAGTCAGTACCTAAACTCTTTCATTTCTTAATTCATTTTCCGTGACTATTTACTTAAATGATTTCAATAAAAAAATGTAGATAATATAGGTTTATGTATTCACTATAAATAGATATAACATATAGATATGATCGCTATAAACGGCTGAGTATACAGGGAAGTGTCGGCGCGCAACCTTGGTCGAGGTCATGAAGCGTCACTCGCAACACTTATAAATTGTTTCATAACAATAACTCATTCGTAAACCCGTCTAATTGCTAGCTAAAGGTGGTTTCCTGTGAGACCTTTAGTTTTTTATTTGGTGTGGAAACAACTGAAAAACTGAAAGATGTATTCATCCTTGGCGCACGCCCCCGCCCGCGTTCGTGCTTGCTTTGAACCCATCCCGTCCCTCACCCCGTGCCCCGCTCCTCACCCCCCCGCTCCACCCTCGCTGGAGTGACCGAGCAAGGGTCATGGCCACATATTTTCGGAGCACGTGCCCCATGATTTTTTAACGGCATTATAAACGAAAAATCGACATGTAACAAACGTATATCGACAATTTTAAGAGTTTATAATGGAGTTAAATATAATTCTTCACAAGCTTATTTAGAGAAACATCTACTGGCCAAAGTTTTATGTTGAGATTGAGACAAGCAAATTAGGAGAACTACATATATCAGAAAATAAAAATTGTTTACTTTAATAGTTATTATCCTAAAAGCCGGGCTGGCTCAGGAAAAAATCGACAATTTCCACAATTTTTTTCAATTCAGAATAAATCTGACTAAATCTAACGCTACTAATAGGCCGTTTTTTAGGGTTCCTTAACTCGAAAGGTAAAAAAGAAACCCTTATAAGATCACTCTCTTGTCCTTATGTCTGTCCATGTGTCACCGCAGAATTTCTTAGGAACGCTAAATAAAAAAGTTGAAAATTAAAGTTAATTTCGGTACTTTAAAATTTTGCGCCTACTATTCATTTCATAGTTAATTTAAGTAATGTTACATTATTATTATACGGAACCCTCCGTGTGCGGGTCCGACTCGTACATGATCGGTTTTTTTGTTAAATAATGTTTCTCGCATCATAAAATTTATTATAGAGTTATTGAGATCGTGATAATATAGTATTAGAAGACTGATTATTAACGAGTAATGTGGAAAATTTCACTATTATATTTAACTTACTTTGAACATATCCTATTGTCTTGTCTACAAGTTATTTAATCATCCTAGATGATGCCGTAGCAACTTTATGAATGAGAACATTAATTTTGTTTACAAAACGATTGCAAGCAAATTTCTTCCTTGAAACAACATTTCATTTACCAAATAACAAAATTTTACGTCATAATAAAATCTTAAAAATACTACACAGTAATGAAATAACTTTCGCATTACTTTTGTATTTGTTTGTTTGTGCAAGTCCAAGAGTTGTGTGAAGGTCATTGATAAGAAATCAGCAATGTTACAAATGTTGTTTGAGGTGCCTTATGCCTTCACGTAATAAAAAGCAAACATAATTATATACCTACCTATATATTAAAAAGTAGGTACTCTGATAAAAATGCGGGATTATTTATAGTGACCTCTCAAGTACATTTCAAGGTAGTTCATAAATGTCTTTTTAATAACAATGCTTCAGAAAGCAAGCAAAAGAAAGATTGATGAGAACCTTAAAAACCTGAAATAAATGGTTTGGTAGCTATTTTTTCACGTAGGGTTGTCAACTCATTCTTCTTTTACACATTAAAGACATGAAAGCCCTATGTTCATTATTTCTCTTTATAGTCCTAAGATAGTAAGAGGAGTAAGTATATATACCTAAAGCTTTTTTGTTTCTCATTATCTTGCTCCTTAAAAATGAATGAGAACATCAATATTGAGTACATTTAGTTAGGTAAAGGTAAATAAATGGACGTGCTGTAATATTGGTTATTTTTGGTAGCTTATTAATAGCATTGATTGAGTAAGCGGTAAACAAAGCCTTATTTGAATGATTACTGAAACCAAACGACACGATCATGTTGCGAAGAAAAAGTTTTGTGTATTCAAGTCCCATAAATGGCTTCCACTTCTTAGCAATATACTGGAAGTCATTTTGATAAACGATTGTAGTGTGTTAGAGTAGAGTGGGTTGGTTGGAGCGAGCGGGTGCCGCGCGCCCCTGACCCACGCACTTCGCTCCGCGTTGCCATGGTCACGGCCAATCGATGCGAGCGACGGGATGCACCCGGAACTGAATTTTCCCTGTTCAAGGTTTCGTGTATACAGTTACAATGTCATGTCTTAGATCTCGATGAATTTGATTTATTTACGGAGTTATACCACAGGTTATACGTTGAAGATTGACTGACACGGTTTTGTCACCTCATAATGAGGTTCTTACTACAACTGTAGTGTAAATGACGTAACTGATATTTAAGGGCGGTATGTAAGCTAAACGTCATAAACAGGGTTCGCTAGTTTAGTGGTTTATGAATGAAAACATGAAAGAAATCTTATTATATGAACATAATCATAAAGCCAAGACACCAATTAACAGATCGGTGTTGGCCCTTTTTTTTTATTTTACTTTTATAAATAGCAAAAACCTTATGAATATTACAAAAATCATAAAATCGAGGATTTCCTCTTTAGTGATACCATCAAAATAAGAATCCTTTTTGTAATAAATTTATATTAAATCGAATCACAAATATATGTACAACAGATCCGTGGGGCCACATTTTTATTTTTTTGTACTAGAATAACGTAATTTATTAATTAATAAGCATCAATTTTGCGACGCCATTTGTCCATACATTTTTCTATGAAATGTCATATGAAGCTTTATATACAAGACGCAATCGCGAAAATATTCAGTTCCCCCCAGTGTCCCAAGGTGATACCACGTCGCTTTTTATTGACACCGGAAATTACGTCATCCATATATCTGTATACATGCGCTTGTCAAAAAGAACATAATAAGTGCATTTTTATTTTTTACATTATTAGAGTTATGAAATGGACATTTTGATAAATTTATTGTTCTTATGGTAATCGGTATCAATTTCATGATTGGTTGATACGTCCTTAGTATAGATGTGAGCCCGGAATAATTCGAATCATTCCGATTGGAATTATTCTCCAAATATGGAATGATTCCGTATTATTCCATAAAATGCCGTTTAATTCCTTTAGAGTTAAAAACTGAGATTTTTATAATAAAAACTATTTTCTTTTATTTTTTGAGGCATTTAAAGGGCAATTATAGAGTTTTTACCTTCAAGTATGGTAGGTATCATGTGATTTGAAGGTTTCCGTGAATTTTAGTTAAGTAACCTGCCTATGCTACCTGTAAATAAGCACTTTATTATTAAAACTGTGTTGATAATCACTTTTTTGTTTTCAATGTTTTAAATGGTATAATTCACATCGTTTTATTTCGTAAAATATGGTATCATTCCGCTGGGCGCCGAATCATTCCGAAAAATGCCAAATGCACACTCTCGCGCCGCGTGAGTGTATGAGTTTTGTGTACGTATGCGACGGTTCACCAAAGTGTTGCCTACTGTTAGCAGTCAGAAAGTCACAATTAAAATCGAAATTCTCTAGACAGATTTTTTAAAACGGATAATTTCACTATACAGTTAAATATTATTAAGAATTCAATATTTAAGAAAAAATCTGTTTTATATCCACCTACTTTTCAAGTCTGCCAATGACTAAATGATAGCAAATTTAATTGAATTATTTATTTTTGTACTGCTTTACTTACGAAAACACCTCAAAAGGTTTGTAATAGGAGTAAGCGAAACAAAACAGTAGGTGGTGGTTATCAGTTTACATACTTTTATTAGTTTTAATAGTAATTTAGCTACTTTATATTGATTTGAATATTAAATCAAACTTCAAATTGTGTTTTCACAAAGTGTAAAATAAAGTATGTTTATTTTTGTAGGAGAGTATAATTCAGAATAATTCAAGAATGATTCGAAGGTCATTTGGTTTTATACGTATAATTCCGGGATTTTTACATCTGTAGTCCTTAGTCTTTTTGAAAAAGTCCCGTATGCCAAAATATTTTCCTTGTTCTCCCTCTCAGCCATTGATTGCTTTATTTTGTTACTTGCTTATAGATAGACTAGTCTTATTAATAAAATATAAATATGATTCTATTTTTAATCATGTGGCTTTTTAATGAATCGTCGATGCTGAACAGAAGGTTAGGATACGGCCATCGATATAATATATGTATTTTATTAGATTTCACGTTCCGAACAGAAAATCCATCGAGCTTGATGACAGCGGGGGTGAGGCGGGGGCCTGCGCGAAGCGAGTGTGCAGTGGACTGACTGTTGCAGTGCAAGCTGTGTCTAACCAAACTATACAAAAATGTAGCGCCAGCCGCTTATAGATTATAGTTTTCGCGCGACCAAAACATCTTAAGCGCCGATGAATTTCATAGCGCCTACGCGTTTCGTTCAACGTGTCGTTCCTATAGAATTTACACCTCAGTCATGGCATTTAAATGAAGAAATATTTTTTCTATTGTGATATTACGATATTATTACCTATTTATTCACTTGAAAAACAAATAAGTTTACTTACTTGACTTTGATTTCTTGTATTATTAATGCCGCTTCGTACGCGCCCACACTGCATGAATGTCGAAGGCACACTAAAGTATGGTGAACGGAACGCAGTTCAGTTAATTCGAACCGAGTGAATGTTGGGAACGCTGTGTATATATAGTAAAATGCTAGTAGAATAAAATTATATCGATGGATACGGCCATTTGTAAATAATTCACTGTTCTTATATTATATTCTTTAACTATACAGCTATTATTGTTACTAGATATTTTCTTTGTAGGTTTTATTTTATTAAGCATAACTTAATAAGCCTCTTTGCAAATCTTTACAATTTAAATTCTTATAATTTTTAATTCTCGTCGTCACACTACTACGCCTAAAAGTCATTGTGGGCATTATCCATTTTAATAACTATATATCTAGATATCTCGGCACCGATGCATCATATATAACATTATTTCTAGAGCTAATATACCAGGTTGTTCAATAAGTTTTGTCGTTCGATACGAGAAACACGTTTTTATTATTTGAAATACATTTTATTATGATGATGATGATGATGATTAGAACTACTCTCAGCCAGTACAACGACCGACCCATGTCCTATACAACCATTCAAACATCAACCACCATGTAACTAACTTAGTTTATTATGACTGGTACCTGAATAGTTGTATCGGAATAGCCATGGAGAAACTAAGGAGTGCGTGTTATATAGGAGTGACACGCTCTGGGGTGGGAGAGGACGGCCAGCTAACCGCAACCAGCTGACCACAATTGACCGACTGTTCAGCCTATAGATGAGGGATGAGCGTTGATGTATGTTGAGTGCTGGGGTTTTATTGTATTCATTCTTATTTTGATTTTTTGTTACTGGGTTGGATTTTGTTATATCTTTATTGTTCATTAGATTAATCTCCTCCATGCACGGGTATAGCTTCTGTGGTTGAGAGGCTCCTTGTCCATTTCAGCTTCGGTATGTGCTTGCATATTTCTTGTTCTTATTCTAGAGTCAATTTGGTTGCCTCAGGCACAACATTCAGCAAGGTTTTTAGTATAGTAGTCAAAATATTCTATATCATGCGCCGATTGATTTTTAAAGTAAATATCTGTTTTCTGGGTTTGGATTTTGGTGTACTGTAGGGCCGTAACATGGCCATAATATATGGGACTGTATTCTATCAAATGTTTGTTTGTAAACTTAAGTATCTTGGTTAATGGGATGAGAAACATCCAGGATAACATATCTTTTTGTGTTTCCGAAAGTATTTTTTTTGGTTTTCTATCCTGCTGGGTGTATGAAGTTCCGTGATTTTAATCTGATCATGGATGAGCATATTGTCCTGGTTTAATTAGTGTTCAGCCTCATTGTTTATCAGTTAGTTTATCACAAGCGCTCGAGCTGTACACACCTCAGTGCAATAATTGTTAGACCCGGTTCTGATGCCTATAATTATTTAAGACTATACATGTGCTAAGTGTAGTGAAGTGATTATTTATTTGTAATATTACGACAATAAACACATTGGGCCCGTGAGGAGTTTGTTGCGTCGCTTCTTCTCCTCATACAGGGCATTTCCGAAGCGACGGTTTAACGTTGTTTTACCCTGCGGAAAGCTGCTGTTTTGAAACCCTGCGGAATAATTGCATATGAAATACTAAAAAATCATCGAACGAGTCGTAGTGGGTTGGGGGGGTGCTCCCAGAACTCCCTATCAGTCGCCGCTATACCGAATTTAATAAATGTTCGTTAGCTAATTATGAAGTATCCAGTACTGAATTGGCCATTGCAGGATAAATGGCTACGGCCCACGTTAAATGGCCTGCGTTCGCGTATACTAATAAGTAAGGGATAGAACCGCTGCATGGCCAATAGTATAATAATCATTGAAAAGGATTTCTTGACTTGCGGTTAAAAAATAACAATTGATTTCTATTGTTTTCCTCGCCCGCGCGGATCGTCAAACAGTCAAAGGATTAAATTACAATGCGTGACAAATATTATAAACATAATATAGAATGGCTTCCAAATCTTTTAAAAGAGAAATAAAGTCGTGAAACGTCTCTGTGCAACCATCTCTTTTAATCTGAAAGCTAGATCCGCACATAAACCATTAAAGTAGATAACCTGAGCTGAAGGTCCTTGATAACATTTGCTAAGGGCCTCGCACTGGCTTAATTAGGCACTGTACTACATGATATTTATATTGCAAATATATTGAAAATTAGCCTAAAGCATTTGAGGATAATGTAGCTTCCTATTACAACTCAAGTGGATTCCTATCCGCCTTCGGCGGAATACACACAAATCGCCACTCTTATACACTGTTTTATTTAATCCTAAAGCTCCTCGCTATCTCAAGGAACGCTTCGAGTACTAAACCTCAACATCATCTTCTTCATAGTCCCATGGAACTTAACTTCCAAACTCCCAGTCACACTTCTCACTCTTATTCAAAATCTTTTACTATCCAAGCTGTACGTCTCTAAAACTCTCTCCCTCAGACTATAAGACGGGCCCCGACATTAGACTCTTTTAAATCTCTTGTTATTTGACGCTATCACACGCTATAAACTTCCTCATTTCCTGCCTTTATTTCTATATTTCTAGAGCTGTTATTTTCACGTTATGAAAGTGTATTCTTATCTGTTAAACCTTCCATATTCTCATATATCCTGTTACCCAAAGGTTGTTTACAAGAAATCGCTTAAGCGATAAGACCGCTTATTTTGTATCACTTCTTCTTTTTTGTATTGTTTCGTCTTCTACTATATGGTGTACAAATAAAGAATATTTATCTTATCTTATTAGTGAAAGAATGTTCAGAATCGGATTAGTAATTTCAAAGCCTCGTACATGCAACTTACAAACTTTACCTTTTTATATGATACTAGTTGTCCCCCGTGGATTAACCCGCGTTCCCTCGATAAAAGTAGCCTATACCCTTCTCTATACTATAGGTATCTGATTGCCAAATCTCAATGCGATGGGTTCAGTGGTTTAGGCGTGAAAGCGTAACAAACAAATGGGCCAGTTGGTGCAGTTGATTATGATTCCACCTATAGCGCTGCAGGTCGTGGGTTTGATTCCCACCCAGGATATGCATTTGTGTGCATGAACATGTCTGTATGTCCTGAGTCTGGGTGTAATTATGTATTTACAAACAAAAAGGTTTCCATAGTACAAGCTCAGCTTAGTTTGGGATCAGCAGGGGTATTTTAAAACGTCGGATTCGATATCGGAAACGGATTTTAAAAAAACCGAGGCGATTTTCAGCAACTGCTATTTTAATTTCCGAAAACTTTTCGATGAATTGAATTGATATTTCCGTAAAGAAACATCAAAAATATTCGAATTCGGAAATTAAAAAAGTAATTGCGGAATATGGCCTTGGTAGTTTTTGAATCCGTTTTCGATATCGAATCCGAGCATTTTAAAATAGCCCTGCTGATGACCGTGTGTGAGGAATGTCCCAGGTTGTTTATTTTATTTTATTATTATTTATTACTAAACTTATTACTATTTATTATTATTACTTATTAAACAAACAGATGGAACTATGGATTAGTACCTACTTCTTCAAAAAACGTTAACGTAAGTACCCCCAAAGTACTAATATAAGGCATAGCACTGAATTTCCTTTGCTTATAAGTAGTGAATCCATTCTGCTTATTAATTATGTAAACTTTGGTTGCGCTTAAATAAGCCACTAGAAAAGGTATTTAAATAGAAAATTAAATATAATGTTACTTAATAATATTGGAATTTTATCGGCTGGTACCACGTTATGCGGTACGTACCTAACTTGACGCAACGTGAAGTTTGGATCTGATGCATGTGTGCGTGCCTGTAACACAACTGCAAAGTAACAAATGAATGCTGGTTTTGGCGCGCGATCTAGCCTACATACTACCCTTAATTGATGCTCATTGTTAGAATCAAAATAATATTTGTATAAAAAGAATGAAACCTCTACGGTAACGGTTTCTGGAACATCAGTGACAGTGACCACAGAATAGAAAAAAATATGATCAACACTTTACTAATTAATAACGCCCGAAATTAATATTCGATCTATCTTTGATGTTTTAAATTGTGGATATCCCTATGAAATATCTATTTTAAATAAACTTATACTAATTTAAAAATATATAGATAATCCCTAAAAACTACATAAATGAAATGAATCAAGCTTAATGAAAAATCATTGTTAGATCAACGATCCCAGAATGCTGGCAGCATTACTTACGTCGTAACTATTTAGTGATCTGTGGCATTACCACGTTGGATGGCAATATTGGCAATGCGTGGGCAATGCTGATTCTGTGACCGAGGTATACGCGAGCTTTTTGGTTACGAGATGCTTCAACCAGGCGTTTAGACATTTCGCGATGAAGAAAGTGGCTGCTCGGCCCCTACGGACCCAGAGTTTCAACCCCAAACGGCTCAAATATGTAGCTCGTATCTGTGTTACTATATTTGCACCGCTAATCGCTATCTATCCTCAATGGCATTATCAAGGATAGATCGTATATTAATTACGGACGTAAGGGACATAATTAGAGAGCAAACGAAAAAAAAATGGACGTATAACGGAACCGTTATTTGTTTGTTTTTGATAGGGTCAATGTACGAAGTATAAAAATAACGAGCTCCCTAAATATGGCTCGTATTGAGGAATAAGCAGCGAAGCCCACGTAACTCAGTCCGTGCCACGTGATTCAATAGCGTTACATAGGCTTTTATATTACATACCGTTGTTATAGCATAGAATTTACAGAATAATGTCAACAAATTGTGAAATGTGCTATCCACCAATTTGTCAATAAGCACAATATAGATTTTGGTCTAAGATTTTGGTATAGCTTCGTTAGTTACCGAGTATGTTGTGTATGTTGTGAACAAAATAAGTTGATCCGTTGTTGTTCATGAATGCTTGCCTACGCGGTGATAGTTCGCGTGACCTTTCAGTGTGGAAAAATCTTTGGATTATAGATTACCAATACTCGTAATATAAAACTGCAATTTGAAAATCAGTCTCCAAGTACCTAGCTTGTTTTCGATAAAAAAAAATGCACTACGTAGGTATAAGAGTGGATCATCATGCATGTTTTTCTGTGTCGATCATAATCGAATGATTTGCAAACAATACGTGCTGAACTGGTCCTTTTCAGACGATTAGGACCAGAAAAGGGTTGTGTAGTGATCGAACCTTTACCATTAGGAGAACAGAACGAGTGAAGCAGTCGTTGCTTCGCCCCGCTCGTTGTCCTAACCGCGTCACAATCATACGTCAACTGCATGGGGTCATTGCACAAGTGCGTTTGTGTGTCAACCGAACTCATTCGTTCACTAAACAAAGGGCTGATTTATTTAACAAAATTATTGTATTCGTAATATTTAGAAATAATTAGAGTATTAATTATATTTCAATTTTGATTTTGAAACAGTGTAGTTAGTTCATATTCTGTAAAAAATAGAGTAAGAGTCATTTTCAAGATAAAAAACATTCAAGGTCCGTCTGCTGTTGTACTATTATAATGTATTTGTGTTAAAATCACTAGATTTGCACTACCTAAATTACATGTAAATACACAACATTTTACGCACTACCACAAAGCTTGCAGCCAATGGAAAATGCGTAGGTGCTTAACTGCATACACATGCAATGCGTACGTCACTATCGCATTGGCAAACACATAAACATTTTCCATCCTTTTTGCACTTACTGGCTATGGCATATCTTTTCAACTGCATGCGAAATCCATTCGCCCGCTGTTTCTTGGCACGTGCTATCTCCTTGTTAGTTCTGTTGCCCTGGTACAATGTAGAGAAACTTGACAGTTTATGATTATTGATTAAACAATTTCCAACTGTTGAATCTAATAACGAATTAGATAGTTTCATGATTTTAACGAGTTAGTTAGAACCTATTAAAACTAAGGAAAAGCTGTCTTATCATAATCGCTTCTCATCCTTTGATGACTCCTAAACACCTTATTAATTGCTTTTAATTATTAAAATTCATAGTCACCAAAAATCAAGCGTTTTGTTTTTCAGAATAAAGTTTTTTTTTTCACATTGCATATGAATTTATTATATTTAAAATAGCTATAATGCCGGCAAATTAAATTGTATTATATTTATGACTTTAGTAGAGTCGAAAACATTGACAAAGTCGACGCCACGTCAGCCGGCGCCGGTACCGCCGGATTGAGAATGCAATTCAGTGCAACCGACTACCAAGGCTTAATACAATCATAAGAGTTGTGAATGCACTTCTTACTTGTATATCTAGGTATTTACTTTGCGTTTTACGTTCTGATCGCACCTACACACCTTTATAGCCATAATTAAATCCTTCATTCGAGCCATAATACAATGCTAATTTGATTATTTCTCCGTAATTAGTCACGAACTAGTTTTATTTGTTAAATTTAATAAATAATGTACTTGTAACAGGTTTCATTTATCGTTAACACGTTATCCTGACGAGCCTTGAGGTTAAGATTCCACTCATCGCGCCGCAGGTCGTGGTATAGTTTCCCTCCCAGGACAAGGTATTAGTGGAGTTATGCCTGTTTAGAAATTGATAAATTATTCTCACTACAGATTCCTAGAGTTGATTTTATGTTATTTTATAATAGCTCTCTCCCGCGCTATCCAGAGATGAACAGAAAACCATGCTACTGTTCTACAAATTTTCAAAATCGGTTTTTAAATGAGGCGGAAAACCGTAACAAATAGACAGAAATACAGTATTGCTATATGAACATTCAGTTAGGATTTAATAAAAGCATAATAATTTATTGTAATGACTAAGTAGTAACATTTTATTATTTTTGTAAATGTATGTAAACTAGTCAAAAAGAGCGAAAAATATTTCATAGAGTGTAATTAAAGGACAACTAATTGGATTTGGGGTGGTAGTGAGTGGTCACAAGTAAACTAAATGCTAATTTTCTTTTTACATCTATTTGTGTTTTTTCTACTGTTTTTTTTTCTTTTGTCTATTTTATGTTGTGTTTCTCAGAATAAATATATTTTCTTTCTTTCTTTGTTAGTTCATGTACACTTTATATTATTTTTCTTAGGTATTTTTAAATGATGCCATACAACTTCATATCATCTGATAAGTAACCTAACATTTAAAACTTAGCAATTATCCAGGCCACTGAACACCAGACAAGTCTTCATTTCAATTACGATGAAATGTTTTGAAAAACACTCACTGAATCAAAATGTAAGCGGGTGCAGATTCATACAACCCAATTTGATTGAGAAATCATAACACGCTCTTGTACAAATATTTTTCTTTATTGTCATCGAGCCACATAGTATAATGGTTATTGAGATGAGTTTGATTGTAGAAAAGCGTGTGAATATATATCAAGAGGTAGTATCAACAAAGAATATTGTTGAGATTCAACATAATAATAATGCGTAAATGTCACTGATGTGTTTTTATTACAAGCTTTTATACCTGTCCGGTGTCTGTAATCAAATCTTGCAAGCTAAATTTGCCTCACTCCCGCAGTATTCGATTAAGTTGAAATTCGGTATACATTAGTATATTAGATGACAATGCATGTACAGACAAAATAAAGTCCAGTCACCATAAAAAGCTTATATTTAAAGTGATTTTTTATGAAAAAAATGTTTTAATTTATTTAACTAGGTTGAGTACTAAGTTAGGTTGGTTTTCAAAATAATTAATTAGGTAGAGCAGCAAGAGACTTCGCGTAGGTAGGTATATCAGCCTATTAAACCAAAAATTATTCATGAGTTGCTGGTAGCTCCAGTAGCTTTGACCTTCCTATGGTGAAGATAGAATAAATAGCTTTGATTTTAGAACAAAAGTAGATAGCATCAAAAAGGCATATTGTGGGTTTAAAAGAATCGAATATAGAAATAATTTAGATAAAATGGCTTTATTCCATATTCTTGCCATACACCGAAAACGCGCAACGCGTGGTATTGCAAGTGTCCATAGGCTATGAAAACCGCTTAACATCAGGCGGGTCATATGCTTGTTTGCCACCTTAGTAGTATAAAAAAACGCCAAAAATAAATTTATAACCTTTCTTGACTCGATTTAGTGTTAAATTATACATATACAGGTGTCCCGTAATGTACATCGGAAGAGTAAGAGCGTGTTCCGCGGTTTTTTGTAGTTTTCGAGTTTGTGAAAAATAGAGAGGTCATTAATTAAGAATTTTCAGAAAAGTTCTGTTTATCCAGTTGTGAAGTAATATTTTTGTGCTTATATGAACAAAAACATAATTTTGAAATCGGCCAATGCTCTCGCTTTTACTCGATTCCAACTCGGTTATTACATTACGAGGCGGCGGCGCTTGGTAGTGTACTGAGTGAGCGTTAGACGTAATAGGTGTTGCTTTCTAAGCAGTGAAGGTGAGGTGCACGCTCGGCGCATTGCTCGCAGTTCAAGTTTAGAGTTGCGCGGGCGCTGCGATAATTGCAGAGATCGTTGCACTTCTAACGCCCTGCGGCGCGGGGCAACGAACGCGCGCAGCTGCCCGGGAAATAGATCCCGTCCCGACTATTTCAGAGCATGCTTGCCGAGTTAGATACCAAGCTGCGGCAACTCCCCGCCATTGCTTTTAGCTAATAACCTACCTGTAACGTGAGAAGTTTTAGAAAAAAAAAGCCGTTTTATGGTCTGGCTGCACATTTACATAAAATATGCTGTGGATATTTTAGGAACATATTACAATTCCATTTTAAATATAAGCGCTTGAAGAATAACCCAATTTATTATAACAGCGCACTAATAGGAACAGCATCGTATTGAAATATCACGAAATAAATTTTTGCCAATTTAGTTATGCGTTAAGATGTTGTATAATCGTCTAAATCTAGTACATAAATGCAACATAGGTAGATGTGCTTGCACGGCCCACTTAGTAGCGCGAAGTTCACCGGGGCGTTGCACTTTCGATGCGATGCGCTCGCGCACCCGCCGCGAAAGTGATTCATAATGCGATCTGCACACTTCTATTGTTGGTATTTATTGTTGGTTAATATATTAATGTGAACATAACTTAGTTTTTTGTCGATCGGTTGTATTTTTTAAACCACACGGATATTACGATAAATATTACGATTAGTAATCATATGAGAAGTTTGTTGATGAAATATTTAGTTCAGTAGCAGTGACGTCGAATACCATGACGATAGTCGTTGGTTCGAATCCTATACTGGGCTTGGTGAAGGAAAACATCGAAAGCCATAGTGCGATGGTAGGGTACTATGTACACTACCACTTTCATGTTGAAAATAATTAATTTCATTTTGGAACAACTTAAATGTTTCATTGGTATAAAATTTGATGATGTACAAATAAGTAACATGGTACCGTATAATATTATTGTAATAGTCAAATTAATTACTGAATACGCTGATACTTGTAACCGCTAAGCCTTTTATACATATGCCCATATGGTAAATGTAGTACAAGTAGATACGTATACACTATACAAGTTGCTTGAACGCTGCAGGCTGGGAATGTTAGCAATAGAAAAAAAAGGTGCAATGTTAGAAGTATCTAAGCAAGTCGGGTGCAGTGGCCGGGCAGTGCCAGTGACCTGCAAGCGAGCACGTCGGCGACCGCGCGCGGCCGTCGAGTGAGCCCGCCCGCGCCGCGCCTACTCCGCTTGTAGACCCATGCTACGTTAGTGCTACGAATGCGTGCTGTCTACAAAGGGGTGTAATTTTCACATGTGTTTTTACTGCGACCACGAGGTATGCCATGTGTCTCGTTCATTTTTAAATGTCCCAAAAATATCTTAATGCAAATCATTTTTTGTGAGGAGGCTGACAAGCAGGCATGCGGTTTATCTGATAATAAAATGTATTGTAATAAGTCATCACTTAATATTAAGCACTCCAATAAGATAATTAAAATGTATTGTGATGTACATCACAATAAATAATGTGACAAAAAGATGTTCCAATCGGGGATCAAACTTGCTTATTCATCTTCGAAAAGTGCTGAAGCATCTTGTTTTCCCGAGAGAACGGGATGACGTGTCCTGCCTGATCAATACCGGGAACCCCTATGAGCCTACCAAAGCTATGACATAAATGACTCATCATTGCAGTGGCGCTTAGCTAGAAACAAGCAATAAACTCAATAAAACATATTTTTTTTCAGGATTACATCTAACTGAACGTTACTTAGTTAGATATAACCCTGTACTTTTTAGTTTATAAAACATGTTCGCAAATAAATGATAATGGAGTGATTTTATTCAGTGGATGAATTGAGAATATTTGCCATGCAGTGACCGAAGGGCATTGGGGCTTTGAGATTGGGTGTCATTGCACGGGCACGACCGGATCCTTGCGCATTTACAAGTCTTATTCAAAAAACGTTGATCCTTATCTACACGTTGCTGTAAAAGATGAATAAAATAAATACATTATTGAGCAAAGAAAAATATATTTTAGCTTATTGGTATCGATACAAATAAAAACCGGACAAGTGCGGATTGCACTCGCCTGGAGAGGGTTTCGTACAAATTTGATATTGTAGTTGAAAAACATGTTCATCCATACATTCAAGTTCATATTGATAACTTTTAGCCTCAGTAGTTTATAATATTATGTTAGAAACCTAATCATCTGATGGGGAAGTTTTGACTATTTCTTTTTTAGAATCCTTAAAAATAATCCTATCAAACACTATAATTAAAACATCATCTTCAATCTGACTTACTTTGCTCGTCTAGAAGACCTATCAAACGTAATTACATAAGTCTTTCAACTTATAATCTAAGTTAGGTTAATATCAATATATTGATTTTGGAAGTACGATGTTTATAATTCTCCTTTCCTCGTCAGTAACCAGCAAAGTAACCAGAAAGGTGTCAATGATAGCTTACTGTAGAGTGGACCTTACAAATAGAAATCACTGAATGAGTGAAAACATACAGTTAAGCGACATTGCACTGCGCGTAACCACATACAATTACAAGGGGAACGGGTACCTATTTAATTAAATTATCCGGAAACCAGCAGTCTCCACTCAACATTTAGAAATTACAGAGCAACTTTTCACTACTGTAATTTCACTTTTCAAAGGTTAATTCTAGCCGAGACCTCGAATGATAAGGTCGCCTACGTTGTTATCACAATATTGTTATTATTGTTTGTTTGTTATGTTCTGTTGCATGTCTTATAGAATAGACTTTATTTTATATTGTATATAAAATAAAGTCTATTCTATAAGATATTGCTTTCAGTAAACGATATCTTCAGGGTCGTAGCTACCGCCGTATCAAAGGTACGGGGCCCCGAACGTGTGCAATCAAAATTTCGTAAACATCTTTATCCTCCATTTGGGCTTCGGCATAGTCAGGAGAAGGGCCCCACAACAAACTTTGATAGCTCATCGTAGAGGGCTCTTCTAGGGCAAGCTACGCCACTGGATGTCATTGATTACACATAATATTGAATAATACATTTTTTCGGGCAGTTTGTGTTATTTTATATTTGCTCAGTTGGTAGGTATATATTTGAAACACGTTAATTATGATGTAGGTACATAGTTGTTTAGCGAGCGATATTATGCAGTGCAGTGCAGATCGGGAGCGGCCGCGGACAGTTTTTGCTGTCCGTTGCGGGTGCGCATACAGATGCGATGCGAGCGAAGCGACCCGCGGGTCCGCGGCCGACGACCCGCCCCCGGCGCTTGACCTCGATGCACCTTAATACCTGCACAACTAAATATTAACCACCCTCAGCTTTACCTATGTAAGACTTTTATTGTTTTATGACGTAAAGTACCAATCCACGTGTAGCTCTACATAGGTATTAAAATAGGTACATCTACATAGGTAATTGCTTGATCCGTAGTCATTTCTTTTTGTATGTTTGTTTCACTTTAACGATACACTTAAACCGTGATAACTTTTTGTTTTCGAATAATATGTTTTTTTTTTATAATATGAACGGTTAACTGCTATAAGATTATGAATTTAATTTAGAACTAGTGAGTCCGAGAAACGGTGCTAAGACTATGGTTCTAAAGCTCCTTAAACCACTATGTATCAACGTCGCATCTCATAAATTTGGCGTAGTAAAAAAATTAGGCTTAATTATTCGATACAGCAAACGAATGATAGAAGGACCGCAGTAGGGGCGAGCGAGTCGTCGTCCGCGGCCAAGGCCCGCTCGGTCAGGGACGCGGTATCACCAACTCGATTATACTCACCACGTCTAAGTGATTCCTATTAGAAATTCATGGGCCAAGATGAATTCGAATTGGAATTGGTTATCGTTTCAGCAAGGTTTCTGTGAATTTATGATTTTAATAAAGATCCCATGATAAAATCTTTATCATTAAAGGCTTAATAAAACTTTTATAAAGCTTATGCAAGGAATGCTTTGTAAGGACGACATAGTGTTAGCTAAGCTTGTAGGTACTGACTGTTACTGTATTTTCCTGAGCTACGCTTTTACCCTTGGTACGTCGCAGTTGCATATAAGTATGTTCGGTTACAGTATACACTTCGGTGCGGAAACGAGGTGCGTCAGGCTTCTCCCGTCTGGCCCCACACCACCGAACCACCCTGTCTGCAAGACCCCTCCCCTTGCACCAAGCCCCTGCCCCCCTCCAATGTAATTCACTCTCACTAACCCACTGCAGCACAGTCAATCATGCATATCGTATTGTCTACCTAATTCAAGGTGATCGCTATGGTGCTTGCCACGGTGGGTGCACCCTAACAGTTTTACAATTCAATATGCTAATGCACGTGATAGTATTTTGACCCGTGATATTAAGTTAATTATTGCGTCCATTAGGGTTCCATACAAAAGGTCCAAACAGAACTATTGTGGTAACTTCCGGTCTTCTAACTCCTAAACTAAGTTATTTTATGGTATTATTTAGGCCAAAAACGAAACAAATACTTAAAATAGTAGGTAACCATTTCTTTCAGGAAATAACAATAGTACTGAACCATCTCCACGCGAATTCAGCTCGCAGTTGTTCGGTTTTTTTAATGCTCAAGGTATATTGAACAGAAGCACATACAAAAAGGTAGTTCTCAAAATTATTGATCCATAAATGTTAGTAAATGTTTGTCTCGCTACCATATAATTACATAGTAGTATTGTGTCTTACATTTACCTAGTCGCTTTTCAGGAACGTTTCCTTTACACCAAACGAAGCTCTTCACTTGAAGCGCTACCTGAAAGCATTTTTTCACATTTGTTCATCTCCATTTCCCCGCGTCTTTGTTCTCATGTCACACACCGTATCACTCAAAAGCACTGGTGTGTTCTCTTTTTAAAATATCTGCAAGTCGGTGGTGAAAGCGCCAGCGATGCGAAGAGGGTGCGGGCAGCGCGGGGGGACGTTGAGGGGAAGTGCCCCCATGTCTAGACTGGGTCGGTAGTTTTCCGGGATTCAGCCGGCTTTGCCTGCAGTCTGCTCACCCACTCACTGCACTGTAGTTAGCAAAATACCTATACATAGAGCATGTCTGAGGACCCTCGTCGTGTCAGACTTAGGTTTTGTATTATTTATCTACAAGGGTCGGTTCTACTTGCTTGTACTTGTCGCTTTCTACAACCGATCGGGTTTCTCGCATACCTAAAGAGACTAGTGAAATGATACCCTGATTGGTACATGCTAGGGCTTCAGAACCAAGACTATTCTAGAAATATATTAAATAAGTCAGGTTAAACTGTGAATAAACATACTTTATTAATCAAATTAATTGTTAGTTTTTAATGAAAAAGTGTTGAACTATAAAGTGATCACTTTATAGTTCAACACTTTTTCATGTTTATTCACAGTTTACCTTACCTTACTTATTTAATAGATTTCGTTTCACAAGAGTGTCTTTGCCGACATATGCAAATATTGTCAGTAAGACTAGAATTTTATATTTATGTATAGTAAATTTATATGTTGATTTTGAGAAGAATAATTGCCGTCTATTGACGGCTCTTCTCAGCAAAAACAACCTTTCGAAGCGGTGTCAGACTATTCATAAGTGCCTGTATGGATCATCCATTCGAATATAAAATAATTATAAATATTTCTATTCATTCAATCACAAAATAAACAAGATTGATTAAAAATTATTATCCGCGGACATTCTTCACACACGACCATATGATCTGCATCTGATTGTACGAACTTACTTGTTTTGCATGCATAATTCGTAATAAATCTGTTTATTGGTTGTTAGGGGTATAAAACCCCTAATAACCTTCTATTACTGATAAAAAACTTTTTACAATCTAAATAAAAAATTATAATAAATAAAAGACCTCCTCTAACTCATCCTCTGGTGGCAGATTACCTAGGATGTTGACGGCATTGCTTCGCTGAATCACGAGGCTTATTCTTTGGGCTCTCACAAATAGGTGTATCTGCAATTTAAGTAATTAATTCTTTATTTTCTTTGAATAAAAGGAAGGTATTATACCTAACGGATTCCGTGACCAAGTAACATTCTGATGAGCTGATAATGTTAAGAAATTGGTATATAAACCTCACAACATGTAAATTATTCATGAATTAAATAAGAGTATGTAGGTATAGTTGGATTCAATCGGTGACCATCAGAACACCCTCGGTAACCACCCTGACCTTAGCCTTAACCTTTATCCAACCGACAACTAATAGACTAACAGTACCGAGGTCAATAGTAGGCATTATAGCCAAGGTTAACATATCATATGTACAGTAGGGTACCTAGACATAAATTGAAGGATCAATAGAAACCAATTTATGTAGTAAACATATTGCGTGAATATAGACTGGAACGAAAAAATAACGGATCGTTAAGAAACTGTGACAGTTCTATAAATACGTGAGATTGGTCTGTGAATTTCTAGTATTATACCTATAGATGAATTGTTAAGCCCATATTAAAAATTTCCCAATGGAAATAAAACTTGTCTAACTGTTGAAGATAGTGCTGCTGATTATATTCTCATTATAAACAATATCGAAATTTAGCAAAGCAATTTAGCAATGCGGAAAATCAAAAGTTATTCAAAGTTCTCCCATGTATAAATAACTACTATATATTTTTATTACAGTAAAATGGAACTAAAATAAAACAATCATCGTTTGAATATATTTATTTTACTTCAATTATGGTTTCCCCATGGATGGAAGTACCCCCGTATTTTAATGTTTATTTCAATTCCTCTCCATCCAAACGTTGCCTGGTAGAGATCACTTTTAGTGATAAGGCCGCCGATTGTAGCACTTTCATTGTTAGTTTTAAGTTTTGTTTGAAATAATATGTTTTGGTGTAACAATAAAGTATTATCTATCTATCTATCTATCTATCCCATTCTAATAGTCGGGCGAGTAATGTAACAATCCAACATAGGCATCGTCCGGTTCAATTCCCAGGAGGTTCAGTATCTGGTTGCAAGCTAAACAACTCATTCAAAGTTCACAAATAGGTGTGTCTATGAATTAACAACAATAGGCAGTTTTCTTGTAACAGGCCTTTGTGATATGAAGCTATGATCATATATACCTACCAGGGGCGATGGCATGTATATTACATATCAGGGCTGGGCAGTATTTCGTGTTGCGAGCAAGTATTTTATATTTAAACTAGCTACCCCACGCCGTTTCACTCGCACTCGGGAAAAAAGCCTATAATTCTCGGGGATAATTTAGCTACTTATTCGTGAAAGAATTTTTCTAATTTCTGGTTGTTCCAGAGATTATTCATGAGAATTTGCAATGAAGATTAAACTCAAGCACCTACAGTGCTGTTGGAACTAGGAATATAAAGAAATACCAAGTAGGTATTTATATGCTTTAATACTTGAATTGAAGGTACCTATCGCAACTAACATATTGTAGCGCTCTCATGCGGTGTGAATGGTAATCGAAAGATTTTGGTCAAACAGTGTTATGGTCACGGGATGAGTACATTTCTTAATATTGCATAATATGCAATATTTGTTTGCCCTTTATTAATGAATAGCTGAAACGTGCCCTGCTTTTTATCTCGGGGCCACGGATAAAACCGCGGGGACAGATAGTTTGAAATACAATGAACGCATAATTTATAACAAAGTTATTCATTTCCTTTCGCTAAATTCAAATATATAATATACTAACATTCAAGCTATACCTACAAGAAAACAAGACGCAAAAGATTATGAAATACTTGTATGCAATGTTGGTCTCTTTTACGTAATAGTAGATTGTTAATCAAGGGATGTAAAGTACAAATGGATTTGTAGTTTACACCCGAGTTAAACACTTACGGCCTTACTCATAAACGGTATTTAACTAAATCTACTCAATAAATGGTCAAATAAATAACGTCACCTTGCTGTCATTGTCAAACAATTTGTCGTTATTTAGGTGACCACTTAATCAGCTTATTAGTTAAATAACGTTTCATGAGTAAGGGGGTTAGTTTTTCATTTCGGATATGAAGAAAGTAGGTAACAAAATAAATTACTTCCGAAAAATTTGCACTAATATCGCGTTCCCATTCCCGCCCTTTATTCTTCGTCGCACTATATGGCATTTATTTTTCAAAGCGCCATAGTTTTAGCTTTTTTTACTCTGTTTTGAGGCAGTTTTATCGGGAACCCACTTTTATCTAGATTAGAATTTTACCAGAGAAAGAAAATTTATAATAATTTACTGTTTAGCACTGTGGCGCTTTAAAAAGAAAGCCATATTATAGTGTGAGTGTATGCATTTATAATTTATACAAAATTCTCAAAATAAAAATTATTATTGTTATATAAATGTAGTTCAAATATTTTGATCATAATAATTATGGCTTATTTACAATTATTATTATTTATCTATGTGTGGCTGTATAGGTTTCTGCCATTGCTCAGTATAGTTATATACAGCATACTTAATTTTTTTTTACTTTATCTCCTTAGTGACGTAAATTATCATTTACACCCCGCTTCTTAGATACTTAGGTCTACTTTTCAGAGTACGAGAGATGAAAAATAAGATTATTAATACAACAGTTTAATCTTTTATTTATTTAAAGCTTTTCTGACTATAATATTTAATATGGCTTTACCGACAACAGAAATTATTACCTTAAGGCTATTTATAACACTAGAAACTATCATGTAATTATACTTAAATAGAAGAGTAATTTCTGAACTCGAGTATTGCAGGCATTTTCCTAATTTCTCCATATGACTATAATAATAATTATGGGCGTTTTCCTTCGGTAATCACTAACCTAATTATAGTTTAATGCCAAAATTAAACAGTTGCCGTCTTACGGTAAGGAGAGACGAAATATTTGTCTGAAAATAGTGAGTCTAATTGTGTTTCGTAACATCGGACTGAAGGGTCGACGGAGCGAGGTACCTATATTTAGCGCGGGGTTGGAGGGGTGGTGGGGGGGTGATGGCGCCCGGTGACGCGGAAGCGTAGGGCGGGCGGAGGGCGTTGACCGTGAACGTGGGGCGGCATCGATCCAAGCGGCCATACCCTCGCGCAACGGGAAAGTGTATGCAATCGCTCGCATCGTGTTTCAATAGTACTACTCGAAAGCGACGATCATGTTTTATAATGCAATATCTGCTTATTAGTAGGCCCAACTAATAGGATAGTCCGAGGAAATAATTAAGAAATAACAGAGTAGTTACATTTCGAATCTAGGTAACAACACCATCGAAAAACTTCTTTATAGAACATGCGTTTTCCACAATATAATACCTATTTTTGCTTGATACAAAAGATTTGCTATAGCTATCGCGTGTTTTACGTAAATAATAACATTAAATATGTGTGAAAATAATATCATGGTTGGATTTTTATTAACATCGTCTAACAAAATTGTTATTTATTTTTCAGGGGGCAATTTATGGTGGATTATTGATTACTCACTAGCTTTTAGGTTCGTCATATATCATATCGTAAAATGAAAATAGCGTATTAAAAACTTAAAATAATAAATGATGGGAACATTAAATATTTCTTATTTAATTTAAATATAACTTATTATAGCATAGAATAAGTTATCATATTGTATTTATTATAATATATAATTTAATGTTATTATTATTTTACTGGGAGATATTTCCAAATGTCGTATTATCAAACCGTGTTGCGGGAGGTTATTCAAAAAGGGAATAATATTATTTCGGTGAGTATACGGTAAAATTCTAATGCAAGTAAAGTCGACTTGGAGCCCTTCTTACTCGTATCCCTTCGATTTAATAACGAAATAAAAGTTAGTAGGGTGGGCGCCTTGGTCACGAGGGTAGGTCGGGAATACGTAAATAGATAACCATAACGACTTATACCTACATCTAAGTCAAGAGGGTTGATGAGTAAAAATATTATTGCATTCAGCTTTAATTTGAAATTTTATATTCAGGTTATTTTGATTGCTTTTCCTGTATTTCTATTGTGAATTGTTGTAAAACCAAAATCTTATTTAAATTATTGATATATTTAAGAAAAACTATCATATATCGTAACATATTTGCGTTGGTTATTTAATAACAACAACAAAATTTGACAATGATTTGATTTTATCTAGGTATAATTTATATTTCACTATGTAATGAAAAAAGAATACTTGTTTAAAAATAGAAACTCGCTATTAAAATGACAATTCGAGGGAACATGGGGTAGTGGCAAAGCTCATGCAGTGGGGGGTAGTTTGGGGTTGCAATGGGGTGGGTAGTTGAATGTCGGGCAAGGGCGGCATGAGTCACATCACGGCCGCCTAGCCGATCAATACTGCAAGGGAATGCGTGTCTAGTTGCCCGTCGCGCGTCGCCGTCGCCGCCAACACGGCTACGCTGCACTTCTGCATTTGTTTATATCTATCTACTGTCTGGGGCAAACGACGTAATTACATTTATTGTTTTTTCTGTCTATTCTGATAATAGTTACCCACAGTCAGTAAGGTATCACGCTCACGCCATGACACTTTATTTTATTTCTTAGGATATCCAACAGCTCAGATGAATAATGAATCCAGAGCCAAAAATAGGATATCACAATATTCTAAAATTAATAAAAAATATACAAAGCAGAACATGACATGGAGATTTAAATAAATAAACTAAAAAAAATATTTAAAAAAAGGATAGATTAGTTAGTTAAGTTCGTTTGGTTTTGTGAGATGTGTTGGTGCGTGTAATGTATGAATGTATATGTATGATAAATTGAAAAATATTGTATCACAGATAATAAAGTAATCTATTTCTGAATTCTAACTCAAATGAAGAAACTAGAGTTTCTTGATTTACTTTTAAAGTAAAGCATCTATAATTTTTTTTGGTGCGGTAATTAAATAGGTTCACAAATCATGAAAATAATAGGCGCTTCATATTCAGTTGTCTCGCAGTCAGTCGCAGTTCCTTGAATTTTATTTAGTTCATAATATGTAGCTACAGGACTCGCGTCCTATCCGGGAAGGTCATGCTATTCAAATAACCCCTTTCAAATAAAAACTACATACAAAGCACATGTATCATTAAAATAAATATTGTACGTAGTATGTTTAGAGTTTTTCGAGTATCATCGGGGGTAAATTGTAGGTACTAGACTGAAACAGTTGGCAGGAAACTCTGGATACTTGCCATTTGGCTGTAACCGACATTGAACTGCAAAATATGTACGTAATTGGTATTTCAGCTATGAAGTACATAATTATAATAATAGAGATTACAAATGTATATGAAACTTCATAAATATTTTTTTTTACTGTAGAAGGTGAGTCATAAGTAATAATATTATGAAGAGGTAAAGTTTGTTCGTTACGGAACAACTGATCCCATTTTGTAAATTCTTTCACTTATTCTTTCACAATAGGAAGCATTATCCCTGGGTACTATACGCTACTTATGATCACGCTTGTTATATCCAGACTTCGATATTATGACTACATTCGAGTTACTGATATCTGACCTCAAATTTCGGTAACTTCGTAGGTACCGGGCCTGACCACAATGCCACAAATTACTATAACCTACAATCCCATGTGACAATGCCGTAACAAACCTCTGGCTTTCTTCATTTCATAGGTTTGTTCTTGGCGCAAATTCGATCTAGGTATGAATGTAGTGAGTCAGTAAATATTTAGCATATTTTTTTATCAATAACGTTATGATATATTTTTAGCGGTGATAGCTCAGGGTAGTTACGTCGAACGCGTCGTGACGAGAACCTTGGAAAGACATGTAAAAAATAAAAACCACACACCGAATGTGCCGAAACGAGATCACTTGAGACTACTTGTTGATTGTTGATATTATTTCAAATGAATAACGTTTTTATTTTATTTGTGAAAACACATCTGAATCTAAAATTATATAATAAAAAATACTACCTTCGTTACCGGGATAAAAAGTGTCCTTCGCCATTCATTCCATTTTATTTAGTTCCACCTGTCCGGTGTAATCGAATCTGTCAAGTTAAATTTGACCCATTTCCCAGTGTCCGATTGAGCTGAAATTTGGTATACATTAGTATATTGGATGACAATGCAAGTACAGACAACAAAAAGTAAAGTCACCAGAAAAAGCTTGTATTATATAATAATATTTTTTTGTTTTTTGTGTCGTTGAGAGGTAATAAACGAACTCGTTTTTGCATAGATAAATAATAGCTCAGAATAAATAATAATATAAAGATTGACAACTAATGCGATAACAATGAGATGGCCTGAGGTCGTCCAAAAGAAATTCTGAATAACACGTAGCGAACGACACGAGCGTAAAACGAGCATAACATTTTAAATTTTATTTGCAATTTTCGTACGTTGTTCAAAATAAAATCTATCTGTTCTATTTTATTTATATTATAAACTAGCTTTTGCCCGCGGCTTCGCCCGCGTGGATGTAATGAAAATATCCTACGGGAATGTACTACCACCACAACCCCAAAACGTCACTTTTTAAAAAACAATGCACTCCTTCATCACAAAAAAAATGATTTTTTATTGTATGATATATGTGTATAACCGTGGTATGACCCTAATAGAAATCTTGTTAAATGTTATTCAAACGATTTTGTTAAGGTGTCTCTCGCTATATACGCAAAATCTAGTAACTGTGACCATTTGAGTATTTTCCCAGCCAATGGGAAAATTCCCGGGTTATTTCCCACCAAATTGGAAATTTACTCGAAGTTGTGTTTATTCCCGGGAACAAACCCAACCGTAGGCCCGCCTTCTCGCACTGCTTATATAGTATCCGAGCAGCGGCCCTTGGATTGATATAATTATGATTCCTGGAGTATACAATTTCTAAAACCTAACAATAGAAACGGAATATATGACGGAACGGAAAATCACTATTGACTTTGCAACAGGCAAAGCTTTTTCATACTGAGCCTGAGATTAATTTATGTTCATTGCAAAGCAGACCTTATAAATAAATAAATAATAAATAAATAAATATCCTGGGACATTCCTCACACACGGTCATCTGATCCCAAACTAAGCAGAGCTTGTACTATGGAAACCAGATAACTGATATAATACATATACTACTTTTTGTTTGTAAATACATACTTAATATACATAATTATTAATTTGCGCAAGCCAAATATGATTTATATTTGGCTTGCGCAAATATGATCATGTCTCCCAATATCGCGCTAAACTCAAGTGGCTTCCTATTCGCCTTCGCCGGAATACTCATATACTTTCTCTTCTTTATACTATACTGTTCAGTCCTTCCTCCCCGCGCTATCTTAAGGAACGTTTTGATTTCCTTCAGTCACTCAGGTCATCAGAAAATCTTATTTTGAGAACACCGTCACGTGACACCTCTTTTTATAATAGATCTTTTACAGTCCAAGCAGTTCACCTCTGGAATGCGTTGCCAGTATCAATAAAGAGGGCACCGTCACTCACTGTTTTTAAAGCTCATGTTAAAAAATTATATCTTTCTGTGTAAACTTCTTACAGCTGTTAATATATTATTATTTTATTTTTATTTATTTTTTTATTGTCAAGTATGTTTAAATTTACTTTGAGTAGTTTAGTTTATTTTTACTGGTATTTATTTATTTGTACAGTATTTTTATATGAGTAAATTATATTTTAATTGCATAATATATATTTTTAATATGTATTTTAGTTATATTTTTGTTATGTATGTAAGTACATATTCGTATTTATTTACTGATTTTTTATTTATGTCTTGTCATAAAATGACACCACCGTCTTATAATGTATATAAATTCCTCTCCATCCTAAGGTTGTCTGGAAGAGATCGCTCTTTAGCGATAAGACCGCCCATTGTACAGTTATTAATATTATGTTCTTTTCCTTCTGTTTTGTTAATTGATTTTCTGGTGTACAATAAAGAGTTATCTATCTATCTATCTATCTATCTATAATTACACCCAGACCTTAAGGGTGAACTGTAATCGTTTAAACTCAAAGACGTAATCAGAGGGTATCAGTGGTATTCGAGGTATAAAACATTCATACATTTCATAACATGAGGGATGAAATTAAAAAAAATCCTTAAATACTTTTGTCTTTAATTATATTGAAGGAGCAGAAATACACATATTCAAGTAATTTTGATGGTAGACAATTTATTTTTCTTAAATTCTTAACACCCTTTTCATCATCATCTGCCTGGCCTTTTTCCCAATTATTTTTGGGATCGCCTTCCAGTCTTACCTGTCTTTAACTTTAAGGGATGAAATTAAAAAAAGCCTTAAAACACGTGTTTCTTTTATTATATTGAAGAGCAGAAATACTAAGTTTTAAGTAATTTTGATGATAAACAATTTATTTTTCTTACAATCTCTAACATACCTTTGAGGGATGAAATTAAAAAAAGCCTTAAAACACGTGTTTCTTCAATTGTGTTGAAGCAGAAATACTAAGTTTCAAGTCATTTTGATGATAAAACATGTATTTTTCTTACAAACTTTAACACCCCTTTTTAAACATTTAAGGGATGAATTTCAAAAAAACCTTCAACACGTGTTTCTTTAATTGTATTAAAGAACAGAAATACTAAGTTTCAAGTAATTTTAATGATAAACTATTTATTTTTCATACAAACTTTAAAAACCCCTTTTACCCCTTTAAGGGATGAAATTCAAAAAACCCTTAAAGGTGTATTTTTTTATTTATATTTAGAGGCTAAATACCATATTTCATTCATTTCAAATTGAAAATGACAGAGTTTCATACAAACTTTCATCCCTTATTTAACTCCCTTAGGGGTTGAATTTCGAAAAATCCTTCCTTATTCCTTGTCTACATTATAAAGGGAACCCCTGTGCAAAATTTCAGCTTTCTAGGTCCAAGAATTTGGCCTGGGCGTTGATGAGTCAGTCAATCAGTCAGTCAGTCAAGACTTGTCTTTTTATTTATATAGATGAGAAAGTTGTGTAAGTAAATTGAAATGTATGGATGTTAACATTTGTGTGAAGGGTTGTTAGGTACTCAATCACGCCCTTGTGATTAAATGCAATTATCCACACAGACCAACCCTCAATAAAAATAAAGAAAATTATCTCGTAAAAACATATACCTCGGAAAGAACGAACCTAAGTTCAAATACATCAAATCAAATAGTACCTAAGGTGTATACTATTTGATCACCACGAATTCGATGACATTGATTACAAGTCTTGAACTATTAGCGCAGTGTCGGTAAAGTGGCAGAGGTCAAGTACTGGCACTTAACTACTCACTCAGATTCGGCTTTACTAAGTCACGGTTGCTCTGAACCAGCAAACCTTTTTTGTTTTGGGTATTTTCAATGATCGAGCTAAATTCTTGTGTATGTAAGTCCAATAACAGGAACTAGGGGACGGTACCCCAAACGTTAACTCAATATATCCTGTACAATTTAATTTGAGCAATCGATTTACCTTGAACTTGGTCAGAGTACACATAAAAATGAATGTCAAAAGAGCAACACCTACTACGATGCTACGAAAAATAGGCTATTCTAGAAATAGCTAATTCTGATCACTTAAATTCCGCTTGATGGAAGGACGAATATACGAATTTAAAACAAGATAGTTTTGCATTAGCCACACCGATTGATTTATGAAAGAATCTCAATATCTGGGTCTGGGAGCACGGCTGTGCCCCCCGCCAAGACGAGCCAAGCGATGCGCAAGGGCACTACCTACCTTTTCTCGAAGCGCTTCATCGTTTCTTTGAACCCTCATAACTTGGGTTTGGATTATACCAGATAAACTAAATTCTCGAGATATGATGTCAATAGTGAATTTATTAAACATATTAAGTTTCAATAACATAGCTCTTATACTTTAGATTTTATTGATATCTAAAATACCTCGATTTCGTCTCACTGATGATCATCAAAACTCTTAGGGTACTTCCTGAAGTCCTAGAAAGCTTAAATTGGGTATTTTACCTTGTATTAGTACACAAATAACAAAAAAAATAAAAAATTGGAACTTTTATAAAAAAAAACAAAATAAAAAAAAATGTCATAAGCAACATACAAAATGAAGTGAAATCCTACCAAAAACATTTTCATGTAAAATGTTGCCAAGACGAGACCATATGGCTCGCACTGTCAGAAAGTTATCAGATCTCTTGTAGAGCTACTAAGCTTATAACTCTACACGCCCTAACTCTACAAGCCTTAACTTCACAAACTCTACACATCCTAGTCAAAATATGTGGCTTGGCCGTTTCGCTACTACAAGAACTATTGTACTACAGAAAAGTAATTAACAGTGCATAAATGTTTCACCTTAACGCCTATGTGACGGTAGCGAAACGGCCAAGCCACATATTTTGAATACGGTGTGTAGAGTTTGTGAAGTTAGGGCGTGTAGAGTTATAAGCTTAAATCAATATTGTTGTAATAAAACAATTTGTGGATCCAAACTACTTAGTTATAGGTAGGTATTTATTCCAGAGAATTCATCTCATGCTAGCAATATTCTCCTGGCCAGAACTGTGCCATTATGTTTGCTTGCGTGTGTTTTGTGGCATTGAGAACTAATAATAATCGGTGAACTTGACATTGAGAGCGGAGGCTCGTCATCGTAACAAGATTCGCCATCTCTTCCGCTCCGAACTACCATGTTAAAGCAGGAAAAGGACGGCTAATATTATCTTTCTGTGTTCACGACTCTCTGTAGGTCAGTCGTGTATTTGTTCCGGCGATAGTCCGAAAGTCGGCTGGAGGTTATATTACGTAGTTATTTACGTTAGAACTCAACATAATTTGAGCAAATTATCAACAAAACCGAATATTCTAAATCAGTTAGCATCTTACCGACATCCAACTTTTTGCGGTTACTTATTTATTTACCTATTAATAACCGCAAAAATCCTATGGGACGAAAATTTTAATAGGTATCCATTATTATATTTTTCATGATACATACGTAATTCTACGTAAGAATAAACTATCCTGAGTTTAATCCATAGACTTAGCATTTCGCTACGCTAACTAGACCTACATAGCATGAAAACGAAATATGACAATCCTTATGACACTTTTAGTCGTGAGTCAATGTTATTCTCGAAGATCAACACCCATATCAACCCCCGGGTTATTACGATCGTGCTAATAAAACTAAAAAAGTGCATGTTATAGATATTGTTACTTGTTCTGTAAGCAAATATGAAATAGCTCACATAATTATACGTTTTACAAGTAAATACGTATTTTCTCATTGGAATGTTTTCTACTATATTTTATCACAATATAAGCATTAATAGGCTCCAAAATCAGTTTTTACATCAGTATATCCTTTTATCTATACTAAAAATATAAGTATGTAACTCAAAACTAGTTTTATTTTTTCCTATACAAATCCCTAACATTCATTTTCGTCTCGTCTTATACCTGGCTATGTTCTTCTTGTACATACAATTTCTTTGGTTTAATCACATTTAGTAATGATGCACTATTTTTAAATTAATTTTAATGTGTGTAACGGTATTAAATTTATTAAACTGGTGTATTTGCCTTTCTTATTAAAAATTACGAAACTAGTATCAATTTATCATTTCTTTGGTCTGGAAAAGCGTTATCTAGTAGAATATTCGTAACTCTCATGGTAGTGGTCAACCATAAAAGCCTTTTTCGTTTCGGAAAATTCCGCTAGATGGCGTAGTATATACAGTGGGGGTGCTACTAACTTGCATGTTTTAAGTAAATTCACAAAGATGGCGCTACCGTTTCTTTTCGTAGTGGTATAAGAACCTTTTGGTTTACGATTGATGTTTGGGGTTTTAAAAATATTTTTATGCAAGTGCTTATTGGATAGTTTTATTGTTTATTTTTAATATAGAATGATTGAAAGAAATTTGGTGAAGTAATAGTTCCGTTTAGGTTACAAGCAAACGAGGTGTATCTACCTAATAAAAAATAGTGTTTTAATAAATCTACTTCTATAATAGTAGTAGGTTATAGTAATAGTTAGTAGTGCCTACCAAGCTATTAGCAGTTTTATGTTCTTTTAAACAAGAAAGCGGTTTTCTACTAAATAAGAGTAATTGGTATCTAATCATAATTTTTAAAACTACATGTAATATAAAAACTAACGATAACAACATACTGTGGAGTATTTTAGTAAAGAAAATTCAAAAAATCTTTGTTTACCAAACAATGTTTTATGTAGGTTATGATTATGAATTCGGATCAAAGCCTCGAAATTTCGGTGAGTTTGACTACGTCAGTGGTGTGTCAGTGTTGCGTGTAGCCACGTCGTGCGTCGCCGTCGGGCGAGCGCCGCCGCTGTCGTGCGTCACGCATGCGGTCGTCGCTCCCTTAGCAGAAACAAATGACGTTCTGACTCATTTCGTTTATTGCATTGCATACGTACCTATTATGAAAAGTATTTTATTTTTACATTAGTCGGAACGTAAACATATTTTCGGCCATTCAAATTGATCATATAGGTACCTAGATCTTTAATTCATAATTAAGCTTATTATTAAAGGTTTTTCAAAATAGTTTTATAGTAACCCAATGCCTTTTTTATAAGGTTTTCAATTACCGTTATCATCATTTATTTGATATATATTAATAAATTAGCAGTATGTTTTAAAAATATATACAATATGTATATAGATATTTTATACATAATGGAAATTTTATCCATGAAAAACCATGGCATAATATAATAAATTCACCACAGCATTTAAAAAAACAAATATTTGTTTAGTTTTGCTACTCAACAACAGATGGCGCTACTAGTAGTGCAACTCGATTTTCAAAATGCATTTACTAGCAATAAACTTTCGGCATGATTTTCATGTAGTTGCAAAAGTTTTGAACTGGTGCCCAAATTACAGTCGGGTAGGCGCCGTACAGCGACCTAATTTTGAAAATAGTATCTTATGATGCGACTCATACCTACATAAAGTACGATAGGATAAATCTGAGTAAGCCTCAGGTATTTAATTACCACGTTCAAATATTTAATAAAATTTACAATCGTATTCTTAGTAGGCAGTTCTTATATACACTGAAAGTATTAAAAAAAAAAAATTAACTTAAGTTTCGTAGATTTAAAAAACATTAAGATCTTTTTTACTGAACACTGATCAACTTATTCAAAATATCATTGTGAATTTGAATTTACGTTATATGTAACATATAGGCATAAAATATATAACATGAAGATTATGATTATTTCTAAATAAAATACGTAAAAGAGCATGCTCCAACAACTGAAAATATTTTTTTTTACCGTTTGTGCTTCAAATGGTATCTCAAAAACAAAATATAAATACCCTTCAATTGGCGTAGTATCCAGATATGTACATAATCCATAAGACCTTCGCACATAGTACCGATATGACGGCAATGTAATAAAATAAAGTAGTTTGTCGGAGAAGGGCGGGCGATATCGTAACTGTAGCCAGCGATAGCAAAGTCGGTCGCTGCACAACCTTGCAGAGTTTGTTGCTCCTGTTGGGCGCTGGAGGGGGCGCTGAGAGGGCCGTGGCTGTGGGGTGGGGGGGGGGGGCATCTAACCTCCAGTGACACGGTCTAACTGCACGACACCACAGCATAACTATGACGAGCGAGTCAACTTCGCCTGTTGAAATATCATTATTTATTTGCTAAAATTATTGGGTGAGGTCGGATCGAGCTATAACTCCATGAAAGAGCTTCAATCACGATAGGCAGAATTATAGGTTATTTTCTTGTGAATTATGGTTTGCTATTTATTATAGCAGTCCGTAAGTTAACTGGTGTAAGTCCACTGCACTGAATCAATAAAATTATTGATATAGAGTATGTGCAGCCTTTCTTTAATGGATATGAGAAAATGATTAATTTTTCACGATAGTAATAACTATTCTTTAAAAACTCTATACCTACTATCTATTATTAAATTTCCTTTGATAAAAAACCAATTCATTTAATTGTCCACGATTCGATGCTTACAAAACACTTCATACTATGCGTATTATTCTAGAACATTCTAGAAATACATGATATTATCTCCAAATAGTTTTTGTTTTGTATGCATGGCATGCATTAATATGCAAATTCCATGAAATCAACAAGCCTATCTACTCGTAAACATAATGAGATAATTACTTAACTATATAACAAAATTATCGGCTGTTCTTGATGAAGTTTATTGTCCTAATTGCAGGTTGTTTACTTCGCGCGCTGCACACATGTATTGTATTACTGAATTTCAAACCATCATACGTAAACTATTAAACCTACAATATTACATAACAATGTAAGTCTTTAATTCAATGAATGGTCGCTCACCCACACTTTATTCGTGTTCGTGGTTCATCGTTGCATTGGAGGTGTCCTAGTTTTTTAACGAAACGAGAACTTAAGCGGAGATTATTCCATCGTCCCTTCGCGCTACTACAGCTGTTTACGTATCCGACGACGACATGACCTATTTACCAATACAACTGAATTATTCATAAGCCTTATTCCTGTCACTCGACTGCCTTTGTAATATATATTTTAATAATCAAGTTTATATGAAATATATTAACTGTAGGCGGCAACGGGAAAAAGTAATATTATGACCTAATTAAATTTCGTCACTTGTGTTTGTGTTTTCTTTTTTGCACAATAATCGGAGTTTCAAAGAATTGCTAGGGCTTGATTGTGTTTGCCACATAGGTAATTTTAAAAATACTTTATATTTAATTGATTGCTTAACACAAAATATACAATTCTGGGCTAAATGTATATTAATATAAGTATACGTTATTGTTATTGTGCACAATAACTAGATATTACAAAATCCAGTGGCAACAGAAAACTAATTAATAATTCGAATTTGTGTCAATCATGGAATATTCTGTTTGCAAATGTTTGTGATGCGCAAAAATACAGTCGAGTGCACTCTCCCTGAGACATATATACAAATATTTACTATTATTTATTGGTTTTTTAGGGTCGGCAACGCGCGTGTGATACCCCTGGTGTTGCAAGCGTCCATAGGCTACGGTAACTGCTTACCATCAGGCGGGCCGTATGCTTGTTTGCCACCTAAGTGGTATAAGAAAAAAAAAAAAAAAAAAAAAAATGTCGGCCACTAAATGTTTAATGTTATATATAATAATAGAACTACACATAGAGTTCAGATAGCGAAAAGTATGTTCAGATGATAGAGTACGTATATGTAGAAGTACTCTACGTATTTGTAAAGATCAAATCAAATCAAATCAAATCAAAATGACGATATACTTTAAAATTAGTAAACAATTAATGTGTGTTACGGATGAAATCTCGCGCTTGCTCTGATGGATCATATAAATAGCTATTTCTTTTTACCCGATTACAATAAACATTGGGTTTTAACGTCCTATCAAAAAAGTACTATAATAAAACACATATCCATCATTCAAATATTTACTACGGCTTAGCTGGGCATATGTAGAGCTTTGTTTGGGTGAACTTTGCGTCAACATTATACTGCACTTGTGTTAACTAGTGAGCATTCATGCAATGATGGTCATATAGCAACAATATGTTGGATCTCGCGAGGGCGATAATCGCGAAGGTCGCGCCGCAGCTGGATCTAGCATAGCACGCCCAACTCCTCCATGTGGTATCGCTAGTTAGGTAGTTCGTGACGATATACCAGTCTATAGTGCTGCAAACTGAAATATAAGCTAAATCAATGAGGATAAAGTGTAAATTAGAGTGGCGATTATACCGGTCGGTGGCCTTACCTCGTTAGAGTTCATGCACCCGCGCTAAACTAGGGCACGTACCGCGTGCTCCCCCCTGCACTCGCGCCCGCCGCCGCCCGTCGCCATCGTCCCGTTACCTACCACTAGCTTTTCATTGAAATGTTTCTATTAAGTACATACGTCGTTTAAAAATATTTATACCATGACAAATGCAAAAACATCTAGTTTCATTACTTGACAATCTATTAACATACTCGTAGGTATCAGCAGCATTTGCGACTCACTCAGCGAAGTGACTAGCGGTTATTGTGTGCATTCTTTGTTTATGTTCTTGAAGCTTGGTTGCATTATTATTAATAATAATTGTAAGGCCGTATTCTTGTCTGTAATAAAATGAGATTGTCTGTCACTGCGATACATTCTTGACTGGTTATATCACTTATTTAATATCACATTATAGGTATGTTATTGGTAAAAGAGTTTTATTGTAACAAAATAGAATCGAGTGCAAGGGAAATGCTGTGACTATAGCGAGACCACTGACTGAACCAGTATTGCGCTGTTCAGGAGTTGCGCAAGCGCACCACTAGAAAGTGCGAGTAAAAGTTGACGCAACCCACGTCACACGCCACTCGCCGCCTCGCCACGTCACACACACACACACACACATACTCACAGTTTTTTATATTGCTGTGTACATACATGTGTGTGATTAGTATTATGCATAGGTACGTATGTCATGCACTGACGACACTTGATTACAATCGAACTAGTTATACAATGCCTATTATCAAAGTTACAAAGAAGTTACAGCTCTAGAAATCGTAATAGGCGAGTCCTATATGAATCTGTAGAGCTTACCTTTTTGAATGACCAATATTTCATAATTTTATTAATTACATGTATTTTATTAATTTTATTATGTACCTATTCTAATATGCAAAATATATCTCTATAGAATCAATTAATTGACTTTTAGTTCGTGTTAGCTAGGTCCTACTCGTTGAAACTGCCTCTTGAAAACATTTGAAATTGTTACTCATTGGACACCGGACTAGTTTCTAAAATAGTCTACTAGATTTTTACATAAAAAGTATACATCTTTTTTCATAATAATAAATTCCTTATTCGGTGACGATTACCACAGTTTTAAACAATCTAACATAATTCTTTGGAGGGTTCTAGAGGGAGCCATGGAGTGCGGTAAGAAGCGCGGGGAGGGCGGAGTGTGGCGACAGAAATAGGGCGCGGAGGACAGAGCAAGGCTGCCCCGGTTGCCGGGCGTCGACCCGCGCCCCTACCTACGACTCCGTTCGTTCGTATAGCCGCGCGTGTGTGCGTAGCCAGCTACTCGCTACGATAACACATACACAAGTCCTACCAACAACCGTATGCGCTGACGACGACGGCGCTGACGTAGGTATTTGCTCCGATAGGGATGCATTGGGGTAATTTATGCTAGGTCGTGGTCTCTCATAACAGTCATAACTTATATCATTACGTTTTTTAAATACAAAATGCTATAGATAGGTATTTTAAATTGAAATAATATACATTAATTTCTTCGTTACTATTCCTGCATTGTAATAGCCCTCCGATTTCTTTTTCTTTTCAAGGCGCCATCTGTCGTAGAGTAGAAATATTAAGAATGGCTAACAAGAGTCGTCAAGTCGCTCACACCGCACGCCCCGCTTCTCCCCCCGCGATAAGGGCACGAGTTCGTTGCCCCGATAGAGGCTGACCTCAAAAACGAGGACACTGCAAAATTAGGCCGTTGACAACGTAATGACTTGAGCGCCCGATCACAGCATATGACTTTCAGCTTAAGCGCTTTAGGTATACGAATGATATTTCCACAAAGACATCGGGTGAACTAAATGTATTTGATCAATTAGACAAATACGCTGACTCTAACAGCAGCTAGCTAACTGAGAGTGTTTCACTCTATGATAATAATAGGATCGATCTTATTCTAGGAATTCATATAGCTACGTTATATGTAATCTTTTTTAAACCAGTTGAATCCGTTTTAGCAGGTGATCACACATTCCGATGGGCTATTGGGCTATTGCATATTATTATATAAAGATTGAAATTATATGACTGTAATTTAAACGTAGTTATTTTTCTATTTCAATAAACGTACACATTAATCGCATCTGCGGTGTGAATGAAAAACCTGCATTAATTCATTATTAAGTTGTTTATGCCTGGGACTAATGCAAGGTGTGTTATCGTACGTACTGTATTGTTGATAAGCTAAATGTTTGTTCATTTGTTTCAGGTAAGCGCTTCGTTATCGGTCGAGATTTGCTTACATTCCATTAAATACAGGATTAACCAATTGGATATGTGAGTAACATTAACTTAATAATTACGTAAGACATCCACTGACTCACTCATAGAAGAATACAAGTTATGGACATAGCATGTAGAGTCTGTACAGTCAATAGCTACCATCAATTAATCCACATTTAGCTTCTTATTTTGCACATTGGGGACCACCCCAAGATGAAGCGATGGGGAGGTGAAAGCTACCTATACATACATAAGTATATTATGATATCCCTACGCCATGCCATTGGGCACGTCGTACGCATGCCAAGCATAGCTCTTAATAAATAAAAATAAATTGCTATACAGCACTGATTAGGTTAACAAAACTTCTCTAAAAGTGTCTAAAAATATAAAATTAATAATATAAAACTATCGACAAACACCTCTTCTTATGGCTTGACTTCATCACCACGAAGAAATTGTGAAAATCCCAGCACAAGGCTATCTAAAAAATAGTTCTAGGTTATTGGTCACCTGTATTATATTGCTTTCGCAATATTACTTATTAGGTAGGTACAGTTGTGAAGTTTAAAAAAAACCAAGTGACTCCAATCGGACTAGCCTTAACAATCAAATAGGTACATAGTTTTTAGCTCAATGCCTATCGTTAGAAACGATATTATTATTTGTATATCTTCTAGCCTTGTAAACCATTATCTGTTAAAGTTTATTAAATGGTGTAAAACCAACGTTTGCATAGCTCTACCTATTTGTGAAGTAAATATGAGAGTAAAGGGATTGCTGGTATGATGAGTTATGCACCGCACGGGCTGCGATAACGAATGCAATGGAAAATAAGTGTAGGATGCACCGAGCAATCCGGGAGTCGCTAGTCGGTGCTAAATATAGCTCGGCCGACGACCTGCGAGTAGGTCGCTCCCTGTGCACTGCCACCACCGCCGCGCCACCGCCACCGCCACCGCCACGCCACGCCACACCAGCCATCGAGCACCGCCTGCGCCGCGCCGCGCCGCAACCACCACTCGCCACCCTCCAATCGTAACATATGATGCTATTCGTACCTAAACGTTATTTTTGTAACAAGTCATCTAAATACTACTCATAGGATTTAGGGTTTGATATCGATATTTTCATTTTAAAGTATTTACTTTTCATTTCTTTTTGAAATCAGCGACACTGTCTGACGCGGTTTCACCCGTGTTTCCGGTATGAAAAGTAGCCTATGTCCTTTTCTATACCATAGGCTATCCGCGTGCCAAATTTCATCGTGATGGGTTCAGCGGCTTTGTCGTGAAATGGTAACAAACAAACTAAAAGAGGCGTATAGCGTTTATTCGCTCGACTGGGGAAGTACCTCCACCTTACAGAATACCGCATGTGATACCGCAGCCAAATAAATTTATGATATATGTTCCTGCGCGTGAGTAAGGTCGCTAGAGCTCATTTGGGAGGGGGAAAGGGTCTAGTGTTTTGCAAGTGTCCATGTGGCAACGGTAACCGCTTACCATCAGACGGGCCGTATGCTTATTTAGCGACATCGTCGTATAAAAAAAAACACATTCGCAATTATAATATTAGTTAGGATGCCCGCAGCCTAATCCAAAATCATTTATTCAAATAGGCAGGCACTTATGAAAAGTCTAACTCTACTATCTAATACCGGTTCGGAAGGTTGCATTTGCTGAGAAGAGCCGGGAATAAACTCAGCAATTGATAGAGACTAAACATGAAGAGTTAAAAGTACCCTGTACTTGAATCCAGAGCTCTGTAGATATCTTTCACCTTTATCATATTAATAATGAAAAGGATCAGAATAATCATGAATAGCTATTATTTGTATCATGGTAGTTTGGAGTGCTCTACATTATTTTGAGATCACGAAATACCAACATTATCCGTCGGTTTCGGCGCGAGTAAATTGAGACATCGCCAATGTAGGTGACGGGTGGATTTGAAACCCGGATATTTTCTGAGTTTCGTTCGACTGAAATAGTTATGCAAATGTCACGCACGCCACACAACCATATGAGCACATAAAAGACTGGACAATAGTGACGAAGACAACAATCACTCACTTTGTCTCTTCTCTTAGTGCGAGATGAAACGCTTTCAGAATTGCAAAAGCGCTTTGAAACTAGCGCACTGCAATATTGCATTCATAATATATTTGTAAGGACACGTCATCATATTGGCGTGGGTGTTGTTGTTTTCCCCATGGCTTATGTTGGCTGGGTTCGAATAGAGCGGCTCGGTGGCGCCGAGGGGTTCGCGGGCGGGTGCGGCGCGGCGGGTGTCGCAAGGCGCGGGTGCATGGCCGGCCGTCGGCACCGCGCCGACCCTGACTGACTTATCTTGCGAACGTGCGCCGCGCGCAAATTCTAATGCTGGCAAATTTAACAGCCCGTGGATTATTGTTGCATATTACTCTGTGCTGCTCGCTCACGAACGCTTGCGTCCTAAAACAGTCATGACCTACGGGGCTATCTTATTTTATTCGGACTCTATTGCGATTCATCACATGCGTACAATTATCCAAACGTAAAAGTAAAAGTATGCATCTATACACAAGTAAATCCGCATTATTGCAATGCTATGTCTATTGCGTCAGTATCAAACATGTTTTGAATTCCAATTGTGCACCCAAAATCAACGCCTCAAATATATTATACCGTCGATACACTTACCTACAGCGTCACTGCGACAGTTAAAACAATGGTCAATTTCACTTTTATTTTAATGAAGTTGGCTGCAAAGTAGTTGAGTTATCTAACTTTACTTAGATAAGAATAAGTCACTCAAAGCATAAATTTAATCTTATTTGTGATAAATGTCTAGTTAATATTCAACCTTTATTAATTTATTGTTCGTCATTGTGCTATATTCTTGGTATTATTTCTATAGGTACGTAACTATAGCTTTTTAATTAAATGATTTAGTGTTGTTGAAGGTATATCCGTTACATTATAACCATACCCTAAGACAAAATTAGGTAGGGTTGGATATTTATGTCCTGTTTGAATGCTATTATTGGTACAACTTTTGTCTTTTATCACAGGAAAATTAATCCATCCAAGAAGCTTTCGCCTATAGCCATTACATATTATTTTTTAGGTACTAAAAGTTAGATGAAACAGGAAAACATAAGTAATGTCACAAGATAAATATCATCACGCCATGACCTAAAATATCTGTTTAGTGAAAGTAAAGAGGTCGTTTAGCTTACAACTGCATTTTATATATGCGTATAAAGCAAAATAACAATCTTAGAATTGATATTTACCCAAGTAAATAGTATTTAAATGAAAAAATATTTTTATATGGGTATTTTCATTATATACGCGAGGGTTCTATCTGAGCAAAAACATAATGGAATGAAATTTCCTCGATAGAAAATAATCACAAAGCTACCTATACTAATAATAATGAATTTTCGGTTTTATTCGTTCATGGTGTATCTAATTAAGACAAAAAATCGATAAATAATATCACTAACATATGACCTAGGGCTGCTACTAACGATTTTTTAAAATATTCTATACTTTACGAGTTATTTAGATAAAAAGCGCTTAGTTCATTTTTGTTCCGCGGAACACGCTATCTCCATCTTATCTCCACGCGAAGATTGACATAAGTTTGTTTCATCTGACATTGCCATATTTTTCTGGCTTGGTACGCACTCTTAACATAGATAAATACGTAATTATTGCATTATTGGGGGGTGATTTTTCTAAAGGGACTTAAATATTTCCATCTTCAGTAAATTTTATTGTATTGCAAAACGGTGTATTTTACCGAAAATATGTACCTTTTGGTAACTTTTAAGACCTTAAAAGATGTATTTGAATCAAATAAAAAAGATGGCATTCATAATTTACTACATGATAAAAAAACACCTTTATAAATCACGTTTTGTGGAAAGTTGGAAAGATGACAAAATAAAACAAAGGAAAATGTTTTTAATTTTTAAAGATCAATTAAGCAATTTTTTATTGAGTCAAACTCATAATAATTATAATCATATTTATTGTAATTTTTTTTAAACTACCTACTTGTACATATAGATTGATACCTACAGTATTTTGTTTGATTTCTAAAAATAAATGCATTATTTATTACTAATGAGGATATTAGCGCCGTATTGTACGATGATAAAATCAATCCTCGGTGTGATGCTGAAAAATATTTTTCTATGTAGCATAAAGTGGCAGGCAATTTATATCACCTTGATGTAATGATAGAGACATAGGTAGTATTGTGTAGGTATTGGCGTGCGGTAAGAGGCAAGCATAGGCTGGATCTCAAAGGCAGAGTGGCAGGGAGCGGCCGCGGCCGACTCGGACTTTGTAATACATTCGGCCTAGTCAGCGTTCGTTGCCCTGCGCTGCTCGAGGTCGCTGCTGCACGGCGCTGCTGCCAGTGACGCCGCGCGCCGAGGCGAATCATTCCGAAAACCAACGGAAATTACCGATCATTCACTTGGCGCCAAATTTAAAATCTGAAGCCTATTCAGTACTATATTGATCTAGAACTTTCCGATTTTAATTTAATTAAAGCGACAGAAACGATAACAAACATTTTTAGCTATAAAACACTATGTGAGTGTAATTGTGAGAATAACCAGTAGTTTCTCTTCGAAGTATTTATCACATTTACATACTTACATACATTTTTACCGCACATATAAACTAAGTTTGTTATAGGTTTGCTCTTCACGCGTAATGTTTGTAATTTCCCTTTTGAAAAGTAAAACTAATTCATTATGTAACCTGTCGGTAAGCAATGTTGTGACCGAAACCCAGTGCATGTTCCGGAGCCGGCTAGTCCAGCGCACCCGTTTCGCGCTCATTAGTATGGAGACAGCGCCTCACCACTTTCACTCTCGCCAATAACAAGTCTTACGCAAGCCGTCGGCTCGTCATCCGACAACTCTCTACCCGTTCTCGTACTAGGCTACTATCTCCATGGCATGGCATCGAAAACGCAGCGTTCGCGCGCTCTACTCCACCGACTCATTGACGGTAGATTAGCGAACGTAAGAAAAGAACATTCTCGCAACTATGGGGCAACCGTAAGAGACGGCGTGAGACGCATCCTCGGGCCTAATGATAGTCTCGTCAGAAATGAAAGTGAATAGTGTTTCGGTTAGTTAATACTGGGTCAGCGGAGTAGGGCAACGGGGGTCGACGCCCGCGCAGCCTCGCCGGGTGAAAGTGGCCCTCCTCGTCCCCGCGCCCTCCCGCTCCTCCAATGGCGGTAAGGCTCGTCGACGACTTACCTGCGCACGCGCCTGCTTTTTGCAACTTGGCCATGGAACCTATTACGATAACAGTGAAACAACGCTCCAGCAACAAATGTAAATGCATGGCCTTTATTTGTGCTCGATCACACGACATTACCTACCTATAGACATGGCGCGGAATTGTTCAATCAATGCCAATTAACATCAATCTCCTTTAAAAGAAATAAGATTCACTACAATAAGTACTTCGTAGCTACACATATCCTATAGAACGGTTTAATATAAGAACAGATATCACAAAAAATATCTGGATAATAATAAAATTAACTCAGAAGTTTGATTTGGGATCCTATGTAAAATGATAGCCAAAATAAAGTAGGGTAAGAGCCCCTACCTACCCTACAGCTACCAAGGTAGGTTGTGGCAATTCATAGGATTTTTTAATGTTAAAAAATTCCCTTTTCATTCAAAAATGAGTATTGTGTTGATTAGTTATATTAATTAAGCAGCTTATTTATTTACCTTTTAGGTTTTGTAGAAGTGTGTATCGAGAGGCAAATATTTTAATTGTTATTAATTTTTAAAGATGAGAGGTGTAAAATCACTATTGATCCAGTTGTGGCCACCTATTTCCTCCTAAGTTTGCAGGTAGAGGAATTCATTGACTCTCAGAACAACATCAAAATCAAGTTCCTAGACATTCATTAGGTATGCTTCAATAAAAAACCATGCAACAAATAAAAATTTGAGCCAGATATTTATCGATTAATTATCAAAGGTCGCAAATGGTATATGTTAGGAAATTAATGGAAATTATTATTTTTGCTTTTACAGTGTCACAAAAAAGTTCCTATACACTTACGGCGCCACTAAAATTGCTCATCAAAAGCGATAATCATGAAAGATTTTATTTACTACAGACAATAAACGACTCAGGCGTCAACGCCTTATTTATTGACTTTCAAAATTGCAAGTGGCCACAACTGTGGTACTGGCCAAAACCGGGGCTCCTGCCCTATGTATTTTCATTTTTTAAATAAAATATTTTTTGTAACTAATGGCAGGATTCGGATTGGTAAAGTTCGTAGCATTCCGTAGCTTATTTCGTAGATCTACATCGGGATACAGAAATTACACAAACTAATGATTAACAATATTGTTGCTTATTAAAAATAAATATTTTAAAATAGTAATAATGTCATTATCGTTAAGATATATTGTTTTGAATAATAGGACTCGCATCAATGAATCTCGTAGCATCTCGTAGCTACTAGGAAATAAATTTAATTATTTGCTTGTAGGACATACACAGGAATCAACAAAATCAGTAACTAACAATTATCCTCATTTTCAAATACTTACGCATTACATGTCAATAAAAAAATACGTTTATTTTAGTCCAGATTATCTTTTGTTCCAGTTAAGAACTTTGAAAATTATTGCATTCGTAACAACATAGCTTTTTAATATTGTACTAAGGGGCTCAAAACTTAAGACAACAGAAAAAAAATATGATACTTATTCACATATTATATAACATTTCATGATTCCTTTGAAGGAAATTCAATTCCAATTACAGGAATTGAAGCCTGTATACCTACATGGTAATTAAACAGAAATATTATGTTTAAAGCACTCGTACGAGTATGCGTTAGTAACATTAATGATTCATCAATTTAAAAACGGCTTTGAAGCATTATTACGTTTACCCATATACGTTTATTCATATTTTATAATCTGACACAGATAGAGTTTTCCTTGAAGTGACATCATCGTCACAATTTAGTTCAGTAGAAACAAAGGCGCTTTTTTGTTGTATGTAAAGAATAGTTAGCGATGCGCAAAACTGCGTTATGTAACCTGCAGACGGTAGTGACTAGTGATTGAATAGGCCTCATCTTACGTAAATGTAACGTACTTACCGACATACTATGTTGGTTCGGTTTGCGTAATACGTTTCAGGATATTTTTTGACACTATTACAATCACGACTATAGAAATGTAGGTAGGTAGTACATTCGCGTAATTTGCTAAAATGTCATGTTTCTAATAATTTGTGTATAATGTATGTTTCGTACAAAACCATACGGTAAAGGTAATCGAAGCTTTTATGGCAACGAAACGCGTTTACGCGTTAAAATCAGTTTTATAGTAAATTTTATAGAACAAGGATTAATCTATCTGAAAATGTTATTCTATTATAATATTTATGAAGTATTATTGGCATTAGTCTCGCTTTTTCGCAAATGAGGCCATCGGGAATAAGCTCACACACGAATGTTTACGAGTGATTGTAATTTAGATGAGTGAAGGTTTAATAAAGTGATCCGAGGCTGTAGCCGGAGCCCAGGGTTGCGACAGCACGAACAAAGAAAGCGGCAGCGAGCCGGCCTTGCAGAGTTCATCGACCGACTTTTGCAGGTCGCAAGGTTTCGCCAATCGGGCTTCTCGTAGCTCCAGGATATTGCCAATTCAGTGCGATCAAGGCTGCGCTGCGCGCTCCGGCCCGACTTGGGCCTCTTACTTTTAGTTAGCGTTGCAAGGAAAAATACACGCATTGCATTACACATCAACGGTGACATTTTATATGCGTAGGTATTTACTAGGTGACTAATGGGATTATATTATGGTAAAACTATAAATATAGAAAAGGTAGATGAATTCATATTGATTACACATGACATAATTTAAAACCAGCCAAGTTCGAATCAACAGCAGTAATTAGCAGGTGGATCTGATTCATTTACAATATTAATTAAACTTATGAATTGTCTAACTCTAATACCTACCAATAAAAAAATAAACATAAAATCTTATTTATAGATTCGAATTATGGGTTTTAGGATCCTCTATTCTTATGCTTACGCCATCTGTCTATGTCTGTCTGATACAGAGCTGTATGTTTTAACCGTAATAGGTAGCTAATTAAAAGTATCACTATTTTCATTGCCGACATTGTCATCTGAAAAATTACAACTTTTCAAAACCCATTTTCCAACAATTTTGTTCCTGCTCAATAGTTATATACTCAAGCGTCAAACTTGATTTTAGAAGGTTCTAGTGCATACTCTATAGTAAAACAATAGATTATACTCAATAAATTCTATACTTGATATGTGTTGAGTACTAGAAAACAGCTCTAAAGATTTCGATTCAATTTGCTATATGGGATTTTTAGGGCAAACAATTCATCTAGCTAGGTCTCATCTCTGGGAAAACAGGGCTTTCCGAGCTTCGAGCTCTATAGCTCTATCACCCAGGTACTATAACTATATAATACTTATAAGAAATCTAGTCATATCATTATTGCAAATATATATTTGCAACATAACATTTTACTATATGTGTCGTACTGTTATTCGACTTCTAAAAAAAACTGCAATAATGATAATCATTATTGCAGTTTTTTTTGAGACGGAATAAATAATATCTTTATATCTATATACAGTATAGTTGCTATATCCCATGCTTACACCTGCAAAATCGATGCAGTTCCGAGGCCAACCACTACCCTGATACCTGTCCAATAACATCTGGCGTTACTTTCAGTTCAATGTATTGTAGTACGGTGTACTATAATGTCCACACGAGGATGACTACATTCAGCGTTCCTTTCATGCAAGGTTACACGATGGGACCAAACGACCGTGATTGTTTACAGTTGGTAATAAATCTTATCGCACTTCACCTACCTATGTATACTTAAACGGCCATCTCGATCTCCAGTTATAAATAGTTTACTACACCGTTCTTATGAAACAACCGTGAAACTACTGAACCGCTAGTACGAACATAAATTAAACATAACGTTTACTGCCCTTCGTAAATTCCGCTTTAATTTTACTTAGCAATCACCTATATTGATTAAAAAAAGAGTAGGTTGCGTTGACGCTCTCTTTACATTTTGACATACATACATACAACATTTCTGCCAACATTCATAAAGACCCACAAAGTTACGTGCTCAAAACCTAGATCCTCATTGGCAACACGGTTAGCTTTATCTGACGCGATTGAATCATTGCTCATACTTTTTAACCGACTTCAAAAAAAGGAGGAGGTTCTCAATTCGAATGTATTCTTTTTTTTTTTTTTATGTTTGTTACCGCATAACTCCGTCATTTATTGACCGATTTGGAAAAATCTTTTTTTATTTGAAAGGGTACACTTCCCGTTTGGTCGCATTGTCATCAGATCAGGATTTGACTACTTCTTAGTGTACTTTGAAGTCGGTTTAAGGTTTTTGTAAAACAGTCCAATTATCATATTATTATACGAGTCGCGCTGTCGATCAATTAAATGTGCCTGGGACTTGCGGTCATATTTAAGAATTAAAAATAGTATGAAATTGGGCTACGAATGTTTGGTGTAATTTTGGTTAGTAAAATAACCAAATTTTCAATATCTCTTAGTAGCAGATAACGAGCTAACGTCTTTTACTATCATCTCTCTTCATTTACAACGTAAGTAACTCTTCCAGAATTTCAACTCCCCTAGTAGAAGTAATGGGTTTCTCGAGGTCGATTACTAAATGATTTTCTTTTTGTCTTCAATCGACATAATCACATGTGAACGTAGGCTTTGAAATGACACAGTATAAAACTACATATGGAGTTACATTAAAGACATGCAATTTCACATAAAACCCCATAAAGTAAACATTGTTACAATACAATGAGATATTTAGAGAGAGTTGGGTGCTCGACCCTGAAAGCAACGAATAACAATAACAAGTGTCGTTAGCCAAGTCAAAAGAGACTGTATAGTCCAGTTTTCAAAGCGTTTCCTGTAACACGTTAACAGCCCATTAGGATATGGAGGAAAATAGACTGATCTGTTTATAGATCACGCCATAGACATCGATTGTGAAATACGGTGAAATACCACAAGGTTGTATGGATCAACTATAAATGCTATGTAACACAGTTATGTTTAAATAATATTAAACAATAAGTAAAAACTCAATATAAATGTATTTTCTTTCTTCTTCTCTTTCTGACTTGTAATTTACCAGTATTTTTAATTTCAAAAAGGCGGAGGTTTTCAATTCATCTGTATAAACATATTTTTTATGTTCACCGATTACTCGAAAACGGCTTGTTCAATTTGGATGGTTTTGCATTACAGTAGACACCTCCAGTAGTGTCAAATCCTGAATTCCCTGAAGTAAGGTTTGAATTTTGAAATATGAATGTAAAGGAAAATAATGGAGAGAAATTATAATTAATTTAATTTTGTATTTTTAATGTAGTTTTAGTTTAGTTTATCATATTATTATTATTAAAGTAAGATATGGAGAGAAATTACATCTAATGTCAACTCTAAGTAAAGAAACGGCCAGGAATTATGATGATGATACTAATGCAATCTAATTTGGGCCTTAAATCAGGTAAATTGATGCACTATGATTAAGGTAGTATTAATCCATACAATATTTCTTGGTTAGAAAAGCGAACACAAAATATGAATTACTATGATATTGTTTTAATTTTGTAGGTGTCTCATGCCGTTGCCTGATTAAATACAAACAAATAAATGCTCAGACATAAGAATTAAAACATATCCAATGGAAATAAGTAAATAATGAACGATTCGATGACATAAACGTATGGAAGAATAATAAATAAATTATCATCTAGGTTTGACAATAACGTTGCATGCGAAAGTGGGGCAGTGAGATGATGTTTAACAGTCATCAGTCACACTGCGATCACAATGCAATTAGAAAGCGAATTGCACAAGTGCCGTTTGCGCTGCGCCGGCGCCGCTATCAGAAGAAAGCGCGTCCAACATAGGAAAGTTGAATCGGGGGTACACGGGGTGGGGGGAGCTGCGCGCACGCAGCCACTAAAGTAGTACACTTTCGATCTCGACTGGCATCGGTGAGAGTTGTGCGAAAATGAAAGTGGTGGTGTCATTATGGTTCACTTTCGACGCTGGGGTCAAGAACCTCACAAGCCCAGTTCTAAGCCTGTTCTGAGTTAATTGTTAGCAACCACCGTCTGACGCATGTGCAGCAATCTTGTAAACATCAGAAGAAAGCTTACGTCGCGCGTCGACTTATACATAATAGCAGTGCTGTTCGGTTGATGTTGTTTTTGAATACACATTATCTGTTTTGTATTTCATTTCGGATTCTTTCTTTATTAGTGAGAATGAATCAATTGGACTTTATCCAAAAATATAATTGAATTTATTTTAGGTCTTTGGAGTTGGGTTATTTATTACAAACGAACGACAATATATGTATCTGAAAGCGGAGTAGGACCTACTTTCGTTTACTTCGACCATTCACGAACCATACACGACAAAAACAACAATTTCTGTGTAAACTACACCTACACTCAGTGACTTAGCTGTAAAAAAAGACATATTAGAATTACGTACCTACATTTCTTTACAGCTGATGGAACGATACAAACACTGAAAATACTGAAAATTACAAGACTATCCCGTTTTAATGCTTTTGTTTTAAATGCTATTATTAGAATAGATTTTACAATTTTCGATGCAGATGTTTGTTTTGATACCTGAGTGCAGCATGAATGCGGAGCGAAGGTTGGGGAAGCGAGGCGGGCAGGGGTGGACGATCGCCACTGACGTCAACGCGACCTGATGCTGCCCGGCTTCAGCTTAACCCGAACTCTGACCTCGTGCTCTGGTGCTTGCATATTTAACACATATATATGCTATATTTATATGTAATGTAACCTACTGCCGGTATGGTTATACAAGAAATTGAAATAATTCGAGTGGTTCATACAATTTATGGTAGCTTATCTCGGTTATTATTTGCTGTAAATATATATTCATACATGGTCAGATATTATGTTGTTGATTTCTGGGAAAATTATATTTTAAAGAGAAAGCATTTATATTGTCTAGCTAAGACTAAATCTATTAAAATATTCGAATCTGCATATAAAATTTACAAATAGCTTTTATATAAGTAAATCTAATAATATATATAAAATGCTTTTGTGGGTACGTAAATACGCAGTTTTCTCAATCACCACCAACCCCAATCAACTTCCCATTGGGGTGGTAAATACCCCTTGGTCTCCAGGTGGTAGTAAGGGAGTCTGGTCGCGGTGGGTGGAAGGGGGTGGTTGTGGGTGGCGAAAATGTTAAAACATATATTGCTGTCCTTTTCTAACGTATGAGGACTTCTGAAAAGATCTCAAAATGTCTGGAATGGAAAGTTCCAAAATGTGTAAAACGGTTATAATCGATCTGGAATGTTCTAGAAAGTTCAACAAATATCTGGAATGATCTAGAAAATTCTAGAGTGAATGCAAACTATTATAATCGATATAGCATGTTTTGAGAAAGTTCTACAAATTTCTGGCTTCATCTAGAAAGTTCCAAAATGTCCAAAACTGTTATTATCGAGTTAGAATGTTCGAGAACGTTCTAGAAATTTCCAGAATGATCTGGAAAGTTCCAAAATGAGTGCAATTGATTATGATCGATTTAGAATGTTCGAGAAATTTCTTGAATGATCTAGAAAGTTCCAAAATGAGTAAAACGGTTATAATTGATCTGGCTTCATCTAGAAAGTTCCAAAATGTCCAAAACTGTTATTATCGAGTTAGAATGTTCAAGAACGTTCTAGAAATTTTCCGAATGATCTGGAAAGTTCCAAAATGAGTGCAATTTATTATGATCGATTTAGAATTTTCGAGAAATTTCTTGAATGATCTAGAAAGTTCCAAAATGAGTAAAACGGTTATAATTGATCTGGCTTCATCTAGAAAGTTCCAAAATGTCCAAAACTGTTATTATCGAGTTAGAATGTTCAAGAACGTTCTAGAAATTTTCCGAATGATCTGGAAAGTTACAAAATTAGTGCAATTGATTATGATCGATTTAGAATGTTCGAGAAATTTCTTGAATGATCTAGAAAGTTCCAAAATTAGTAAAACGGTTATAATTTATCTGGAGTGTTCTAGAAAGTTCAACAAATATCTGGAATGATCTAGAAAATTCTAGAATGAATGCAAACTATTATAATCGATATAGAATGTTTGAGAAAGTTCTACTAATTTCTGGCTTCATCTAGAAAGTTCCAAAATGTCCCAAAACTGTTATTATCGAGTAAGAATGTTCGAGAACGTTCTAGAAATTTTCCGAATTATCTGGGAAGTTCATAAATGAGTGCAATTTATTATGATCGAGAATTTTTGGATTGGTCTGGAAAGTTCCAAAATGTGTACGAGTGTTATTATTGATCTATAAAAACCAAATCGAAGTGATGTAGGTACATCTAAATATTCTAGAGTGATCTGGTACTGGAAATTTCGGTATATAAATCGAAATTCAGTGACTTTTCGTCAGTTCAATTGTGATTGCAGTCGAGTAAAAAAAAGAAAAAACTATTTGAATGTTCTGGAAAGTCTCTCAATATCGAAAATAGAAATCTATAATATGTAAAAAAAATGTATCCTTATATATTTTTTATACCATTAAACATGCGATGTATTTTAACCCGAGCAACGCCGGGTTTCGCTGCTAGTACAATAATAAAAAATAATTATTTTTAGTATGTAATCACGTAAGTTTCGATGTTGATGTAAAACTTTCGCCTCTACTTTTACTTCTAAACGATCTCGAGATATCAATAAGTTAAGTATAAATTGTCTTTAATTTGATTTTGGGTCATTTGTTTGCTTCATTTACGGAAGGGATATATTTGCATATAAAAGACTACTACCAGTAATATATTTGGAGGAGAGTGGCACCTACCAGTGGGAAAAAACGGCGGATGCACGGGAACGGTTGGCATGAGAAACGAGAGGTTGGAGTAAAATTGAGTGTGCTTTCAAGTATTCTGGTTGTTTTATTTTATAGTAGTTTATTTTAATCTCTGGGACCAGTCTAGGTATAAGACATCAGTATACAGGGCTCAGTATAACACATCAGTGTACGAGAAATTACTGATCTTTGAACATATATTTTGATATGGCTGGTAATTTTAGGGACATGAAATAAAGACATATGCCTGGTGCGCCGAATAGGTGCACTTAATTACAGGAAAGACGATAACAGCATCTGATCGATCATCGATCATCGATTCCTCATCCACGGTTATCTGATCCAAAATTAAGCAGTGCTCAATATACAAAAAACCGGCGAAGTGCGAGTCGGAATCGCACACGGAGGGTTCCGTACAATATTAACTAACTCAACTTAACAACAAAAAAAAACGCAAAAAAAAACGTTTCTTGTATCGGCGAACCCTTTAATTTTTAATTTTTTTTTATTTGTTGTTATAGCGACAATAGGAATACACATTCTCTGATAATTTCAGCTGCCTACCTATTACCGTTCATGAGATACAGCCCACTGACAGACAGACGGACGGACGGACGGAGGGACAGCGGAGTCTTAGTAATAGAGTCCCGTTAGGCACCGTTCGGGTACGGAACCCTAAAAAATATATTTAAACATGTCCTTAATCTACAGGTTTTAATAAGGTTTTCTATCACTGTTCAAGTGCTTTGAGTTCATATTAATAACTCTGCAATAATGATTATACCGGGAAAACTTAAACATTCACAGGGACGCGGGATAAAAAATGTTACCGCAGGGAATTCTCGGTTGAAACACATCCACTTGTCATAAAAAAACGTAGGTATATTAGCAGTAGCGTTAATGTTCGGTCCGAGCGGGCTCCTAGCGGTATAATTGGTCGCCTTGGCCTATAAACTCGCCACTACGCTCACTCACTGATTCGGCAATTCTAGATTTAGGTTTTCAGTTCAGTAGATTGTATGTTGGATGCTTCCGATCTTGACGCGAGATGTATTTGGCACATTGTTCCAATGAAATGTTATGTGAAATAATAAAATTTAACTATTTTACAAGCTTTTATTTAGTTTCACCTGTCCCGCCCCGTGTTTGTAATCAAATCTTGCAATTTAAATTTGACCCACTTCCCGGTTCCGATTAAACTGAAATTTTGAAAGAAAGAAAGGAAGGAATTGGAGCTGATATAATGATAGATCCTCAAGGTGGCCATGGGAACTCTGAAATAAAACGACGCGAGTTTGGGTTTGTTTAATTCGCCGTGACAAGGACTCTGGTTCTAGAGTCTAATGATTAAGTTGGTCGACTAACATATATAAACAAAGTTTGTATAAAAAATAAACTTGATTTTCCTAAATCTAGAATGAAGAACGTGGTCTACATCAAAACTCTTTCACGGAGACGAATAAAAATATGATGTATTCTTTTGTTTCCATTTCTCATGTCTTGCTAATGTGGCATTTATTTAGGTCATGCAAATACTTACGCTACTTACGCTGAAATCACAGGTAACAAAAAAAAAACAGTAGAATAAAAGCAAATAGTAAGTTTGTTAGGAATAGTGCAAGGGTGTTTTGTTAGGGGCGGGCGGCGTGTAGCGGTGTCTACGAGCGGGCACCCCACGGGCGGCGTAGCGAGCGCTCGCCGCGCGCCATTCGCGTTGATGCCGCCGCCGGCCGCACGCGTTCTACCCGCGCTGGCTCATGCGTCTCCCGCCTTCGTCGCTCCCGCCTCCTTCAGACATGACTGTGACCGAGTGCCATCCTCACCACCGCTTGGACGCCAGCGAGAGATCTGAACCACCCCAGCCGCCGCCGCCGAACGACTCCGACGTCCTCCTCGGCCGAGTCCTGGCAGGTGAGCTTCACCCCCAATCAGCTGACCTTGACAGCTGTCATCGTTAACAGATACCTGACTTAATCACAAACCTTTGTTTACTTTAGTGAACGTTCGGGTGACCTTTAGTATTGTACAACAATGTTGTTTTTCGTAATCAAATTGCAGTTTATTCGGGGACTTTTTGTTTTTATTGTGGCTTGTGACTATCTCGCTCTAGACTGTAAAGTGATGTAACCTGTTTATGGTAGAGAATATTTTACGATCTATTAAATAATGTTAGTAATAGGGATAAAGAAAATCCTTTTCACTTTCCTGCGAGGCGAGTAACTCGACATAGAGCGGTGAGTACGCGGGGCGCGCGGTGCGGTTTGCGGATCTAGGTCAAGCGGAGTTCGTTGCCCTCGGCCTTCCCGGCTATATTCGACGTCGCTAATCACCGCCGCCTCCCCCGCCCCTCTGCCCCGCACCACACCCGCTGCTCTCCCGTCGTCGCCGTAATCACAGAGACGGACTTAGGGCTATTTATGAATAACATTTGGGCAATCCTTTTTAATTTTGTTTTAATTAATAGGTATAAGTGGGTGGTAAACATGACAGTATTCGGTTGGTAAATTATAAATCATTATGATTATTTTGCTCTAAAGTGCTGGGGAACGTATGATATTATTGGTTTACCAAATCCCTTTTTAGAATGTTCTTGATGATGCGTGGATAAATATTTTTATCAATCTGTTACAGTTAATAGGTATTAAGCATGTTAGTAAATCAATATTATGATGTAGGTAGGGTCATTGCGCTGGTTTTCGTCCAATTATCGGAGTTGCCAGCTTTGTCATCCGAAATGAATATCTTGAAGTACCCTTACTTAAATGTATTATATTTTTTGTGTGTGCTTAATTAGTCTTCTTTAGGTTAATGTTAAGAGAAAATAAATCATTTTCACATATCTTTTTATAAAAAAATATTTTATCAAAAGTAGGGTTTTTGCTAGTTTTCGTCCAAAAAAATTGGTTTTCGTCCTAGTGTGAGCTAGATTTCGACCACTATGTAGAAAAAGGAGTGCAGGTGAATTATCAAGTTAAAAAGCAATTATAATATACTTTTATTTAATCAACAACGTAATATATCTACTATTTAATAGCCTTATTGTCATTTTTCTCTTTTTATTTCTTTTATTAGCTATAATTAAAGAAATTAAGAAAATAAATCAATCATGCGTATTACAATGACAACCACAGCACAAGCACAGCAACTCAATAGTGGAACAACGTTTCGTAGCCGTGTTTGAAGTCATTCAAAGTCAAAGTCAAAGTCAAAGCCATTTATTCAATTTAGGCCCCAGAAGGGCACTTATGAAGGTCAAATTTACTGAAGTTACCACCGGTTCGGAAATTGTCATCATGTCATCATCATGTCAGTTCATTGAAATTGTCGTTAGATGAACATTAATCATGCATGGTTTTCAGGGTCTGATGATGGAGTAGGAGTATAGGCACTGGAACTCCATAGTGGAGCAACGTATCCTGGCCGTGTATGGGGTCGTTGGAATTGTATGGTGATTTTTGATCATATATGGTTTTTAGGGTCTGATGATGGAGTAGGAGGGTAGGAACTGGGACTCTATAGCGTAGCAACGTATTCTAGCCGTGTTTGGGGATGTTGGACTTGTCTTGAGATGAACTTAGACCATATATGATTTTCAGGTACTGATGACAGAGTAGGAGGGTAGGCACTGGAGCCCAATCTTATCTTATCTTATGGAGGGGCCGAGAAATAGCTCGGAAATTTCGACCCATTGGGATCTATTGTGGTCCCCTAGATACCTTACTCCTCCCCAGTCTCGTTGAAAACTGTTTTCATGAGTTTTACAACTAGGCTAGGAGATATGAGCCTATAGTCTTCTGGTTTTGGATATCCGATCCCTAGTAGACTTATTCGCTTACCAGCCAGTGCATCGCATGCACAGAAGGTGCTCCATGCGTTCCGTATGTTCCCCACACAACCTGCACATGGGTGTCGCGGTTAGACCCATCTTCATGAGCATGTCGTTGGTTCCATAGTGCCCAGTAAAGGTCCCAAGCAGGTAGCGGATTTGCCCCCTGCTCATATTCCAAATGCATTCCCGGGCTTTGAAATTAGAGCCTAGGAATTTCTTGGAGTGTTGTAGACCGGTATTAGACAGCCAATGTGTTCGTTGTCTTTGATCTGCAAACTCCCTAAATGTGGCCTTTACGAGACACGTCGATATGCCTACACATGGTTCTGGACCCACAAAGTCATTTGCTGAGCCCTCTCTTGCCAGTTCATCTGCCACTTCGTTACCATGGATTCCTTTGTGCCCAGGGACCCACATCAGTCTTACCCTGTTATGCTTCCCAAGCCTGTTTAGGGTTTGGACAGCATCCAGAATAAGTCTGGAGTCCACTTTGTAGAATGCCATGGCTTTGATTGCAGCCTGACTGTCACTGAGAATATAGATGGATTTACCTTTGGTTCCTCTATCTATATTCTCCTGAGCACAGGTTATTATGGCGTATGTTTCTGCTTGGAATACAGTTGCCATCTTCCCTAAGCTTTTGCTACATTTGTACGCCTTATTTTCCCAAATTGCAGTTAGAGCCTTTATTAAGGAATCTTCCGTGTACGCGGCGGTTTTCTTTCTAGTTTTAAAGTAAGTTTTTTAAATGACAAGGCTACTTTTTATCCTGGGAACGCGGGTGAAACCACAGGGGAACAGCTAGTATACAAATAATATGTCTATGGACGAAAAATAATGCAAAAGAATATCTTTTTTTTAATTTTCGTCCACCCTAGTGCTCGTTCATGGACGAAAACTAACACCACATTAAACGCTTTTTTTAGTTTTCGTCCACGTCCTATAAATATTTTTTATTCCCGCAACACTGACAAAGGAGTGGACGGAAACTAAAATGTCTAAATTCATTGCAATAAAGATCATTATTGGGAGATAATTCATTATTTTATAGGTCCGTTGAAGTAAAATGACCATTACAAATATTCACATAGCTATTTGGGTTTCCGTCCACGTGGACGAAAACCAAATATTTTGCTAAATTGGTATGCTAGTATTAGTCCACTAAATTTTACTAAGATTTCCATAAAAAAACTATAATAAACACTTAAATTTGTGTTAAATATGGTGTTAAATAGACATACTTGCCAAAAACATTACGTAAACTAGCTAAAACAGTTATTAAACTTACCATGAACTTTTCCTACCGGTATAATTTTTTTTAGGCGCGTTGACTTCTGCAAGGCAGGGATGCGAAGCGGTCACTGACGTTAATATTTTTGAAGTCACTACTCGTCAAATCACATTTTCATGTTGATAGAACTGTTGCCTAGACATTATGGATTGCAAAAAGTCCAAACTTGCGCGGGAAGGTACGTTTGTATTCAAATTTTACGCATGTGTTTGTAGTACCTCAGTCAAATGGACGAAAAGTGGTACTGGACGGCAAACCAGCGCAATGACCCTACTAAACTAAGTGATTGCATTATTCGCAAAGACGAGCGAGGTGAGTCTCTGGGCTCGACATCATGGTCGAGTCGAGTTTCGCAAGTGGAGCCCATCGCTGAATGCCATTTTATTTTGGAGGCCGCGCGCGCAGTCGGAGGGCCCGCGGTCAACGGCCCCGTGCGTTATCTAGGTCGCCTCAGAATAACCTAGCGCCGATACTCTAATAATAATCCACACGAAGCCTTGGAATATGCTGTTGTCCCACTCTCACTCACGACACTTCTGTGCCAGTAAATAGCGACAACATTTATTTCGCAATATCTGTTGTATTATATACGCGCAGACGTTAACTAAATTTAACTGTCTCTTTTCCTCTTGACTGAAACTAGGCAGATAAAGCAAGTGAAATAGTAGTTCCTTTATTATACCTGTGTATACTTATAACTTTGACATAATACCTGCCTATTATAACTCAGGTCACACCAGAGTTATAATAATTGAAAGATGTAACTTTCGTCACTTAGCCCAAAGATTCTTTTGGATTTGCGCCATATTCATCCAGTGTAAAGAAAAGATTCCAAGAAACAATTTGCTCTTTATGAAATAGGTACGTTGCCTTATTAAGTTGTTATAACAATACCTATGGAGTTCAGAGTAATCACGATATCATTACGCACATAAATCCTGTAGTTTAAGAATTCATAGAAACAATTTTACATGCAATGCAAATCAATTATTTACGATGTGTTTACGCTAATTGTACTGAATAGTAGTGTGACTGTATAAGTTAATTTTTATGAAGCATGAAATTGTATAAATAATATTGAAACAATGTGATGCGTGCGTTAGTGTGTTGTACATGTGAGTGACGTACGCAGCACGCGGCGCGGGGCGAGCGGTACGGCGGGCGCGGGGGGCGGTCGGCGCGGACTCGGTATTGCGATCAAGGCCTCGAGTTCGTTCACCCAGTCGCAATTGGGTCACGCTCGGCTCGCGCCGTCCCGCGCCCCGCTTACCCCACACACAAATAACTGTTTAAATCACACTTAATCCGCGCCTGTAACGTCACACTCGGTATGTGGGTAACCTTCTTACAAACTGGGATTAGACTTTTAATTAAATTTTCATTAGGCATAAGTAGACAACCTCTAGATAATAGAGAACCTTTGTAAAACATAAATAATTAGCCTTAGGACGAGTGCAACTGAAATGACAGTGTCCCTTTAGAATAGGGCTACCATACGTCTCAGTATATCAGGACAGTCATGTCCCAGTTTGAAACGCTGTGTCCCCACGTTCCGGACAGTTAGTAAGTCATACCGAAACACCGTTAACAGTTTTGGGATAGGTACTCATTCCCCAAATCTAGGTAGGTACTACCTAAGGGTGATTGCAATCGGGGCCATAATAAATACATTGACAACATACTTTAAAATGAACTAGTTTTTTTGTTTGAAGTTTCTACGATGATAAACATTTTTTCAAACGACAAGTTCCAACATATTGGCAGCCCTACTCTAGAATTTTTAAATAATAAATTAGGCAATGATAGCTCATTGATTGCACTTCATCCCTGGTTGAAATCCACCATTAAAAGTATTTTTTTTCGGCAAGTCTGCCAACACCAACCAAGTGCAAGTGTTCTGTACAATACTGATAAATCCAACTGTGCTATAATTTTCAATTAGTATTTATTCATCTTATGGCCCAGGAAAACTAAACTCGAACTTAGTTTAGGAGTTGGAGCTTGAGATAGTAGGGAGGACAGAGATTCAACAGCATTAGGATTCCTTTCGGAGTTTTTTGTACGGAACCCTAATAATAATAAAATAAACTGATTTTCAAGTTATATTATGATATTAATGTAGGTACATACATAAATATTCTTTCATATCAAGTAAGTAAGCACCAATGAATCAACCTTCATTTATAATAGTAAGGCTGCGCTATATGTACTACAGAGATCATTTAAATGTTAACTGTTCATTTATTTAGGAAGTTGGATACCTATACTATACTAACAAAATATTGGCTAATAAATAATAGTAAATTTGTAATAAAACTTCAATAAAAAGAGAAGACGTATACTACTTTTGTCGTCGATCGTAGCTACATTTTATAGCCACCTTTGAAACAAATGTCTTTCAGCGAAAGTCTTGTGGAAAAGTCTCGAAGCGATCATAAAATCTTTGAATAGGGGTTGCAAGTGTGATATGAAGGGGGTAATAGAAGTTGGGAAGGGTAACGAGTCGCGAGAGGCAGGCAGCAGGTCGACGCCCGCGCCGCGCCGCCCTGACCCCAATCCGAGCTGCGCTCGCGTGCCCGCGTCATACCGCGCGGACCTATCCTCCAAGCACAATCAGCGGAAAATACCCACCAGTCTTACATAAAAGCTTTATGAAAACTCTGTATCCAAGCAGAAATAGATACTCTATTTTGATGTTATCTTACGTGAGTAGAATTAAAAAGGTTAGCTTAGGAAGGGGAAAATAAAAGCTACGAAAAATTCCTTCAACTCTTTATATATTAGTTCCCTAAATATATGATCCAAAATTATTTCTTTGCTAGTGATCCATATTTCTCGTGATGTTTATTTGTCTCTTAGCCCGCTAACCTGGCAAACCTCCTCAATGCGCAGACCCCTTCTTCAATAGGTTGTACGTCGAACGTTGTGTTCATTACCTCATTTTTTTCATACATGACCTGTTGATTTACAAACAATGACCATAATATCGTGTAACTAATTCATTTTTTGTACAAATTGTAGGCCATGAATAACGCAATTTAGTTTAGGTTATAAACTATTTCGTGGTTTACTTACGTTTTACCAAACAATGTTTGTCCGATAATTAATTAGCAACAACTAACGGTTCTCTACTCTTTTTTCCTACCCACACATAACAAGCAAGCAGGCAAGCTTGCAAGAATGCAGGCAAGCAGTGCAAGTGCATGCTCGCTTCGCTCGCTCCGCAAGGACAACACATACTACTGTAATTATATTTTCTTTGTATTGCTCCAAGCCCGCTCCCCCGTGTTCGGTCTCACATAAATGAGCGATATGTGATTGATGTTTATAAATTACTATCATTGTACTGAAGTACTAATAGCATTATGTATTATTATTTTTCAGTGTTAGGTATAATGAATGGTAGCCCTGAACAGTTAATTAAAGTATTCATTTGATCGCGCTAGTCACTCGGCATCTTGACATATAATTATGGTACTATTTGTTTAGTGATTTAAGTGTTTCTGTTTTCTTAATTATTTTCAAAAAAGCAACAAACAATTAAGAACCTAGTGTATGGGTTTGAGAATTACTTATACATTTTTTTAGAGAATCTATAGATGCAAAAGTTACCCCTTGTATTCGTCTGACCATGTACGAGTATATAATAGTACGAGTGGTACGAAACGTACGTAATGAATAACTGTTACGTACATAACAATTGCAAATTCCATGCGCACGTAGTACGAGCAGGTAGGTGCAGTAGCGAGCGCATAATCGCACGTCACTCAATTATCTACCGTTATGTTATGTAAGGTAGAGAATGCACAAATAAATCCATCCATCAATATGAATGATCAAAAATACTCCAAGTTAATGATTCACTTTTTTTGCGTTACAAACCAAGCGATTATGCCTTGCGTTCAATATTGTCTCGGTCAATAAAACCAAGTATCACAAACAACCATGCGTGTTTACTAAACTGGTGGTTACAAACCTATGAAAATATGTTTAAAGTTATTAATGAACCAAAATTAAACGTATATCAAACAAAAACCAAAATTTCTACGTGCGTAGCAATGTGCTACGAAAAATCGTAGCATGGCCGTAGAGCCAAAATAACTCCAAATCGATAGGATATTTTTATGCCGGGTTTTTTTAGATCTCGAGTAAAGCCTCTTTATTTATCACGATACATATCTGAAACTTTCGATTATTAAATTGAACCAGTATACAGTGTAACAATATTTTTCCGTATATACAATTCATCATCATCATCATCATCATATCCGTCCACAGCGATATACAATTTTATAGTTAATCAATAGTTCTAAGACCTATATATTTTTTTAATATATCAATAGCAAGACGCAATTACATATACATATGAAGGTTAACTAATTCAGTTGAAAAATATTATTTTTATCACGCGACCTCACCGCGAAATTAGGCCGAGTGCGTACGAGTAGATTTTTACAACATGGTCACACAAATATGACGACATAATCGGTTCTAGCCTAAGTTGATGATTAAGTGTAGTGTAGTGGGTCATATCATGAGTCAGTGGTGACCTAGATGTCGCAGGCTGTATCGACGGTGAGCGGGAGCGCGGCCTACGTGCTCTAAATACTCTCAGAGTAGGTTAGGGAGCGAGGTCGACGACCTCAGCTCGCCCTATCTACCCTGCCGAATTTTCCGGGCCACCCGAAACAATATTCATTCCCAGCCTTTCTAAATTGGTTCATAAGTCACTTGTTATACATTCAAAATTGTCATTGTCTACATAAACAATATAAACTAGGCAGAAACGGTCTTATTGTTTTCATGAAAACAAACATAAACGAAATATGAGCGATAATAGCTTATTGGTAGTGACGTGGAATGCCGTTTCGAATGTCGTGGGTTCGATTCCTACGATAAACATTTCCATTGCGTTACTTCTATCACGGATTTAATATTTTCATATAATATTTTTTTTTAATGTTTTTAATAATGTGGACGAATTGTTTGACGCCCCGTAATTGTACATATTTTTATTCTTATTATATTAGTTCTAATATTAGTTTGTTTTAGTTGTTATTATTTTTATTAAACACAATATAGATGTTTGTAATAATGAAACAAAATCCGTTATGAATATCATATAACACCTACAGTCTATTGCCAATGCCAATTACCATATACTTATAATTAAGCAGCTTATATGTACTTCACACATTGCTTATCCTAAATATAGGACTATTTCTTTCATAAAATACAAAGGCCAATCGTTAGGATTATTTACAATAATAAGCTAGAATAAGCAGGAAGCGGCATGTAACGCCATCTAGTGTCGAGTAGATTTCTTACACCTCCTTCGATAGATGTCGCTAGCTTCCTGTAACTCAACAGTTCAGTATATAACTGAACTGTTGATAGTTCATTCAGACGAAGCATGGGAAATTATAACGAAGTAGTATAAATACTGTTGTTATGTACTGCTTAGTTATCTGTAGGTATTTTTATTAGTTTGTATGTTTCTAAAATTGTAGAGCCAAATTTGTAACAAAAAAGTTGTTGTTATTATTAAGATATAAATATCACATCTAAAAGACGATTTTAATCTAAATAAATGATATATTATTAATTAATATATCATCTTAATTATGCTGTATAATTCTGATAAAGTTACAAAAACATCATACTATCTTTACATCACCCATACGCATTAAGAAAATTAGAAATAAGTACTTATCTTCTTTATACATATTATAATATAATAGATCAGACATAATATAAAGAAATATACTTCGGGTTATACGAAAACGTATGTATCTTGAAATAATAGAACTAAAACACTTAACATGCGACCTTTAGGGCAACATGGCTGCAGATTTATTAGTGCTTTCCTATAGTTGAGCTCGGTACTAAAAATAGATTGAACAGCCGGGTCTGTAGGCAGCTGTGGTGGTAGGGTGGCAGGGTAGTGGCACGGGGACAGGCGCCGTGTGACCGTGAACTCTACCGACCCCTTCTTTCCCCTACCATAAATACATGACTAACCAACGTTTTCCTAGTCATTTTTAGTTACGATGATAGGTAGTCCAGTAACTGTATAAACGAAGCTTATATCTTCGGTGACTCATGTCCATCCATGACGCACCTTCTGTTTTTATCTTGATCAACAATTACCAACCCAAGATCAAATGGGGAAAATATAGGACTCATTGAAATTCCCAATGAAGCACTTTATTATAATAAAAAACAATATTAAAAAAAAATATATATAATTAATTCATGTCTTCGCGTGTAAAATGAATATGGAACTTTAGTTGGCTGCCACCTACGTACACTTGCTGCACAAATAATAAGGGTGCCGTATGCCATCCATTGACGTTGTAGGGGCGCATGCGCGTTGGGTGGCGGCCACGCGTTCGCTTTGAGTTTTGCATCTGTACGTAATTTCGCGCCAAAGCGTCCCGTCAGTCGCGCGCCCGGTTCTAACTACGTTACTAATATAACCTTACCTTACAAAAAATAAACACTACAAATATTTCAATGTACGAACAAAATGGAAGTTAAACGTGATGAAAGCCCAACGATTACCCGACTCGCAGGTGAGTTTACTTCATTTGACTCATTAGATTATATTTCTTTTTTTCTTCTGTTCGTTCTAAACAGACGAAGAAGAAGTTTAAAAATAAATTATTTCAATAACCATAGAATAATGAAAAGCAATTAGAGTGAAAAGAACACCTGAAAGCCAGCACGTAATAATAGAGCAAAAAACTGAAAATTGAAATTAAAAATGTGGCCAATTACGTGTCGAGAGGTGTATTTATGAAAATTGTATTCTATCTTTCGTAGCGGAATGTCATATTTATTTAACTGTTTCTACAACGAAGTTAGTGTACCTATATTTTTAATTAGAAATATTATTATTAGGTTTTTTACCAATACTAAAAAAAACCGACAAACAAAATGTTTTGCGGGAAGTGTAGTTTTTTTATAAAACTGCAACGAATGTAGTTTTTTATAAATTTGGATGCACTACGTTAAACTTAAGTTGGAAACTCGTGTGTATTTAGGTACCGGTTTTAAGATAAAACAGGAAAAAATGTAAAGCGTGAAAAAAATTATAGTCGAGGGTTTTTATATTGTACTAGTGTTTTCTGCTCGCGGCTTCGCCCGCGTGGCCTACAGGAAACAAATGATATATTTTTCTACAACAATAATACAAAACAACATCATCCCGCTTCGAGGGTGGAATCATTAAAAACGCTGAGACACGTATACATTAATTTTCAATCTTCAGCCTAAACACAAAATTTTAAGATCCTAACTTCGAAACTGACGGACTTTCATACAAACTTTCATCTCCTATTTTACCCCCTTAGGGGTGGAATTTCGAAAAACCCTTTCTTAGTGGGTACCTACTCTTCACAAAGAATATACCCTCTAAATTTCATGTCTCTAGGACCAGTGGTTTAGGCTGTGCGTTGATATATCAGTCAATCAGTCAGTCAGTCAGTCAGGACTTTGAATTTTATATATATAGATTGAAATTAATCTTGACTTTTTGAACCTTTTACTATAATAAGATATTTTGTGAAAATTTTATCTGGCTACCTATAACGTTAGAGTACACAGCCCTGTGATAGACAGATCGACACGGCTTAGGTTGAATAAGATCACATTGGCTCTTGGCAACCTTTGGCTACGGAGCCCTCAAAAGATAACAAACGGTGAGGTAAACCATGCGTGAACGATAGCATCGGAATCGAAAGTCTCTTGTGTTCGATGATTGGATATAGTAGTAGTAGGTAGGTAAGTAGTAAGCAATGCTCCAGGTGTGGTGGCGGTGCACCGTGGTGCCGATGAGTCAGCCGCAGTGACATTCAGACCGGAACAGCGCCTGTTACCTCACCCGGCATGTCAGCATGCACCCTGCCTGCAAACCGCGCACGGTCACCCCGCTTCATTGCACTCTATGCATATTTCATCGTAGTGCATCTATATCCGTTCCACTTTTACAGTTATCTGCCACCACTTGCATGCTAAGAATCTACCTAATATTTTAAAATGGGCTTACATTGGCCATTGATACACAGGAAGATATCGTATTTTTTTTAAATAAAATTTAAAATTATTGGTTTGCAGATTTTTTGTCTCTTTTTCGTGAATGGAATGTGCAAACAGTAGAAAACATAACATACAAAACACAAAAATTAAAGTACCTACTTTCATTTCAGGGCCCATAGACAAACTCCGTTTTATGACTATGACAAAGACTATGTACGTCATAGTCTTTGTCATAGTCTCGTTTTATTCTCGTGGTAGAAGTTAAGTTGAAACTGAACTGAAAATTTGCTTTTAATTCTAACAGCAAATAATCTGATCTTAGTCTACATTTTAATGCTTTCAATCACACCATATATAATTATAATACCAGAAAAAAAATAGATTTTTAAGTAATTAAAAGAAGAGATCACTTTTCAATGAGGGTAAGTTCCCTTTGCAGCTCTATCTCAGCCTTTGATAAAAAGGAAGGTTAGTTGCTATTCCGTGTTCAGTAATGCAAGTCCGTATGTCTCGTCTCAGCTCGTTGAAAGTCTTCCTTTCAAGTAAACTTTTTCTAAAGAGAGACTTGACGGCGCCCTACACAACTGCACATATGGAAAAAATAGGTGTACGCCTTAGTGTGCGTGGAGTACGCAGCACTACGAGCATGTACTTAGAGAGTGCATCGCTCCCGGGCGCCGGTGTCGTCGCACTGCATATAGGCCAGTGCACGCGAATGCCCGGGACCCCCGCCCCCCAGTCCCCGCCCCGGCGCCTGTCACCCCCCCGCTGCACTTCGCAATTTTCCATTTCCATCGTGGTACCCGCCTGCTAATTCCAGCGGTTGGCTCGGCCTGATGTCGTAACGCGGGGAAATTTCTCAGGCCTTTCTCCGCGCGTGAGTTTGCTGCACCGTCTTCCGGCAAAGGGCATTCACAGACCGAGCTTTATGAACTTGAATGAACCGATTTATTAATTCGTTTATTTTCGAAATATTGTATTCATTTATTTTGTTCGTGGTAGGTAAAAATATGTGTTTTACTTGATGCGTAGCTGATAAACGATTGAGGTTAACGGTAATATACTCGTATTGTCACTTAAGGAAAACGATATAATATTCTTCGTGGACAGGATACTATAATAAATACATTTATTTTAGACCAATAACATTTATAACCGACATAAAAAAAGGGGAATATTTTTTTTTTATCATTATCTGACCATGGACTTTGATGACACGATGGAATAATTTGAAGTCAGCGAAAGACCACGACGACGTGCTACCGCAGATTTCGCCGCCTTCAAAACAGTGTCAGATTAGAGTTCCTAGATCGTTATTTCATACTTTTTAGTATACATTTAAGTCGGTTTTTTTAAAATATTGTTTTATATTAGTTACAAATACACAAAAGAATTTTAAAAAATATCAAAAATTAAAATAGGGTTGGCTCCCCGATGCACGGGCATATAATGCCTTTATTCCCTATATACCCCTGGATACCTTTCTATCATCCAATTTATTTGACAATACAGATTCTGTTTATCAATTGTAAAATGCAAATTTGATATTAATGTCAGTAAACAAAAGAACAACAAAAAAACACTGAAAACTTTAGGTTTAGATTGGTGTAGCCGCTTATTTTTAGAAAGATGTAGAGCACTTTTCCTTATAACCAAACTCGTTATCAATACAGGATAATAAAGCATCGTGTCGTCAATATATATTTTAGCATTTTATAATGCGGAAGATCTATCAGTATTGCGAGGAACGCCTGTGCCCTGTCGAGTGCGGGTTCAAAGCTCTCGGTAACAGGCCGCGCGGATTAAAAACGATGTAAGCGCAACGCTTTCAGGTGCACTTACGTCTTTATGAGCGCGTACTCTCAGATGTAGTTACAAGTTCCCGCGGTCGTTGCCCGCTCGATGCGTGCGCGACTCCCCTATATCGGTTAACTGTGGCGCGAAAACTAAAAGCCCCCACACACTGTGAATGCGTTTTGTTACATAAAAAGTCTAGACTTTTATTTATTTACCTGTAATGCAAACATTTTACATCATAGCAGCGATATTGGACAATGTATAGTCAAATTCAGATACTTCTTGACAGGTTAACGTCTGATGTCACTTTGCTATTTATATCAATCATAAAAGATTTGCTATAGCTATGATATTAGTTAGGTACAATGCAGATGCGTATGCGTGAACGCGGAAACGGTTTGGTGCCGTTAGGTAGCTAACTGTACGGGTCTAGTCTAGAACAATCCTGTGCTAGGCGATAGCATCGGCGACCCGTCCTGAATTGATGAGCAGTGCATTCGTCGGATAATGTTTGGGTAGTAAATGTGTAATCACGAAGCTCCACCCAGCTTTTTACTAATCCCGGCCTCTATATCTAAATTATTAAATTCTTCTTGGTATGCACAAGATAATAACTAGGTTCATACAAGTAATTGTTAGTTAGAATGTGTCCAAATAAGTAAGGCTCTATCTACTAATTGAACTCCTCGATGCTTTTTAATGTACAATAATATCGTTATATTTCTGTAAATAAAGTATTTAACCGAATAGAATTAATGTAATTATAAGCTAGAATTAATAATAAATACATTACCCTCGGACGAAACATAAAAATTAGTCCACAATTATTTATAATCAATATTAAGATTAGTCTTAGGGAAGTTAACTAGTGTATGATACCTATCTAAATAACAATTGAAAACTGGATCAACAGAATCGAGTGGGTAAGTAGGTAGGTACTTGTGCTGTTGATTACAAAGCTACATTTGTAAAATCTTGAATGAGGGTTGAGTCATAAATAAGTAATAGCATTAACGTAGTTTTTGTTGTGCTAGGGTGCATGAGGGGGTGGGTGTCAGGGTGAATGACCGCGTAGTTGCTGGTAGTTTGTAGTAGTTGGGCACGCGCCCGCCGCACGCTGCCACTCCGTCCAACAACTTTTCAGCTTTGATATGCATGACATGGCAATAGATATAAAAATAGAGAAAAAATAAAACTAAACATAAAATAAAGGAAAACTAGAGTTCTATGCATAATCCGGTACTATTGACCTCTAAAACCTCGCTCGCTACAGCATTTTGGCGGTACTTAACCGATAAACCTATCTATAAAATAGGTATTTAATTGTTTCGAATATTTTCCTACAATGAACTCTAACTAAATGAAAGAAGGATAGAAATCGCATGATATTATGTCGTTTAAATTGTGTTTGTTGATTATTTCGGTTGACGTAAACAGCGTCCTTGAAGCGAATCTACAAACACAATTGTACAAATATCAGCCAGGAGTGGGTCACTCACCTCCGCCGCCGCCGCCGGAGCTCCACCAAGCTTCGGCGCTATATAATATAATAATACCTACTGTACATTGTTCGGATACATTGACTCCTATTTATCTAAGAGTAGCGTAGGCATGCGTAGGTGACAATAAAATAAACGATTTAAGCAACCTATAAAATAGATGATTACAGTAACGGTATTAGTATGTAGGTAATAATAATGAAATATTTATTTATTTGTGCGTAAGTTTCATGAGCTGTAGATTAAGTAACATTTGCAATGATTGCTTATAAATAATAACCTTACGAGAAAACCAAGACCTATGTAATGTAGTCCAAATAAGAATTAAAATACCTTTCACCTGAGATATTTTCCGGATTGTTCACCTTTCATCGGTACGGCACTGTTAATACCTCACAGTCATACATTCTACTTACTTCTATACAAACTCACCATATTGTGTTAACCGAACACACCATAATTCGGTTTGTTTGACGACGTCATAGCGTCAGTTAGTGATTATTGTCACAGTAGAATTCGCTACATGGTGATCGTCAAAGCCGAACCGTCAGCCACTGACTCACTTCATTTCACCACAAAGTACATTGACTTGACACGCAGCCTTTGAAATTAAAACCTACGATACGTGGCCAAAATGTTCAATGCTTCAGTTACACAGAGCCGAAGCACTGGCGGTTCTCTCGTTACTCTGGCGCGGTTGACTAATGAACAAATTTTTTATATTAAGATTTTAGGTTATTCGATCATAGACCTTTTGAGATTAATATGGGGTAACAGTTATGTTGGAGGATTTATTTATTTCATTTGCTTTGTTGCGAGTATGAACTATGATGTTTAATGGCATGTGCTTAGCGAGAGTCGCGTCCGCGTCGACGCTCGTAGCCGTAGAGCCGTAGCGTAGCTTAGAACAACAAACGGAGAAGGTCCGTAGACGCTTTCTATAAATAACAACAGCCGAAAGCTTATTTTTTATAAGATTATGTTGTTTTGTTACGTACTTACTTGTAAATATAAGATATACTAGCGACATTTGTAGTAGCTGTTGACAATATGGAGATAGTCTGTTTCGTGATGAATTATGTGTGGATTAAACATTGAGCTATTATTACTACGTATAGAGAAGTTATCATAAGCATAAATTTTCTTTAGCGCCGAAACAATCATTTGTCGTCTAAACAGACAGTAGAAACACGTAGCGCTATCAGTACGCTTTTTATCGCAAACACCGTGATTTTCATGGCGCTTACGTGTTTCGTTCATCGTTCCACAACAACAAGTGTGGCCAGATGGCCTCACTTGTTTATATACATAACTCTTATCAATATATTCTAAAAATAATTTCTAAATATTCAAAAAATATATACATTATTTTTTCATTATCAGAATTTTTATATAAATATTTATGTTAGCTCATTTCTTCTGACCAAAGTTAATATAGCCACAGAGTAGTAAATGTCAGTACAATCGTATGTAGTTTTATTTAAACAAACAAAGGAATAGGCTACTCTACATTATCAGTGACATACTTAGCTTACTCGATAGCATAGCTGCGATAAGGCAAACAAAACATCGCTTCGGTACGTTGACCCAGAATTATATAAAAATGTCCTCGATTTTGATAACGATGTGACAATGACATTTCACGATAGCCCTTGATATTATTACTCATATTCATATCGAATCGTGAAGAAAGTAAATTATAATATCAACACTTTATCAATAACATCATCATCATCATCATCAGCCTATAATGTCCCACTGCTGAGCACAGGCCTCCTTTCACAAATGAAGGTGAAAGGGAATGGGCAATACTCCACCACGCGTGCCCACTGCGGATCGGTGGAGGTAGGCTAGTGGTCAACCTACTGTTGAAATTTTTCAAGCCGCCTAGGAGGCATCCAACTAGCTTAACGACTATCACAATTAAGTGATAACCGGGACCAACGGCTTTACGTGCCTTCCGAAGCACGGAAACGCTCGATTTGAAATACCACTAGGCGGTCACCCATCCAGGTACCGACCACGACATACGTAGCTTAACTTTGCCGATCGATTAAGAACGGCTAATCATGCTACACCACGAGCGCTTCAATCAATAACATCATCATCATCAACAGCCTATAATGTCCCACTGCTGAGCACAGGCCTCCTTTCACAAATGAACGTGAAAGGGAATGGGCAATACTCCACCACGCGTGCCCACTGCGGATCGGTGGAGGTAGGCTAGTGGTCAACCTACTGTTGGAATTTTTCAAGCCGCCTAGGAGGCATCCAACTAGCTTAACGACTATCACAATTAAGTGATAACCGGGACCAACGGCTTTACTTGCCTTCCGAAGCACGGAAACGCTCGATATGAAATACCACTAGGCGGTCACCCATCCAGGTACCGACCACGACAGGCGTAGCTTAACTTTGCCGATCGATTAAGAACGGCTAATCATGCTACACCACGAGCGCTTCAATAACATACAACAATAAAATATGAAGTTTGTTTAAATTATAAAACACTACAGATTCATGAAAGTAAAGTATAGTTAACTAAATTACAGACTAATTTCAATAAGAAATAGTAGATTGTTAATCAAGGGATGTAAGGCATAAATCCTACACGAGATATTTTAGAAATTTGTAGCTTACGAGGAAAGTAACAAAAGCAAAATAATGCAAAAAATAATAATTACGTCCGAAAATTTTTCACTAATCTCGCTTTCGCACCTATTTTTCTTCGGCACACTATTGCATTTATTGCGCTCTATTTCCAGGTTGTTTTTTTTACTCTGTTTTGAGACATTTTCATCAGGATCTTAAATCACATGAATATCACATACAATGAAAATAGAAATTAACAAAAAACTGGTTGGCACTATGAAGATTTAAAAATAAATGCTATACTATAGTTAAATAAATGTTATACTATAGTGTGCGTGTACATGCATTTATAATTTATACTAGTCTCCAAATCAAAATATTATTGTTATTTAAATCTAATATTTAGATCATAATAACGATGAAAAATTAAGTGTGGTTTTATAGGTTTCTGCCATCTGCATTGACCGCCCTAGGCACGTAGAGTATGATTTACATCCCGCTTCATAAATACTTTTAGGTCTACTTTCAGAGTATGAGAGATGAAAAGTCTATTAACTACTCTTAAAGTTTTCGAAAACGTATAACGTTTAATTATTCAATTGATAGACGTAGAAAGCGTATAGTGAAGATGAATTGTGGTGACGCAATGTTATGAGTGTTATGTGTGAAACTTGCATCGGTGCTAATTGGGGTGCATCGTCGCGTAGTACATTGACTCGGGCTGAAATGTTGGCCGGAACGTTGCACAGCACGGGCGGCGGCGGCGGGCGGATGTCAACTTTCTCGAAGTTACGTAACGAACGTGCCTCACGGAGAGATGTGAGTGCCTACCTACGAGAACGTTCGGAGTCATCGACCACGGCTGCTTCTTACGAAACACTATACTGCACTGCACTGCATACCCGGACGTTTACAATGTACATTTAAATTATCCAATGTTTACAATTTTCTTTTTATTTTAGAACTTTCAAAAAAAACGCTATTATTGTACAGAAAACATTATAATTATTCCGAGGACCGAGTCGGTAACAGTTATACTACAGTTAGCATCTTTGTTGTTTAAATGACAATGGGATAAGTGGAGTAAATGGAAATCTATGCAGGAGCACGATGACTCCGCGATGAAACATTTATATTTTAGGACCTATTTATAAAGTTGTAAACAAGACGAGTCATAAAGAAATTTTTACTGACGAAGTTCATCATGATTATTACATATCGGTTGACAGGTTTTAAAAATCAATGAATAGGTTGGTATATGGTGTCTAGCTAGCTGGCATCGAACGGCGCTCGCTAGGTCGTCGCACGCGGTCCGAGGTCATCGCCGCACCACCGTCACGCGCTCAGCATTACAGCCAGCATTCACGACTTGCAACTCCAATATATTTCTTTTCCCCACTGTTACGTAGCTTTTCTTAAAATTATGTCAAGATTTTGAGAAACAACATTTGTTATGAAGATGAAACGTTCGCGTCGTCGATGTTACATAGCTTTTAGAAAGTAAATTAAACTTTCTATCGAACGAATAAATAGGTCAATATCAAATCAATTTTAAGTGTTTATTTTGTTTATTATTATGAGTTACGTATTCATTCTGTTTACTTTCTTTCTTATCTGTTTTGTAGGTCAGTGGAGAAATACATATTTGGTTATTTGCCTGCCCTTTCGTCCGTAGCTATCGTAATGTATTATCTCCAGACAAAAGTTAAACATGTGTTCTTCGGATTAGAAAATGTTCCAATTAGTATTGATGATGTACCCTAATAAAAGATTATGATTATTATTTTATATATTTCTTATTCATTTATTTAATCCTTATTGTTAATTGCCAATTTAATAAATACTAGAAATAATGTCCTCAGTATGTACAGACTAGCTGCATTGTTTTGTTATCACAAAAGAATTAAGTGACCCTAAAATGATCGTTCATGAAAAACGCCACTAAACTAGGTGAATGACTTCGCGAAGAGGCCTAAGATTTCAGGAGGTATAATATGTACACGTAGTAGAAGTGAAGGGGTCGAGAGCACGCTCAATGACACGCCAGCAATTATAAGTATGGAGGCGTCATTGAACCCGTATTATTGCGAAACAACGGAAACCAGTCCAGCGCCCCCCTCGCCGCGCGGCCCGCGCCTCTACACCTGCTGCGAATTTTTAAAATCCTAGATATAGTTGACATGCGGCCAGCTCCTATCCACCGACGTGATTGGCATGTCTGCCAACTTGATCGTTACATCACTGTCTTCTGCAGTTTGCAATTTATATGCAATTATTTTCCTTATATTTTTTTTTGCTTTGTTATTTTTTTGTTGCTTATTCTGGGCTATGAGTTCCTTTCCATGCATTTATTTTAACTAATAAAAAATTAAACCGACTTCAAAGTACACTAAAATGGTACACTAAAACACTGATGACAATGGGACCAAACGGGCAGAGTACCCTTCCAAACAAAAAAGAATTATCCAAGTTGCGAGGTAACAAAAGTTTTAAAAAATACCGAATTGAGAACCTCCTTCTTTTTTTGAAGTCGGTTGAAAATAGAGGCAAACGTAAACAATACTATCGTTTGTCTACTATTAAATACCTAATAAGTACTAAACGTGCACAGAATTGGAATAGTAATGAATACTTCTGAAAAGGACACATTTTGGGAAAGGTTTCTCATTTAATTATTGCAAAATATATAAAAAAAATATACATTGATGAGTATGCTGTCTGTACTCCGCCTAGCATCGACCTATAAAGATACGTGCTTGATAGTGGTGCAGTCAGGGACAACGGCCGCGCTGCCTCATTCGCAAGAATCGCAGGTAGGCTAAGGGGTTAAAGAACTCCAGTGCACTATATCAAATACCATTGAACTCGCTCCATCCCGCTCGCACACTGCACCCTGCAATGCATCGCTTGCACTCCACACCGTGCGAATCCTGTCTGATTACGCGCTACGCATGCGTATGACATTATCTACGAGTAACTATGGAGCACGTAAACCGGTATACATTACATTATATATATACATCACACATTAGCTATGTTATGTATTACACGTATACAGCGATGAGGAATGTCTAAGAATCATGAGGAAACCATGTATATATCAATACGATGGCATTTATTATATGACATGTAACAATATAGGTATGTTGTTTGATACAATCAAATAATGCTTCAAATTATTTTGATATTATTGGCAGTATTTATGCTATAAACATTTCTTCTGTTACATAATTCAGTGTAAGGTAAACTTGCGACGTAAATAATAACGTTTACTGAGTGGAAAGTTCAGAGAGGGCAATGACATCAAACTATACGACGACGGGGCGGCACTTTGTCGTGCAGTCACTAGAAAATCGCATTAATTCGCACGTCAGTCTACATGGTGCACATTACAGCGGTGAACCAGGAAGAGTTAACCAAATATAATATTTCATAGGCATCATAGATGCGCGCATCATATGGTGCGCTGCTCATTTTTCTACTTGAAAGCGTTACAAATTATGTCATACCATGCAATCTAATACAACACGCGTTTAAAAAATTATATTTAATATAAAGTTTTAATAATTTCATATAAGGCAATCATAATTCAAATTAGATAACGATACTGTAAGCCTATTTCGCAAAAATGCGAATTGTTCGTTGGCTTGTCAATTATTTGGCAGACAATAGCGATAATTTCAAGGGAACTGATAAAAAGTCATTGAACTTGATATAAAGAAATTTCGTTGAAAATTTCTAAAATATTCCACTGTTTCTTTTAGCGATTAAGACAGGAAGATATAAGTGATTTGAATAAAAAATAAATTAATACACTGGGCATCAAATATTAGTTCCACCCTCGCAATGTGAAAGTATTCTGTTAAACCGTTTATCAGTGTTTATGTGTTTGCATTAAAATTTATAAAATCAATGCTAGAATGAATAATTCAATTGTACCCAGTTTCGAGATAAAATCAGGCGCGGCTCGGCGCACCGCCCCGGTCGTGCGGCCTCGTGACCGCTGGACCATTTCCCCAAATGGTGGCGATCGCCTTTCCCACAGACCCAGCTACTAGCTTGTTGTACTGCTATACTGGCTCAGTGACCAGACCCCCAATACAACACCCACTGCCCTCTACAGCGCGACTCACGTAGCAAGCCGTCTCGCGTAGCAGCGTCGTAGCACCTTGTAGCAATATTTACAAGCTAATATATTTATGCATTTTTAAATGCTAATAAAATTATTACACAATCCAGCGTGGCTTCTTGGTACCTCCCAGTTCACACAGGCTAGCGATCTGGCTAAACTATATTACTTGTAAATATTTTGATTGTAGGTATATTTTGTCAATATATTTTTATTTTATATATTTAATAGAAATAATCAGCAGTGTACACAATAATACAGTTTAATTTGCTTTTTTTGTCCTGATTCTTACCATAATCATGCTGTGACATATTACATAATATGTGTGTACAAATTTAAAAACCGGCCTAGTACGAGTTGTACTCGCACACGGAGGGTTCCGTACAGTAATAATAATACTAATATTATATACTAATATAACATACTCAAATTGACTGTGAAATTAATAGTAGGCGCAACAAAAAAAAGCACCAAAAGAAGACGTTTCTTGTATGGAGGGTTCCATACAAGAATTTAATTTAAAATTTTATTTCATTTCTATTATTTCATTATTTGTTGTTATAGCGGCAATAGAAATACATATTCTGTGAAATTTTCAACTATCTAACTATCACGGTTCATGAGATACAGCCTGGTGAGACGGACTGACAGACAGATGGACGGTCAGCGGAGTCTTACCCTTTGGGTACGGAACCCTAAAAACGTTCAGATCTTTTAGGATTCTAAAACGAAAACCTGCTGTTATTTGTCTGCATATAAAACAACTCTTTCTGATAAGACAAGTAGACGAGAAGAGTTATCTTATAAGATTTTACTGATGGTGTACTATTTCTGTAGTTACTTGTTTTCCCCTTCTTTGAACTGTTTTAAAAATCTGAATGATATTTACATAGCTAGAAAATTTAAATTATAAGGAATCGTATCACGGTTAAATAACGTACGCGTGTATATTATCATCTTTTTTCATCTTATCTTTACAGCATTAGGTTAATGTATCAGTGTAAAATTGAAAATCATGATGACGCTTTATTTTTATTTATTAAAAATATTGATGTCATTCAAATTCAAGCAATTAAGTTTAAAGAGTCTAAAATAGTACATATTATCAATAGTACATGTAATCAGTCTCTACAATCCTACTGATTTTTGCTCTCAAATTAAATCTAACCTGAATAACCTTAGTTTTCGAAATTCTTTATCGCTCGCATGCATGTAAACGTGATTACATTATGTAAGTCACGCTACATGTAAAAAAGGTGGGGAGTTATCTACGTAGCGAGTAGCGTCGACACTTGTTTACCGCGCGATGTGCAGACCTTGAGATTCGACAGCGGTCACTGGCCCGAGACCTCGCACATATAATATTCAATCTTATTATTAACGACCGGCTTCGGTACATGCCCGCTTGTTCTATTACGAGTCACCAATTTTACCCGGAAATTAGTCACTCACACACATAACTATATATGTATAATAACTAATCTTATATCATTCAGACAAACTGTACTGGACGTACTTACGCCACATAATAACAAAGTTGTTTTAAATTGTCAGTCTTTCGTTCTTTCTTATTTATTACCTATTTTGACACTCTATTCCTCATATCCGTCATAATTTACCTAAAATCCACAACCCTTCCTTAAACTTACAAACACTAGCAATAGGGACAAGTGCGTGGTTCCCGCAAGTGTGATTGGGGTTCTGACTTCCAAAGGATATCATGTCTTTTCGCCGAAATATCCTTCTCCGAATTTCATTTAGCAGACCTACACCGATACGTTTAGTAGACGTGATGTCTCATCACTTTTTTGTTTGGTTGAACATAATTTTATTTTTCAATCATAGGAGGTACACAGTTTGCAGATTATTGAATATTTCCTAGAATATTAAAACATATAAAGTTAATATAATTAAACATAAGCTTAAAATACCGAATAATATACCAACACAATAAATAAATCTTTTGATATAAGTTCTGACTGCTGACCGATAAGTAGGAATTAAACTTGATATGCATATAATACCTACTCACATAATTCATTTTATAGAAGTTATGTTGTATACAGAATGGGCATAAAATAATATCGAGTTCATATGTAAATTCATATTGTGTAAAATCCACTCACAATTATATACATCGATTATACTGATTATACGTATAATCTTTCGGACATCAGGGTAAAAATAAACGAATATTTTGAATAACAGTTAAAATGATGAATTCAAATTCGGAGAATCATCAAAGAATTAGTCGAAAGCAAACAAATTGAAGACAAAATATTACGAAACAATCGGGCAAATGAAATTCGGTGAATAGTTAATCCGGCAAATTGAAAGGAGTCATTCCGAAGTCATGATACTTGCATAGACCCCATTTTACACTGGCAAAATTACTGGTGCGTCGAAATTCTGAACATTTCATTTAGTAGCGGAGTTTTTTTCGCCATGCGATATTTGGTAAACTGGGCTAGTTTTCATAGAATTTTATTTTTGTCTATCGCTATTTTTCTTACTCTCATCTGTAGCCTGGGATTGGTAATATGCTCACAGAATAAAAATGCTCACCACATTTTATGTTTAGGACACACAATATCTTAAGTAAACGTATGGGTGTACTATTATTGATACCTGTAAGTATTATCCCTGAAGAAAGGTAGCCCTTCAGCGATATTAGGTGTAAAGATATTTTAACCTCTTGTAGTTTAACTTTAAACTGTAGGAAGCGAGATACGTAACTCACGCAAAATAGCCACTCTCTAAAAATTGAAAACCTATTGATATTATCAGAGGGTCTATCTACTCCCAAAAACAATACACGTTAATCCGATCATTGTAATAAAATATTAACCAATAGAATTGCAGAGAAACTTACGAGACGTACATTTTGTGCAGTTCTATTGGCTAATTGATTGACAATGATAATCGGACTATCGTGTATCATTTTTCGTAGAAACCAGCCCGGGAAATCGGCCCTCAGTATTGGTAAAATCAAAATTAACGTGTTATTTTCAAATTCGGTTCATTTTTCACACCGCGCGGTTGCAGTCCGTTGACTCTACATTCACATGTGCTGGTGAATTCTGTGTTTTATTTACTGGTGTGAGTTAACTTTCTTGAGCTATGTATAAGCGCATGTGTGTGCTTATTACAGCATCATAATACACAAGTTTTATATCTGTGTTGGTGATTGGCGATTTTGTGGCGGTTTCAAGGACGACCGGCTGAGTTCAGTAGCCACCTTCGACAGTGAATGACACCATTTCGAACATTGACCTCACCCGTTTCCTGTGCCAACTGAAGAAAATACTCAATAGATCAGTTAAATTTCTACTTAAATAGTAGGTAATATATGCGTACCATTTAATCGACTTTGACATAGAGACAATACCCACATTAGCATATAAAGTGATTATGTGTGGTGTTAAGGGCCACGACGATTACCGAGTAGAAAAATAAAACTGTAAGAATTAAATAATATGTATAGATGTAATAAGGTTCTATTGAATCTCCTTAAAACAGTAAAATTCATGTTTAATTTTTCCTTGTTGCAGGTAAGTTGACGTGAGCCGTGTTTAACGTTCAAGGTAGGGCTGGTTGTATGGGTAAGTTGGCTCGTTTGTTATGATTGCACGTAATGCTGTGTTCTCGTTAGAGCACAATGCACCAGGTTGCAGTGGTGGAGTCAGTCACCCCATCCTAACGGGGCTCGCCCTATGCCCGTTCGCGGCTCGCGAACCGCCCGCGCCCGCGCCGCGCCGTCATCATGCCGCGATCGCCAACGCCGTGCAACCGCGCTTACTAATGCAACTGCAACTGGACTCCATGCGCATACATAACGTGGACATTCACATTTATAGCCCCTGCTGCGCCTATTCTTAATAATGGTGCCTACAGGAAAAGAAATTGCAAATGCTCTGAGAAATATTTCTCCCACAAAACAAATGACTCATAGAATTAAATGTGGTAACGATGTCCGAGTATCCTGCTGAGCTTTTAACACTTAATGTACCGCAGAAAATCATTGTACGTTCTGATTGTTACAGTAATAAACGTAAATGTCCCCCTTTTGAATACAATTGACACACTAAGTACCAACTGGACTTCGGTGACCAGACTATTGTTTTTGTTACATTCATACTTATTTAACGAATATTCGGAGAATATGCTTGGAATAAGAAAGTGGGATAGGTACATTAAATCAATATAATCGATTTGATTTATCCTACACCTATACTATACATCATTCGTGTATCAACATCGTATTTTATGTCAGTTTTTAATAAATACTAAGGTAAGAGTACAATAATGTAAAAATATTGCATGGTATCCCGCTGATACTTTATCATTAAGAAATAGATCTTAAAAAGGTGTCCCTCGTTCGCGATATCGTTTAGCTACTACACAATGCATCAACTATCTGGGAATGTCAGTTACGAATCCATAACAAAAGGATGTTAAAAAACTATACTTCAATCCACGTATTTTTTGTCGTCGGAAACATCTAATTTTTTAAAACTTTTTCACAAATTCACAGAAGAGTTGGATTTGGTCTCGCGAAACATACTCATACTTTTTTGCCCTCGTGCATCTCTATAGCAAAAAATTTGTGTTACCTGTTCGTGAAATCTGAGATAAAAAGAAAGGGTAGGTCGAATCGCAACGTAATTTTTTTAACAATTGAGCAATTCTAAATTTTACCTGCATTTTTTGCGAAAAGTTGTAAAAAAATTAATATAAAAACGAAATTGAAAGGAAGTTGACGGATTAAGGGTTAACAGACTTCTATTGATCTATTGTTAATTTGCAGATGGTTTTAAATTTGCTCGTTTCTCCTCTGATCCCAGTACAATTTGGGTCACGATCACGACCGAGCGGCCCATAAATATCCCAAACTCTACATCAACACTAAAAGTGGACAAAGCAAAGGGACACGACACGAATGCTTTATTCCAATTTCTATTTCTTTTGTTTGCCAATTGTTGTTCAAACTGTGGCCGGGTTTAACAAAAATTTATCTTTCTAAAGTAAATAATGAAACAATAAACTAATAGTATGCAGTCAAAAACCTTTCTGAGAAGATTTCAATGCTCATTATAAGTAATCATTTGAACCATAAATCTTCCATTTGAAAATAATATATTCTACTAATTTATATGGTTCAGTTAATTTATCGTTTACGTTAAATGAATCCAACCTAATACGGTAAAGTTTTATGTCATAATATTATGAAGGGCACATGGTATTTGTATCGACTAATATCGTCGCCGGAGATATTTTGAATGTTACGCTACAGAGAGTTTTTTTTTTATATGAGTACAGGAACAGCTTGGTTCGCCGTTACACGCACTGGCAGACGTGAGTGCAGACTGCAGATCACGCGGACGCCGACAACACCATTAAATACTGAGATCCATGTCCCAAAGACGTGCATATACTGATTTTAAAATTCTCTTCGCTTCTATATGGGATCCATGTATATTTTATGAAATCATATGTTATCCGAGAATAAAACAAACCAGTATTGCATTTAAAATGCCACGTGGCGGAGCGTGCTTATGGCATGTGTTCTATAACAATGTTACCGCCCTTTTCCTCATAAAAAAGTACTTCAAAAGAGCCAAACGTTATGTTAATGACGATCTTTCTACCTATCAACTTTTTACCAATAATAAGGTGCGGTCTGGTGCCGCGTTTCACCGCCAGCTGGGATACGAGGAAGTGTGCGAACAATGACGACCGAGACGCAAATTACCCATTGCCAAAAATCGAAACCGCTCCCATAATAACTTTATTATTCTTTCCAATAAATAAAGAAAATATTGCAGCTCTCCAAACTACCTTTAATAATACACGTCGTTCGAAGTTGAACGGCTGTTTTATTGACAATGTTTTTAGTGCCGAGTTCACTGTGCGCGTATTCCACCTTGAATCTCTCTACCATAGGCTGAATTAGAAGGTATTATGTTGGTATTTTTAATTTTATTACAGCAATTTCATAAATGGTTATAGCATCCTACGCAAAATGTTTGGACAAACTAATAATAATCAGATGTTAAAGGCAACCGAACAATTAATCGCTCTACCATCTTAATTAAGAAATCGTGATACCATTATCTGATGTTCAATAATAGATTGAGTACAAACTTATTAGTACTTATGTATTAGGTATGACAATATGCGTATCTTTAGCAAAGGGGCGCTGTAAAAAAAGTGATTGAAGTGAACCAGTCTGTGATAAAATGAAAGTTGATATAGGTAACGCGCACCACTTTCTCCGCGAACTACGCTCACACTTCAACATGTTTCAACCGAGTACTCAGTCAGCAGTCTGTGTCCCTTTGTTTTTGTTAAAAATTCTATTGCCTCATTGTTACGCCATCGCAGCAAGCCGTAGAAGCTACACGTGGAAAAAAACCATAATACCTATGTTTACGATCGCACCATGTTTTGGTACTATCAATTATACGCTGCTTTCTCTGCTCTACAAGATATCACGGTGCTAAGTTACGAATCGATCCATCGCTCCCCTGAGGCGCTGATCCTACAGCGGGTAGTTTAAAGTTCTGCGGTCAAAGTTCTGCGTTCCGCGTTCACTGTAATCTACACGGCGGTCAAGGATAATGCACGTAGAACTCTGACCGCAGAACTAGACCGCTCGCTGTGGGATCAACGCCTTACATGAAGGAGGGAAGTTAAATCTCATTCAACTATGTATAAAAACAAGCTAAATTCACCCCAGGAGTATTTTGCTATCAGATGAAAAAATGTAAGCGATCATAGAAACTATGCCAAGAACTCGCACGTTATTAGCGGAATTTCATAAGTACAGCAAAACTTGGCAAGTTTTCACAACAGAACTGAGCCATTTGGTGAGCCTTGAAAATATTTGCTAGTTCAATATACAATAGCATAATAAGGCTATTACTGCTTTATTTAGTATACGTTATATGAGACAAATCACCATGCACATTTTTTTGAGTGAAATGTACCTTTAGCAAGTCTGGCAGTATGACAAACCTAAAACAAAACTATTATAATAATTACTAAAATATTAAAATACCAATGAGAACCTCGGTTATAGCTTCATACCATGCTAAATTAAAGCCACTGAAGATTATTTACCCTACGGTTATAGGTACGACTCTACGAGTCGTAGCATATTCCGTAGCCTCCAGTATTGCAAGGACCATTCATGGAGCATAAATATGTTTAAAACTATATTATTATAAGGATGGCTGTCGATTCAGACTTCAAATGATTTTAAATAAAGTCAAGGGAATCATTTGCGTCGCAAACAACGACGACGATGGGGTCAGTAGACTCGGGCACGTAACTGCCGAAATTATCGCGGTCGGTACACGCGCCCGCCGCGCCGCGCCGCCCGCCGCCGCCGAGCGGGCTTCGGCCAACGAACGAGCCAAGGCCATGATGCCTCCCCGGCCCCACTATTACCGCCCGCTCTACTACTCAGCTTCCATCGATTCTATCGACAACCTATCTAAAACCAAACGAATCACAAAGTACCCTCAAAATATCTAATAAACTTAAATAGCGCAGAAAGATTAAACGTAATATAAAGTCAACTTTCTCACCTATAATACGGGGCGGTTTTAAAGCTTAATGATATGATTGGCTAATTTTGTAGAGAAAGACACACCATTAAATATATACAATTTAAGGATAAATAGTAAAAATAACTGTTACTCTTAATGGCTACTCGGAGTAAAAAACCTATTAGTGGTATGAAGGTACTTAGACTCAATACCTCCGGCAGATAAATGTAACTGGACCTGTAATGGAGGTTATTTATCCAGCTAGAAATAAACGCTTGATGAAGAGACAGCGAGTATTATCAATGTGGGCGGGAGGCGAGAGCGGTGGAAGGTTGAGCGGGTGGCGGAAACGTTGCGAGCGGGCTCCGGCGGGTGCGAGCGCGGGCGCGGGACGCGGCAGGTGGTAGCGTCAACGCGCGGCCGTGAACTTTCTTCGGACACGTTTTCAGGAGCGAATGCTGCGCAATATTCCGCAGCTCAGCCTGCCAGTGCCCCTGGGCCCGCGCCGCGACGCCCGCACAGCTCCTCCCCTCTCCGCATGTCCCACAACATCACATCCTATCATTTCATTATTCCACATTGCGAATTTGTGACTCTTCATATTTTATATCTGTTTTGATACAAAACGATTATATGATTGATTGAGGGTTTTCAATTAATTTGTTTCTAGGCTATTTTATTTAATTTACTAAAATTGTATCTCATAAATAATCAAAAGACCTATTCACTGTGCGAGATAAATTAAGCAAAACAATAAAACTATTAAGATAGATTTTATGTAGACATGACATAACAATTCTTTAAAGCTAATCGATGTATTTGGTTCGAGTTCAAGTGAGTTAGGTAGGCGGCAGGAGTCATTGCATATGGATGTCAGTGTCCTGTTTTTGACATTTCTAGCTGAAATAAACATTATAAATTAAAATGCGGGATGTTGATATTCTGAGCAGTGAAACGAATTAGGACACCAACATTGGGTAGGTAATTTTGTTGTTTGTTTAACCTCAATAAATCAAAACTTCGTATAATATTGAGAAACGTTAAATTGGTTAGACTGTCATATAATTTTCTAAGGAAAGAGATCACAAACTTTAATTTTTATGTCATCTAGGACGAGTTATATGTAACAGTGTAAGTTGTTAGAATGCACTTCCTCGTTGTTTTGTGTGAGTTTGCTGTGTAATGCAACGTTGTGCATCGCACTAGCGCCACGTTTATCAACTTCGATTATACAACCGTGGTGCATCATCACATCACATCAGTGCGCGAGAGACGCCCGCGCCGCGTCGCAATGCTCTGATTACGCGAGAATCTACTGCGCAATACCTCTTTGATACATCGCCACATTTGCAGTATTGTAACTTTTAAATAGACTCAAAGCTCTAGAATCTTGGACCAATAGCCGATTTCACTGCTCTGATTGCCACGTTCGCGTTCGGTTTTGTTGCGGTCGGCAGACTAGGCTAGAATATATGTTTTAATACATCTTTATTTTCTTTGCTTTTTATCGCGGCATAGTTTCCTCATACACTCGAATCCGCAAATTAAGCGTGCACTCGTGGTCGTCCTCTGGCGGGAGCAGGAAGTCTGCTGTGCTGTATGTATAAATATCAAGGTGAGGTAACTGAAATGAGAAAGGCTCCCCTTTGTTGGTTTGATTCAATCAACAAGTTCACGTTTGTATAATAAAGAAAAAAAAAATTTGATCAAAACATGAAGAATTTAATGTGTCAATAATTATCCCAATGACCAAATACAAAAGAAACCTACTATAATGCAGACGCGATCGGAATGCGATATACGTACTTTCTTACACTAAAGAAATATTGAAGATGTTTATGTATCATCGTAATCAAATAAACATACTATTACATACACCGTAGACAAGACCGAAAGGATTATTATTTAATATCAATCAATTATTTTTGTACTTTTACCTAGTTAATAAAAATATCACGAACTGGGCATGATGCGTCATTTAAGAACTAAAAAAATATTATGTTTAGTATTATTAGACTAGGTAGCTATACTAACAGCCTGTCGGTTTTGCCTTGAGGCTGACATTGTGCCTAATTCAGCACAGTTTGACATTGACATGTTCCGATATTTGAACAAGGAAGTGCTGCTTTTTCGACGTTCGGTACTATGCTACGTTTAAACTTGGCACATTTTATTCAATGTTTTATATTTGTCGATGGATTGAAAGGTCTACCTTAATATATTTATTAATAACTAGGTCCTAGCCGAGTTAATCTACGAAATCATTGACCATTTACTTCAATAGACTATTGCTATAATATATTTTTGACTCGGTTCCACCGAGCTTAGTTGGAGTTACGTTTAGTTAAATGTTTATGAAGCAAATAACTGAAAAATCTCTTTTAATTCTTAAGTAAATAGAGGAATCTTTCATAAGTCTGAAAATTTGACTGTTTGAATTTGGTATAAATAAAACCTGTATCAGGTGTAGAGCGACGCGGGCGCTCCGTGGGGCCCCAGGCGTCCGCGTCAACGCTTTGAGCTATTAATTGAACGCACCCGACAAATTGACCTTGGCCTTGGCACGGGTTGCCGAATCAGCCGAGGTCGACTACGATTGAGAGCGTCCGGATCACACAGCCTATATGTCATACTTGCTTATTCACGCCAATAATACATGTATACGAACCATTATAATTTTATGTTATTAGTTCTATAAGTGGCATATCGTTCCAAAATACAAAAATATTAACAAGTGCATGTATCTAATATGCTTTCAAAGAATTCCATGTGGTTTGAAAATTCGCTGAAAATTGTATTCCTATGTTGGGCTTGGTTGGATGGATGTACCTATGTAGATTATTGAACATACCTAACATTTATTTTTCGAATGGCTACTAAGGTTAATTTACCTATTGTAAAGCTATGTTTCTCAATTTAATTTCAAACTTTCAAAGTTCAAACAGCAGCGCCATTGATTCCTATACGTTACTTGGCAACGCTAATTTATTCATATTATATCACAATTAAATATCAAGAGAAGGAAAACAATCAAAACTTCACCTAATATTGTGAGTGACGAGGGGCGGATGAGTACACGGTGCGCGGGCGCCGTGTCGTCGACGGGCGCCGCAACAGCCCACCCGGGGTTATTGACTCGCACTGACCTCGCACTGCTTCGGAAAAACTCGCTATAGCTCGGCACTCTTCGACAATTCTTAGAACATGCGCACTTTTGGGTTTATGATAAATTATACAACAAAATAAAATTCAAAAGGGTTCAATAATAAGAATTAATAAGGCGGTACCAATTAACCCTTTTTCGCAAATGTAATTATTTGACAAAATAATTTTCATTAATCATCTGACAGCTCCGTTCCGTTAGTACATAAAATAAAATGGAATTATATTATGTAAATCATTTTCAGCGTAAATCATAATGGGATGTATCTGCAAACTGAAACTGTGTATACAAGAGCTATAAGAAATTAAAAACTTCGTCACGTTTCGATTGTCAGAATGGTAACAAATAACAATAATAGCACGTATTGGTTGGTTCGAATTTCCGATGCGCACGGGCATGTTCGCCGCCTCAGCAAGGCCTTGACCGCGCTCGATGTCCGCTGTAAGCATTCAAGTTTCGGGCTCCGTCCGCCCGAATTGCCAACGAAGCTCCTCGTGATATCGCACAACTTTCCGTTCGTATCCAGTCCGCTAGCCTCCGATTACCATGATATTGCGTCTTTATTTTTTATGTTTACCTACAGATCACATGGAACTGGATACGGTTTATTAATACCTAGCTAATATAGGTACCTACATCTATACAATTTCGCATTTAACTACCTAACCGCGATATTTCTTGAAAACCTTGACCTGAACCTGATACCACGCAATTAAAAACGTAACAAAATTTTTTGACGAGCACATTTCATAATAATCTGATTAGGTAGATCAATTGCGTATTACGCGCGTTTTGTGAGAGTTGCGTAGTAGGATTTATGTATAAATAATAAACCATGTTACAGAACACCAGTCTAACATAAGCTTTTCTACTGTGTTATAGACAGAAAACTAAGAATATACAGTTAAGAAAATGCGCATCAGTTCTTTTTATAATGAATTGATGTTACATTAGTTTACATGCGTGTATCTTTACTGTGGTCATTACTTCTTCTTCTGAGACTAAATATAATGGGCATCACGAAGTTCATAAATCCCATTAGTCCTGCTGTGGTCGACAGCACGCTCGCTATTGTCATTTCTTTCGAACCCTTCGTCGCGATAAGGCCGCCAGCCCTAGTACGCCTCAGCCCCAATATTGTATTTATATTAACATTTTTATTGACATAACAAGTTACGTTATAACCTTGAAAAGATTAACCTATTTATAATCTATAAACTTATTAAAATTGCAACATTTGAAATTTTAATTTTGATTTTTAATTTTTAATCTTTAAAACTAATAAATGCGGCAATTCTTTTTTTTTCTCGAGATAGCATTTTGTTCCCCCTGGAACCAGTAAAATTTCGGGTTATTTGCTAAGGTGACCCTCTACTATATTTTTTTCAAAAAAGGTAAGTAAGTCTGAAATCCAAACTAAGCCGAGCTTGTACTAGGGAACCGATAACTGATGATACGACAAACCCTTAAAATAGGTACTCGGAAATACAGAATATTAAATATAACTATTTTAACTACCATATAAAAGCATAGAGTTAGCCGGCAAGGCGGCCTGAACTGGACATACTTAAATTATGCTATATTTATGCCAGCAAGCGCTAGTGAAACTGCGAGGCGTAAGCTAGAGCTATAAAAAATAATGTTGCCAACGCAAGCGGCCTAGAATAATCCGGAAGTGAAAAAAATTGAATCCATAAATTGCAAGCAGCATGCAACTTTTTGTTATTTCGTTAAAAAATTGCATCCAATCAAGCAAGATTGTTGATCTCATCAACTGCGGTCACAATGAACAATACAAACGAAACTATACATGTGGCTACCGACTGACGAGCCAAAAAAAATTTTATGTCCACACTTTATTTTGAATTTTACGTATGAGATTATACGACCCAGTTTATTTCGTAGAGGCGGGCTACGAAATTTGATATTCGCACCCCGATATTAAAAGTGAGGGCAGCGGAAGGAAATAAAAAACCGGGTTCCTATTCACTTTCTCAGTTTAATCGTCGTACACATGGCATATGGTTTTGAGTTTTATTTTAATTCAATTTATATAAGACAGTGTAGAAATGTTTATAAAATTACTAACCGTGAAATATCGAGATCTTGAATTTTGAAAACATTATCTCATTTTTCATTGCACTAAGTCAAGATAACAATAGGTGATTATCTAATGTTTACATTGTACATAGGTATTGTAACATAGAGACAAGGAGGTTTTAAAGTTATACATAATTTTAAACAAACATGAACAACCATTGATGTAATACTGTGGATAACATAAAAATGTTTTTTTTTGCCAAGATGAGAATTTTAAATCTTTTGCCACAGTAAATACAGTAAATAATCAAATTATTACAATATAAATGTAATATTAACTTGAGCGACTAAAATGTTACGAAATCGTATTTAGGTAGAGTCATATAGTAAGAATATTCTATGGGTAGAGTTCATCTTTAGTATTTTTTTTAGTTTTTCTGCACATAAGGATATAAACCTTTTGAAATGCTTCCTTTTTTATAAAAGGGAAAGTATTGAAGCGAAATAATGGCAACAAAAAGTGTAAATACAGCCTGAAGAGCGAACACCTTTCGGTCATATGTCGGTGCAACCCTTGCCGACATTATGAATTTTTTGACGGCAAAAAATATTTGGATTTTTTTAGACACACGTGTATTTTTTGTTTTTATTATGAACAGATACGAAATGAAATCACATTTGTTCGTTGCGCATTGTATGCAGGCGATTTTACAATAGTAACTAGTGCTGGCTAAAGAATGCTTTTTTTAACACTAGGGTGGCAAGGTACGGCCACCGACTACGGAGGACATATTCTCGCTAACAAAAAACTGTGTCTATGGGGTCGGCCACCTCTCACGCACACCTTAGTTGGCTATTCCGCGGGAAATTAGACTCTGTCGCCGTTTACACAGAGTCGATTACTCGCCCTCAACTAATGTGTGAATGTGTGCGTGCCGGCTTGTACGTACAGCGTGGTGGCCGACTCGAGTGACACAGTTTTTTGTTAGCGAGAATATATCCGACTTTTTTTAATATCTGTGGGTACGGCCCGCCTGATGGTAAGTGTTATAATAATTGTAACACCAGGAGTAGGCATTACTCGCCCGTTATCAACTCAAGCCGTCCTAGGCGCCTAGCTAGGGGGCTAGGCTAGCTACTAAAATAACCTTGCCTACCTAATAATATAACAAAGTGGGATTATATCTAATGTGTACCTTCCTATATTTTTAGGGACTTTCTGAACCAAAAATTTAAAAAAGGAATCCATCCATGGTGCCACCACTCCGTCCGTCTGTCTGTCCCTGTGCCACAACTGATACTTCCTTCACAAATAAACTTAGTTTTATCCGGTCCGGTTTTTAACTGTGTATATTTATATCCTAGGAAGGTCGGAACACTTGGTGTGCGAGCCAGACTTAGATTCGCTCTTGGCCAGCTTAATTTTTTACCTAATGTTTAGAAATTGCAACTTTACGATATATATGCTATGTAAAAAAGTAACACGTTTCATAATAATATTAGAACTATTGGTGTTGGTACTTATGTACGTTTTCTATATCACATAGCGTTTGCGCGCCGGGTAGCGGCCTTGACCGGCCTGCGCCAAAATTTCCAGGTCGTTCACCCACCGCGACGCCCACTGCCACTCGTTTTATCTCGCATAAATAACTACTCATGCAAACAAATGAGTACTCAAATTGATATGGAAACAAGGTTGAAGATACCAAAGCAGTTTTATATGACACAATGTTATATAAAGTCGTGTTTATGTACCTATTGTTGAAAGAAACTTATTTATCAATAACAAGTAGGTAGATAGGTGCTTACTAGGTGTTATGCGAAGTTCATACTGAAAATGTCTGAATGTGACTTTTCATTTTCATGGGCTTGTTTTCAAGGCACACAACGTGACAAAAAGGTATGATATTCAGGTACAGGCACAGGGTAAAGGGTAATTTGAAAAGGGGTAGGCTACATTACCTTCATAGGTGTGGTGCCTTGATCTATTCTATACTAATAAATATATAATAAAGCGGGAGAGATTTTTTTGTTTGTTTAAACGGGTTATCCTCTGGATAATAAAACTACCAGTCGGATTCGAAAAAATCTTTTACTAATAGGAAGCTACATAAACATACATAAACTTTGGTAGAAGCACAGTAGTTTAATCCTCTGTGGTAGGTAGGAGCATGTAGGTAGGAGGTAGCCCAAGTACCTACCTGCTACCTAGGTAGGTACCAAAGACTTGGAAAATGTTGTTGAGGGAAAAATGTTTTTACACTTTCTACAGCCTCTTAAATTTTATTTACTCACGAATATGGAAATCTTGAAGGGAATGGTGAAGAGATTTATCATCAAGTTAGGTAGAAAATTATTTTGATTGATTTGGATACCTAGCTATGTCTATGGGTTTACCCTGCGTAAACCTAACCTATAGAAAGGCTACATATTTGAGGAAATACATTTTTGAACGTCCCGGAAGTGTAGTGTAGAGACATCACTAGCTAGGTAGGTTGGAGGGAAGCAGGCAAGCAGGCCGAGGCAGCGGGTCACTCCGTCACGCGGCGACCTACACAGCGCTCGCTTGCCATCCATTAGCTCGATTTCGTGTTCAAGTTCACTCGCGTTCCATCACCAAAAATATTTTCGTAGTGTGACGCAACCGGCAGCGGCTTCGTCCCACTCGAACGCTCGGACGGTTCTCTGTCGGTGCCGCTCTCGCACGACCTTGGCCGCGGTGAGCCGCAAGGTTCGGGTCTTCGAACTCGAGTTGGAAGCGCGGGGATGCGGGGTGCGGAGCTGACAGCCCTCCAATCGCTCGCCGCGCACGTCTGCGCGTGCTCGTGATTGGTCCGCCGTCAGCGCGGCAATGACCTCGGAGACCGGAGTTCGAAGCGCGCCGATCCTCGCTTCGAAGCGCAGACCGACAGACTTCGCCGGCCGATAGAGGCGAATATTGCTTGGCGAGGCTCGCTACATCGTCGAACCGATTGTATCGCATAGAGCGCTGATCTTTTTGCAGACTTTCACTCTTAAGGGGAAACTCGCGCGGCTACGAGCAGGAGCGCGCGCGACAATCGCTCAGTTCGTCGATCGAGCTCGAGTGAAACGCACGCGGCGCGTTCAGGCGGTGACAGTATCGCGAGACGAGCGACCTTCATCCCTCACGAGACGTGCCGACCGCTCGATTGCATGGCTCATGCACTCCTGTCCCATATTCAGTGATAAAGCGCGCAGGACGTTTTTTTCTCCGTGACAGCAACTTCGATGTGTTTTACGTGTAGTGCGGTGTGGGGGAGGACAAATAAATAGTTTTAGGCCTATATGACTTTAGTGATGTCTCCGGACAGCAGCTACGGGCGCTACGATGCGCCGACACCACCTGCTGATTGTAATATTTTGATGAGCTCAGCGCAAAAGGAACGGGAACCAGAACTACATATAGGTAGGGTTATCTATCATATCAAAAACATTGATTGTTTACATTAACTTATTACTTAACCTCCGAATCAGGTAATGTAAACAATCTGTTTTTTGTTGACTTAGTTACTAATTTAAGTAATACTTAACTATTGAAGCCTTTACTTATTAGGTAAAGTCCTACTCTATATAATATTTTTATTATAAATTCTATAAAGATATAGGGTTACTTATGTATTTACCTATTGTGTGTGACTCATTGATAACGATTTTAATTGGATTTAATAATAGCTACATAAATATTGTATTATCTGTTATGTTACTTCCAAGAAAAAGTTATAACTTTCATGTTCCTTTAACATACAAATAATTATTGGTAATGTTATAGCATATTAGCGTTATGCTATCTATGCTAGTAGCGTATTAGCGTTGAACAAACTGCGATATTAGGATATTAAGACCTGTCTAATATTATGGGAGAATAGCGCTCTTGGTTATCTAATCATATAATCCATTGGGTATTAGGTAGGTACATTCCCCATCGGTTCTGTGGACTTTCAGATCTACCTGCTACTTGGGAATGTAATACCTTATTAATAAAAAATATCTATTGATATCGTGAAAAATCTAATTTATATTTCAACTGTGATTTTACAGGATACTCGAGAGGTTGAGTTAAAACAAGAGGAAAATAACATTATCTTAAGCTTGGTACATTTTATTTTCTTCGTTTGGTTTAATATTAGTAGGATTAGATAAACAAATATAGAGGGAATATTTCAACAGGCACCAGAATCTGGGCTTTCCATTAAAATATTATCTAAGTAGCGGCAATTGAGATATTTTCTCTAATCTACAATTTATGCCGAATTAAATATAAAATTATTATTTTACCAGAGCTGTGATACCTAAGTACCTACTACCTACATAAATTATATAATAATACTTACTTTTATTATTATCTTGATTAATGGTTTCGCATTACTTTCTCACTGGATAGGTTAATAATAGATTCAATGATAACAAAATATAATTTACTAAAATTGTCAACACCCGTGAACAAACCGAATATTTGATTGATGAAGGATTAGCATTCGGAAGGGTTCAGCGAAAAACAATTAATATAGTATTGTGCAAAATATGTTCGACTCTTCAAAGGTAACCCCCTGCGCCAAATCGATAGGGCTCAATAGGACCCTGCTGGGAGCCCTTATTGATTGTTATAACGTTCGATTCCTAATGATCTTGAAGATCGTTACGCGCTTTATCGATTGCTTTGATGGATACTTTCGCATTTTCCCATGAAATGTGTGCTCAAATTGAACAAAGAGTTGACTTCCGTTCTACTGATTCAGTATCCTAACAACCTATGGGAATATTAATTTAAATTAACAAATAGCGAATGATGTAATGTAAAACAAAATAAGTGTAAACCGCGTACTATGCAGATTCCACGTGGCACTGGCGATGGCCGGCCGCCTCACTCACCTTACCACTTTTACTTTTCCCTCAATAAACTCAGCTCTGTGCGATCATTTTAAGTTATGGCTGCATACTTTATTTCATGAATATGAGCGATTCATTGTCGAGTAATGCATCAGACTCACCAAAATTGTAATAGGTTACTTAGCCTTCTTATATGATAGATTTGTCACGACATACGTCTTATTTGCTGATGCATACCCAGGCATTGCCTATCTAATTGTATTCTCGTACATAATTTTACGGATAGACGTGATAAATTATGAGGAAAGAGTCGATTGTACGTGATTTTCACGATTCTCTGAAGTAAAATATTTACAAACAAACATAGCCATGACACAGATCCAGATCGGGCGATAGGTATGGGGCTGGGCACGCACAGGTAGGTTTGGGTAGTGTTTTGCATTGCACGGTCCGGTCGGTAGAACGGTGGCTGAGTGGGGCGAACGAGCGCGAGCACCAGCATTCGCGTTACGTTACGTGGATGCAAGACTTTCTCGCGCTTTCCTCGCCTTTTAATTGACGTAACAAACGAGCGACTCTCACACGCGCCGTTAAGAAAAACGCGCATGTTGCATCACACGAGGAGAAATGGCTGCACGCTACTTACTGACTGTTGCAACTGCACCGGTTACGTCGCGGCGCTTTCCCTGCTCTATTGTGATCCCCACCTCAGCATGCATAAGTACGCCACCACGCGCTATCGAAAGTGTTGCTCGAGATGAGACCGAAATTACTGCGTCCAAGTCGCCATACGCCGCATCTACTAAAAGAAAGTAACACTATAGAAAGCGACGATGGGTTCGAACGTCGACCCCGTTGAGTGTTGCGCGCCAGAAATAGAAAGTTCCGTCCAAAAAGCTCGGCGAGGTTACTCCCTTAACAAATAAACAAATAGGTAGCTGCATGAGGAAAGTGAGAGCAGTCAGGGGCGCCGCTAGAACCAGTTTCCCGACATGCCGGCCGACCGGGGTCCCCGACTACCTCCCGACGCTTTACGTCTGTATCCCACACACATCCTTCCTACTCCACTCCGTGAGTCAGGCTCACTCACACCTGTTGTTGCTGCGAGCCTTGTCTATGACCTACTAACAAATTACAACAATCGTTAAGGTTTCTTAATTATAAGTTTCTCTATTTTATTAGAGATAACGATTTAATACTATATTCAATTATACATATGGTAAATAACGCGTGATAACAGAGTAAGACTAATATAATAAATAGCGTAACAGTAAAGTGCTATTTTGGTTATGTTAGGAACAAACATTCCTAATTATATAGATTAATTATTCGAACAATAGGTAGGTAGGTATTTGGTGTTTGTGCGATGAGGTCGTTGACTTTAACCAACTAGAGTAGAGACACTCGGCACTTTCTAAAATAACTATTCAGTGTCACCTTGACGCACGCAACATGATACGGTTGCGTCACTGATTTCATTAGCGATAGGTTATAGTGATTTGTTTTAAATACCTGCATGATGCAGGTTAAATGTGTTGGCACCTACATACACTAGGTAGGAATAGGTAGGCTAGGTGCCCTAACTATTAATATATTTATAATTAATTACATTTTTGTACAAGCTATTCTCAATTAGGTATATTTATTTAAGTTACTTAATGACATGTAAATCTGTATTTCATGTGCACGAAACTGGAACACAATATAAGGAGATTATCGACTTTTTAGGGTTTTTGGTTTTTTCGTAGAGACACCTACCTACCACTACCACATCAGTTACGTTACGTAACGATAAGTTCAAGAGACTGAGATGCACTGCACGTGTATAAATAAATGGCCGATTTGGGCCCGACTGACAGTGCTACAAAATATTTCTATAATTTACTATATTAGTCATTTTCTTATATAATGCGCATATGTATTCTAAAATTTTATGCAATTCGCCCAATCAATGTGCAAGAATTTGAAGTAATAGTATAGGTAGGTATGTATGTATGATATAAGCTTACTTTTGTTTATGTTCGTTCTGCAAAGGTGGCGCAAGGTCACGATAACGGCCGCCTCACGTGTACCGGCGCGCATGTTTGTTATACATGCCCACCCCACGACCGAACACACAACTCAGGATGTTTGGCACGCGCTAACGAGCACCGTAATCTTGCATTGCCAATTCAATTTCAACAATTTCATGTCTTTTGTTGCAGAGTTCGATGGTACGACGGTATTATGCCGTGTCTGCGGTGATAAAGCCAGTGGATTTCACTACGGCGTGCATTCCTGTGAGGGCTGCAAGGTGAGTTTCTTTACTGTTACATACCTAATTGTTGAACCTCTTGTTATGTCGTCTGTCCCAAAATGCTCACCATCACGTTTTTAATATCTTAAAATTTGTTATTAGTTATAAATCGTTACTCGCTATCACCACTCTTATCAATGCGCTACCAAACTTGAAATAAAATTACGCTTCTGGGTCGAATATTATTTTCGAGTGGGCACTTAATCAAGACACGCATGCGGGTAGTCTGGCTCGGCATGCCGAAGCAGGAAATATCTGTGCGGGTGACAGACACAGGCTGGCCCTCCGTTACCGCTCCCTCGAGCGAGCTCTCGTCTCATACAATGCATGCAAGTGCCAGTGAGCACAACACCACTATCAAGGTCGCGACACGCGGAAGACAATCTCTGTGCATTAAGTGAATAAAGCCCGACTAGGTGACCTTATTTACTTACAAGATGTAAATCCAATTTGTGTCCGCATCGTTCCTCGTAAACTAAATAAACAAATCATTGATACATAAATAGAAACGTCGCCGTCGTGTGAATTTGTTTCATCAAAAGCGGTTTTAGATCGGTTTACCTGCTGGCCTTGGTTGGCTCGGTCAGGCAGACCCTTGCGCCCTAATTCTTTTTTTTTACCGTAGATACCTGTCCCGGAACAATTCCATGGGAACGAGCCGACATATCAAAATCTTTGATCCCAGACAAACTTCACATTGTGCAATGTTCGGGGTCAGCTTTATTTAATGGAATAGGTTAAATGGTATTTAGTCTTTGTATTTCAGAGCGTGATAGATAACGGCAATATAAAATATATTGCCATTATTTTACTTATTTCTTCAAGCTATTTCACGTATTATGATAATATATTTTATAATCTCGAGAAGTAATTAACCTAACATGTCTCCATCATTGTTGTTTTTTTATAAATATCGTGACCGTTTACCTTGATCTATTACCTCATTCCGAATGGGAGTCCGAAATTGGAAAAATAGGAGCCATTAAACTCAGTAGATCTAATCGGTTCTACATCCAAATAGGAATTGCAATCGAGCAGCTCTGAAGAAACCAGACTGTTTGAAAAACTGACAAAAATAAGATGGTAGAGCTCTCATCATTTTGATCTACTATTGTTTGCGATACCCTTCGTTCCCTTTTTCTTTAGTATCTCGTAAATCGTTTAAGCCCTCTCCGCTCGGTTTTAGAAATAATGATGAAGATGACCAATATGGTCACGGAATGGTCACTTAACGAGATTATTAAGGTAACTGGAAAATGTATTAGTGGATTATTTATTACGTTATAACAAATACGTGTTCTCAAAACAATAATATCGATTGGATGAAATAAGGCAGATGATTTGATGAAAATAAAATGATAGAAATAAAACCGAAAACAGGTCGTCGTCCTTACCAGATCCAAATAAGAGTAACGTTCTAATTTGGGCTAAGGTCAAATATTCAAGCGAGACTTTATGTGCTGAACCAAGGGGAAATTGAGTACGGTTCTATGTTTATATAAAGTCTTAATAAAAATAAAATAAAATTAAAGTATTTGAAAGAATGGACACAAGATTATTGCTCCTTATGGCTGAAAGAACATTATTTACTCACTAATATAAATTAAACGTGTTAGAATCACGTGCTTCTAACAAAAAAGGTTAATAGCGAAAGTAGTTAATTACGTGATTGCACGTTCAAGAGCAATGCAGTGGACTCTAATTACTTCCTCATACGTGCATACCTACTACCTTAAAGAAAATAATACCTACTTACTAGTTGTAACTATAAACGACTATACCTAATATCATAACCTAACTACCATAGAAAAGAGTCACTGTCACGATTATGAAATCGTGTATATTTTTATCCCTAACCTATCATTGCTAATAAATACTACTTGTAAGTTGCTTTACATATTTTATAAACTCAACTTCTTTTGTACTTATACTAGGTACACCTCTTTTATTTGGCATATTAAAATGTAAGAGTCACCTTGTTAATGTCAACCCTTCGATGATATTTGCGACCGTGAAAGTGCTCGCGTTGCATGAAAGCAGACTGTATAGAAGTGCAAGTAAATGGTAACTGGTTTACACGCTGTGAGTTAAAGTAGGCGGTCTGTTGGACAAAGCGTGTCCTTCATTCGGTCCGCGGATGTCTGGTGCATTGTGCAGCGCTGAACGAGACTATAATGGTTCGATGGAACATTGGCGGCTGCAGCTCGACCCCTCGCCAGACCAGTTGTCCTTCACTGCTCTGGGTCACCTCAATCACATGTTTTAGAAAAAGGTGCTTATATTGAAATTACTGAACAAATTATCTTAAACTATTTAAAGGGCACGTAAAATAATCACGCATTATGTAGTGCTGTTGCTTAAATGTTGATCGAGCAGATAGCTTGTTAGATATATTTCGTGATTCCGATATTATAGTCGGTAATATTGGATTTACCAACTGCCCTTAAATTATTTAATTCTAATAAGCAATCTCAACACCTACTGCTAGAAGTGTGTGTTGTTTGTTAATTTGATGAATTTATTTTAATATTGACAAACTTCATACTAGGCTATGATATAAATCTCATACAAACAAAAGTTATAATAGTTTCTACAATATGTCATAATCGGAACAAGGTAATAAACATTAACATTGTAGGTACTCTAAGCGCCAACTAGCGGATTTCGCAAGAAACACATTACGATAAGTTCTGCTACTCGTCACTAGATGGCGTTACATCAACATTCAATAGTGCTGCTGCCGCCGTGCTATGTGGCAATAAACGAAAACCGTTTGAATGAATGACGTGCGCTCGTAAAAATATATGAGGTATGGATGCGGCATTCGTTCGACCGTACCCATCGATGTCAATGAACTCGTAATTATTATAACTTCTTTATAATTAAATTAGGTTATAATTTTATCAAAATACAAATAATTGCGGTAGTGGGAACTCGTTTTACTTTAATAGAGGCTAACAGTAATTTTATTAATACATGACGATTTAGGTTTTGGCGTATGATGTTGTCGAACTAAAAAAAAATTAAAACCATGAATTAAAATTAAAAAATTAAATCAAAAAAAATATTAATATTATTAAAATCAATGTTTCTAAATATTTATCCAATATAATAGCGTAATGCTTTATATGTTATAAAGCATTAAGTACATAAAATGTACAATATGTGCAGGCTATACTGTAGGTTAGGTACAATAATGTGTAGTTTTCACGGTAGAACGTTTAAAGAGTTCTTTGTTCTCGTTGTTGACCGACATAATTTCAGTGTATTGTGGGTCGCTTATTTTTTCGGCACCAATCTGTGGTGCAGGGCGAGCGGGCGTCGACCTCGCTCGCTAGCGCCTCACGCCCGCCCGGGCCCGGGCGCCCCGCGCGCGCTGCCTCTCTTCACCGTAAACAACTTTTACGGACAACGAATGTACGCGCAACGTGAACGTAACCTACATTATTTTTGAACTGTCAGCTTAAAAGTTCGTTGATCCCAGAGCGGTCATATTTTTATTGGGAACATCGCGCGCTGAGTGTTGCGTTTACGTTTATGATTTCCTGTTCAACGCATTTGTTTATCGAACTTGACTCACCTCATTAATACACATCAACATTCAGTAACTATATCAATTTTTTACATAAAGTTTTAACAAAAGATAGTTACTTTTAACTACTTCTTTTATTTACATTTGCTACTCAAAATAAAATGAATATCTATGTCAACCGAGATATGAACAGATAAGAACAATACCAAATATATTAAATTACCCTTTTTGAATGTTTTTGTATTTATAAACACCTCTGTAAACGACAAAAGCGAATATCCAATGGCAACACGTTAGGCAGACTGAACATAGAAATATTACATAAATAAATATCATAATGGAGGTATCTATCTATCTCCTACAAACAAATTATAGATTCGTATAACGTAGGTTATAAAAATAAATTCACGATAATGTACGTGCACGGTGATTCACATTCCCTATATGATTCAGCAGCTTTATGTGATATCGAGTAAACATCTGTATACGCACGTAGAATGGACTATTAACTTCTCAGACGAGGTTGGTCGCCGTTCGCTTCCTCTGAAATACTATAGTGAAGCGATGCGTCAGCATGTTTTTAGTTTGAATCGGTGCTCTGTGGAGTCGAATGTCGATGTCCGCAACACCGTTAGCCGCCGCCGACCGTATCGTCGTCGTACCTACGCGTCGTGAAAGCTTTCCTCCGCTTCTTAATAACTAACTTTACGTACACATATCTTTTATACCATAGCCAAATAAATACTAACCCCTTTTTTATTCATAATCGCTTTTTCCTCCGTCTCACTATTTCGATCACCAAATGTCACATGTCAGATATATTCGGAATTTTAGCTAATCACCGTTTGATAACTTTATTATGAATAAGGGGGTAATAAAATATGTTTTAATTATTTTGTCGAGGCATCGCGTGTCGGTCCATTTTAATTATTAATTTAATCCTCTGAATCTTTGATGATCCACGCGGGCGAGGAAAACAATAGAAATCTATTGTAATTTTTTAACCGCAAGTCAGGGCATTAAAAGCTATCAATTTTAACACAATACCTATGCAGTAATCTAGGTATTAGTTAAGCAATATGTATTACACATTTCTTTCGACTTTGTAAAAAAAAAATTCAAGTATTATTAAAAGTATGTCAATGTAACGTTAACGACAAAATGCAGATCGCTTATCGTGGTGGCAGCGCGCGGGCATAGCGGGGCAGCCGGCGCAGGCGGAGCAGTGCCGAAGCAACGGAGCTATTATGTCGAAAACTATAGCTACATGGATGATGAGTGTGACCTACATTTCACTGACGAAACATATAACGCTTTACGCTATCCATTTATTTATGTCCTACTCATTTAAATATTCGCCTGAGTGACTCATCACTGCATAGCATACCTAAGTACCTATATGAGAGAGAACTCGTAACGCGGACATATTGCATGACTCTCTGCAAATACACAATATCAATTTATGTACGTCATTTAGGTATTTACTCTGTAATCATTAAAGTCGCAGCCAGCTATTTATAATTATTTAAAAATAATTATGTTTTTTTTATTATTTTTATTTGATATTCCTTTGGAACAAAAGAATATGTTCCTAGTTAGTATGTCAAAATATTGATGGAAATAAGCTTATATAAAAAAAGATCACACTTCTTATGTAAAATATAATATGCATAGGAATCCACAAGACAGAATTATTTAAGTAGCTAGTACATGTGTGTGTAGGTAGGAAGGTGGTATATGTATACACATACGTAACAAACGCTCTACGTAATAGGTACTTACCAACTGAGTCATTCACATTATCAACATGACCCAAAAATAAATGAACTACAAACGATTTAGTAGAATCAATACATACCGGATACAAATAGAATATGTATTTTTTTAGAACTCGAAAGGAAGTCACCGTGTTAATTATTCAGCGGTCGTTGACTTTAGAGATTATTTAATTTTAGTTATGGGAGAATATTAAGGTACAAATAATTAGATACATATTTCGATCTGCATATATCAAACCCTCAACCAAAAATAACCGTTATCCTATTTACCAGAATTACACATAGTAGTAGTTTGTAAACCATATTATTTCTTTGATATTTATTATAGTCATTTACGGTAGAGGTGTTGGTGTGGCGCGAGTTAGGCAGAGGTTTTGTTTTCGCGGCAGGGGGTCAACGACCGCACGGCCGGTCACTGCCCGCGTTGCGACCAATTATGGGCCACTCGCACAGCGCACAATGGATCGATGGCAGCGCGAAATTGGGCCACCGACCCGTACGCCCCGCGCCCCGTGCCCGCGCGCTCCCTGCGGAGGCCGTCCACAGCCGTACAGCCTCCGTACTTATACCACAGAATTAAGTAATAGCAAGTACATTTTATATTTCTCGTTGCTGAACTTATCATAACTTATTTTTTTTTTATATGAAGTTTCCACTAAAAATAATGCGACTTCTATAGAAAATAGGTCGGTAGGTTACGTAGTTATAAATGTAATGTAATATCAAGAAAACAGTCAAACAATGGTAATAATATACCTACTTATTTTAGCTCATGTTATTATAAAATAATGGTTACGCGGATAAAATCGATTTTATTTCATTGCCCAATAAAAACGCTTACAAATGAATGCCTAAAATGACAAGGGGAAAACACAATATTAAGTAGATGTATTGCTACTGGTATTCGTTATAATTATTTTGATGAGCCTTAAAATAATATTTGATACATTTGTAATATTTTCTTACGAATAAAAAATATAAAGTGAAGGGTTTCGATTCGATAGTTAAATTGAATCACTGCAGCCCCTGAAGGAGCGCGCGCGCATTGAGGTAGGCCGTGACGCGTACTTGACGTCACCGGGTATAGTGCCGGTCGACGACCTGAGCAGGCTGTGCCCTAGCTCCCGGGCGACGGAGGGTGCGGAGGGGAGTGTCGGTGGTTGTGCAATCGAGCGGTCGACGACCCGGGGTGAACGGCCGCGCGCCGCGACGCCCGCCGGGATGCGCCCGGCCTATATCCGGCGCACCGGTGCAGCGGCAGCAGCGCATTCTAGAGCGACGTGGACCGTTAGGAGCGCGAGAGGGGGCCGAGAGCGGGTACCGGGGGCACTCTCACTTTCTCGGGTGGGTCGGCGGCCGGCAAGTAGGTCGCGCGGGTAACTGTGCGCGGCGCGTCGCAGCGCCCGCACAGTCCGTAGTCAGCCGCCATTCGTATCGGTGCAGTGCGCGAAACCCTTGTTGCACAGTACAGTCACGTCATTGGTAGCGAAGAGAGTGGTGGTGCTTGTGGCGAGTGTGTGCTAGTGAATGGTGCGTACCATGTCGTGCGGCGCAGAACTGCGCGAGCGACATTCGGTGCTGGTGAGCATGCTGGAGGCGCGTCGCGAGTCTAGCGACTCGGGTTGCTCCAGTGACGACAACTCCGACGCTGAACGCGACTCTAATTGCCACTGTGATCCTCAGGGCTTCTTCCGGCGTTCCATACAACAGAAGATCCAGTACAGGCCCTGCACGAAAAATCAACAGTGCTCCATCCTTAGAATTAACAGAAATCGGTGCCAATATTGCCGATTGAAAAAATGCATCGCCGTTGGCATGAGCAGAGATGGTGAGTTAATTTTTACTAACTTTTTGAGTGAAAAAAAAATACTTAGGTACACATGGCTACACATCAAGCTATACATTTCCAATATAAGCTGATCTCGCATTGTATAGGATTTCCGTACAATGAGAGTTCAGCTTATATTGGAAATGTATAGCTTGATGTGTAGCCGTGCGTACCTACTTAGTTAACAGAAAAAAGCTAATAATTAAATGCGAAAAAAACATATAATATGTTATTTTTTTGTTGCTGTTTTAAATTTAATTAGTATTCCTCATTTATTACCGATTTTATTGTGATCGGGCAAAATGTATAATTTTCCGAATTGCAGCATAAACAAAAAAATAACATTTATAAAATTTATTTATTTACTTTTGAAAAAAGTTCAAATGTGGCTTAAATATAGATATATTAATTGTAGTGCATGAACTCTCATACATCGGGTTGCAGTTGCAATACACGCAATTAGCACAGGAAGGTCGTTTGTGCGCCTCTCGATGCATGCGCCATGTCCAAGTGGGACGCGGCATGCACGCGTGCTGCTCCGCGAACAGATCCTATTTCGCAGAGCATGCGGGGCGGGGGGCGCGGGGGACAAATGGTCGCGGTGTGGGAGGTCGGTTATGCAAGCGCGGGTGAGCGCACGCTAAGCGGGTCGACGCCCGCGCCACAGCAGCGCCGCGTGGCTCTGCTCCGCTCATTGCGACACTCGCTTACTAAAGCCGCGCACGCGGTGAAAGCAGAGAAAGGCACATTTCGTAAGCGCGAGAGTGAAATTTATATTTTCACTTTCTTAATGCAAGTTTGTTGACCTCACATAGAGCTAGTTTCCCCTGGCTATTGTATGTGGTGAATTATTTATTTTAATTATTGGAACAATAAGTGGAACGCAGTTTGTTTAAATAATGTGAAATCTGTTTACTCCAGTAGTTCGACAATAAAAATAATAGAAATTACACCCACCGATAAATACACAAAAAATGTACTGAGAATTAGACGGACCCACATTGCCCCTTACTACGGCTTTAATCCCCTTCGTTGTTAGGCAATACTAATAACCGTTATATATATTATAAAAAGTTATTTATATTTAATTAAATAATAAATAAACAGATAACTTGTTTTGTTTATGTGTAATGAAAAATACAATCAAAAACAGCAACGCGGTTACGCTACTCGATAACAGATGGCGCGCGTTTACGATGCCAGCGCCAGCGACGGTGATTCATGGAACTTCATACATTTATCAAAATTAATCACAATATACACATGAAAAAAATACCTTCATTTTATTCATAATGTTTAGGTTTTTAATAAAACTTCAATATATTAATATTCATTTCTCAAAATCTTAAAAACCGATATTTCAAAATATAAATATTACTACATATATTATGTTAAAAATATAATGAATGTAATACAAATAAAGCTAAAAAATATAAAAATAAATCAATTTAAATCTTATCCCAAAAATCTCGTCCGGTTACGAAAGCTTTTCGTAGTCCGCTACGAAATTTCGTAGCACTTGTAGCTATCTCTATCGCTTAGCTAGCTGTATTTATCTCAACGTCCCGCAAGTTTTCACCTTCTAAGTAGGAGTCTAAGAAAATGTGGTTTTAAAAATTGAGCGGGAAAATTTTTGTATGTCGTATATCTCCATTTTCGAAAGCGTTTTGCACGTCACATCATATTGGCAAGGTTCAAATGATAGGTGGCGCGAGTGCTCGAGAGGGGCTTGTTCGGGTAGGGGAGGGAGAGAAGTTGCGGGGGCAGGGGCCTGCGCGGAGTTTATTGACGGCGCCCCTCCCCGCGCGCCGCGTCCCCCCCTCCGCGTCAAGTTCAAGGTTGGGTCGGCGCGCGCCGCGGCGCAGTGCGAGGGAGTCCGGCCCGCGCACCGGTCGTCAGCCCTCATTGTTATCGCTATGTTAGTACGTCGCTTCGCAGTTCGGCACGAGAACGCGAGACTTGCTCACGGTGACTGCTCCAGTGTACGCCGCTGAATACATCGCGGTGCGCTCAGCTTATACTCGCTCACATTGGATTACTACTGCTACAAATTCGGATTACAGTGTCTGTGCGAATTAATAATTTATTCTACTTGTGCTATGTGTGTGACACTATTAGTGTAAAATTAAATATAGTCATAAACTAACTTATAGTTACCAGTTAAAAGTTATCAGTGGCCATTGGCTGTGAACTAGTTATTAGTGAAAAACTGTAATGGTATCAGAAATGGGAGAAGATTTACCGATCCTCAAGGGGATCCTGAATGGTGTTGTGAAATATCACAATGCACGTATGTATTATTTTAATATTGAATTTAAAAGAAATCCTCCACTTTTCAAAATAAATAAGAATACACTAATCTCGTAGCACAATGCTACGGTGGTACTACGAGACTAGTAGCTTTATTGGGTGTTGAATTTAAAGAGTTTTCAAATGTTTTATTCAATAATTTACTTAAAAATTTAAAACTTACACAATATTTAATCTGATAACTTAAATAATTTTAACACAAAGGCTTATTGTTAGGAAATGATGCGTTTGCTATCTTGGCAGTGCTAATCCAAAGAGACATAACAAACAATATTTAGCTTGATAATATGAAGCATTTATGTATACCTAACTACAATTAACTACATATTTACTTTTTAACGACCAATCGATTAGGCAAAAATCTGGGAATTCTCACATTTTACATAATTTGGAAAAAACGTACCAATTACTGACAAACACTATATTTTTTTTTTCATATTCTGCCTAATAAATCAAACGAAAGCACAAAAATGGATGATAAACAAGCAGTGCGCTACGGATTGATTATAACAATAGACACAAAGAAAATCCAAGTTATAACTAATTAAGTACATAACATTGATTACAAGGAATAAAATAACGCAAACTTTAGTGTTAGTTCTACGAGATATGGTTACTGTTTAAAGTTTATTTATTTTAAAGATATATAAATGTATCGCTGTAATAAAAGAAAATACATTAGTTGTTTTTGAAAAATTGGGGTCGTGCATCTGGTGTGGCCCACATCGTGTGGCGAAAGTCGGGAGAAATGGCGAGAGGGCGCTCTCCGCTTTCGTTTTCAACCGTGAGCTGTGCGCACAAACACTTTCACCGACGCGCGCGCACGAAGGCCATAAGCGGCGCTCCCGCCCCCGGCGCTTACTGCTTTTCGGTCCGTGGCGTGCCTAGTGCGAGAAAGTCGTAACACTTTCAACGTGACCTCGCGGTTCGCGCTTTGTCACTCGTCATTCAAACTAGTTCACTTAACCGCGTCGGGCTCGGTACATTTCTCAGATTTGTTAGGGCTTCCCAGACAAGGGTGGATCGCGGCCGGTACGTACGACGGGCGATGAACTCTACCCTCTCGCCGTCAGCTGCGCGTGCACATGCCTCGCACCCGCAAATACTCGCTCTTTACGACAGCTGCAACCCGATGTATGTTTAGCCACGACCTTGCCCAACGATTCCGTTGTTAGCACTTAGCGACGTGACCTTTTACTATGTTTCAGTTTGTATTCAATTTTGTTTTGTATTGTTACAGCCGTGCGATTTGGGCGTGTCCCGAAACGTGAAAAAGCTCGTATCCTCGCGGCCATGCAACAGTCGTCAACATCGCGAGCGCACGAGCAGGCAGCAGCCGCAGAGTTAGATGATGCGCCACAGTTGTTGGCGCGTGTGGTGCGAGCCCACCTCGACACCTGCGAGTTCACACGCGATCGTGTCGCTGCTATGCGCGCGCGAGCTCGCGATTGTCCCACCTATTCCCAACCAACTTTGGTGAGTATTTCATTCAAAATGTATTTTATATATTATATGTATAGTGTGATAATGCACTAAAATCTAATGTAACTATCAAACGAGATATTAACTTGTTTTTTTGTTTGTTATAGGCTTGCCCTTTAAATCCGGCGCCAGAGCTACAATCAGAAAAAGAATTCTCTCAGCGATTTGCCCACGTTATTCGTGGAGTCATCGACTTCGCTGGGCTCATCCCTGGTTTCCAGCTGCTTACTCAGGATGACAAGTTCACACTGCTCAAGAGTGGTCTTTTCGATGCCCTGTTTGTGCGACTCATCTGCATGTTTGATGCGCCACTCAATAGTATAATCTGTCTCAATGGACAGCTAATGAAACGAGACTCAATTCAAAGTGGTGCCAATGCGAGGTTCCTTGTTGATTCAACCTTCAAATTCGCCGAGCGTATGAATTCCATGAACCTAACAGATGCCGAGATCGGTCTCTTTTGCGCTATAGTACTCATCACGCCGGATAGGCCAGGACTTCGCAACATTGAGTTAGTAGAGAGAATGCACGCGCGACTAAAGTCATGCCTACAAACAGTCGTCGCACAGAACAGGCCTGATAGGCCAGGCTTTTTACGAGAGTTAATGGATACTCTTCCAGACTTACGTACTCTAAGTACGCTTCACACGGAAAAACTTGTCGTTTTTCGGACAGAACACAAAGAATTGTTAAGGCAGCAAATGTGGGGAGAAGAAGAAGGCCTCGTTGGCTGGGCAGATTCCGGTGCGGACGAGTCAGCACGCAGTCCAATCGGATCAGTTTCTAGCAGTGAATCCGGTGAAGTGACCGGTGACTGTGGCACACCCTTGCTGGCTGCAACCCTTGCCGGGCGCAGACGACTCGATTCACGCGGCTCTGTCGATGAGGAAGGTCTCGGTGTGGCACATCTCGCACATAATGGCCTCACTGTCACGCCAGTACGTCCTCCTCCGCGTTATCGCAAGCTCGATTCGCCTACAGATTCTGGTATAGAGTCTGGCAATGAAAAGCACGAGAGAATAGTCGGCCCAGGCTCCGGTTGTTCGAGTCCCCGTTCATCTTTAGAAGAACATAATGAAGACAGGCGGCCACTCGCACCGGCTGATGATATGCCTGTATTGAAACGTGTCTTGCAGGCGCCTCCTTTATACGATACCATCACGCTCATGGACGAGGCATACAAGCCACATAAGAAGTTCCGTGCTATGCGCCGCGATACCGGTGAGGCTGAAGCCCGCCCCGTAAGGCCGACGCCTTCACCGCAGCCCCCGCAGCATCCGCACCCAGGGAGCCCTGCGCACCCGGCTCACTCGCCGCGACCCATGCGCGCTTCGCTCTCGTCCACCCATTCCGTGCTGGCCAAGAGTCTGATGGAGGGCCCACGCATGACCCCCGAGCAGCTGAAACGCACAGATATAATCCAGCAGTACATGCGACGTGGAGAAGCCGGTGCCGCTTCAGAGGGGTGCCCGCTGAGGACAGGTGGACTGCTCGCGTGCTACCGCGGGGCGTCGCCGGCGCCGCAGTCCGTGCTGGCATTACAAGTAGACGTGACGGAGGCGGACGCGCCGCAGCCACTGAACCTTTCCAAGAAGTCGCCCTCGCCGCCGCGCTCCTACATGCCGCAGATGTTAGAAGCGTGAGGCCGGCCCGCGGAGCCGCGTGTCTCCGCCACCCCACCCCGACCTACTTTAAATTAAATAAACTAGTTAATAGTAATCGTTCGCAGATCGTTTTAATATATTATATGTGATAATTTGTTTAGGACGCGTGCGTGCGTGGCCGGTGCCGGACGAGGAGAGCGCAATAGACTGAAAAATAATTTAAGACTATATAAGTGTAATTTATATGCAATGCAGCGCCGGTCGCGGTGTGTTTGTGTGTGTATTGTATGTGCGTATGTGAGCGTGCTCAGTCATTTGTTTGTTAATATAATGACAGGTTGTCGAATTAAAATAAAACAAAATAAAAGTGTAAAAATATTAATGCATTTCATTCACACATATACCCCACAGGATATCCATTTTCCTACCAAATTAAAACAAAAATATAGACTGGCATAGTATCTTGAATAGAGCCTGTTTCTATAAATCATCTTATGTTATCGCAAAGTTCTATAAGAGCCAATAAAAAATATAGTAAGTAAATATCACAGTATCTACAATAATAAGTAGGTAAAATATTATATAAATTCGTACTCATTTTCACAAAAGGCGTAGATAGAGGTTTCAGGACTAAGTACTTATAGAACATCCATATTCACCGAAAATATTCAAGTAGCACTCGATCACCGAGAAAATTTACAAATAAGTATAACGCCATAGTCATATGAAAGAAAAATAAGATATTTTTTTATTCAAAAAGGTCTAGCTCGATTGGCACTGAACCCTTCAAAAGGGCAACACAGCTTAATTTTGATAATATCACAATATCAATAAGGAAAATGTGAAAATATTGACGGGCAGGGCGGTCGACGACCCGCGGGGTGGCATACGCCACCAGACTTGACGTGCGTTTTGCTTGCGCCCACGCACGTGCTCCGCTTCCATGCCAGTTGACCCTACCACTGCTATCAGTTCCGTATTTACAAGGCCGTTTAACTGTTGCTCAATTAAACTTTTCAATTTTAATCATCATCATGATAACAGGCTGAACTGATATTTTAAACTGATCAAAGAATCTTTATGTCTGCATTGCAGGTCACCGATAGGTAATTCAAACTATTACGAAATCGCAAAAAAATATTTACATTGTTTGGTATACAGTGAACAAATATGGCGGGTGAAACTATGATGACGATATGACAACGAAACAAAGCAATTTTAAATTTTCTGTCTCGTGATGCTTGTTTTTATAAACAAGCGTTTTTAATTATATCGCGAGAGACGCGATATAATTAAAAATAGCTCCAGACCGCACCTGACACAGCATAAAGTTTTGTTGGTTTCTTTTAGACATTTTATATAGCTCTAGAATAGGGGTCGAAAACCTTACAAACAGCCTCAACTAAAACTTCCACCTGTATTTTCTAAATCGGTATACTTTCAGAGAGTGATAACAACAACACCTCTTGACAGTAGGTAGGTACTCATGACTTGATGCTTATGACGTCCAATTTATTAGAAGAACTATTAGAATGTAGGTAAATGAAGCGATGGGCTGCAGTCTTTCAAATTCGAACAGCGTCGAATTTTAAGCAAGAGAGCTGTACCTAGTTAACGCTTGATTTAGGTACCTAAAATAATCCACCAAGCTAAAGAAATGCGTAGTTATTCCTTACATTTTGGTAACATTTTATTTGCGATTTATGTTATTTCATAACTTTGTTTAAAAATATGCTAAGGTGCACGTATAATACGACACTAGTCATATTTGCAAGACTGCAGTCTAAATACAGTCTGATAAATGTTGCATCATTATTTTTTTTTATAATTTTTATATCTTTATTGTGAAAAAATATTATGCAGAGCAATTCATATAATAAATCTAAATAACTGCAATAAATAAAAGGTTTCCTATAATTTTTATATTGCATTAGCTCGCGTTATTATTCCCGCGTTCGTTCCAGAGGGAACTATGGGTTTCCTAGGATGAAAAGTATAATTTGCGAGATTTACTTCCTTTATAATTAATACAGTCCAAACAAAATTTTAATTTTTTACTAAAAATTGATAATCCCAGTTATTGCACATTATAAACTATTAAGTTATAATGTTTTAGGTTATATTATGTTCGAGAGATATTTGTGGTGGATGTTATTGACCGGGTGGTGCGCATGGCAATGGCAGGTCGCGCGAGTGCATCGGCGCAGTGCGTCGCGTCGGCCATGCACTTGACTTGCCCGGTAGCGGTGCATCGTCCGCCCGCGTACCGGCAGCGCCACCGACCCTCCTCACTCACCCACCCCGCTTTAATAACCCACATCTCACAGCCTCCACAACACCGCCGCCCCGCCACTCCACTGTGCCAACTACGCATTTCCTCCTTTTGAAACGCCATCTTGTTTCAGCAAATGTCAGGACGAGAAAGTGCTGAAATCCACGTATTTTTGTAGTTAAATTACAGAACTAATAGGTAAGTACAAGTATACTAAAGTATAATAATTAAATTAAGCAATGTATGTTTATAAATATGATGCAAAATAGTATACCGTGTAATATAAGGTACGCAGATATCTTTTTTTTATACTACATAGGTAGCAAACAAGCATACGGCCCGCCTGATCGTAAGCGGTTACCGCAGCCTATGGACACTTGCAACACCTGGGGTGTTACTCACGCGTTGCCGACCCTGCAGAAATCTCTTCACACCCTTTTTGAAGAACCCCATGCTGTACTCCATTGGGAAAACCACGACGAGGAGCTCATTCCACAATCTGAGAGTCCGCGGAAGGAAGAGACCGCACAGTTCGAAACAATTCTGGTTTCACTGTGTGAGGATGGACTCCTCGTCGATGGTGAGAGTTGCGGTGATAGAAGGTAGCCGTGGGCATCATCTTAAACAATTCTTTAGAACACTGTCCGTTGTACAAGCGGTAGAATACACATAAGGAGGCAAAGTCTCTCCTCAGACTGAGGGGCTCTAAACCGCTTGTGAGCTCGGGATCGTCGACAATTCTAGCAGCACGTCGCTGAACCGAGTCTAAAGGCCCAAGCTGGTATCCAGGTGCCCTCGCCCACAGATGTCTATTTTTGTCACTGTGGATAGCCTTCTGTTTTACCATAATCTGAGTGATGAACCTTAGTCACGATGTGGCTCAATTGTCCTCGAATCAATGGCTGCGAAGAGAATAAAAATACTAGAAGGGAACTGGATGTGAATAAGTGGAGCTGCCGTAACATATCTATATGGTAGTTGTTTCATCACAGGTCAACCAACTTGAGGATTGAAACCACACAGTCAGGTATTATAAAGCTCTCTCCTATCGTGCTTTGGTTTTTCACTAAGTTTTCCTTCCTAAAAATCATATTTTCATCATAGGATTTGAACTCACCACTGAGCTATGTCATCGATAATGCACTTACGAAAGATAAAATGTGGTGATATGAAAATGGCTGGTCGCCATAGTACTACAGTTTCCGAGACCTGACATATTATTCAAAGTCAAAGCCATAGAGTTAGAAGCCATTTATTCAATTAAGGCCCTAGTAGAGCATCTATGAAGGTCAAAGCTACTGAAGTTACCACCAGTGCGGAAGTCAACCTTCAACTGAGAAGAACCGGCAAGAAACTCAGCAAGGTTATATTATGTGAACACTTCTACCTAAATTATACCATATAAACATAAAGCGGATGTGAACTCTTTATATACCCCGATATATTGTGAACTGTGTACCATACTGCTATTAATACGTTATATCGTAAGCAGTATGATACAGTTCACAATATATCGGGGAGTTCATAATCTCGCTAGGTAGATTATAAACTAACGGTTTTCACAAAAATACGGTAACATATACATATTATAAATTTATAATCTTGGGTTTAACCACCAAATATAAAGTTTTGTAAATTTGTTATTTCCTGTTTCTAAAATATTATTTAATTGAAATGTCCCAACCAAATGGTATAGTTGCTGTGGTACTCTTATCATTAGTGATGGTATGGTTGATGGTGGTCGACTACAAAAACACATCAGAAGGTTTCTGGAGGCTGGATTTCATCTTTACTGTGGCCATCCCAGGCGAGTATTACAAACAAAGTACCCTATCGCCGTGGTGTTTCCTCAACGGAGTTTTCTATCACCAAGAACTCAAACTTCAAGCTTCTAACTCCTAAAGAACGCTGATATACTAAGTAAAATATTAGAGCCATAAAACTATATTTATTTTGTAAAATAAAAACATTGGTACATGGTAACAAATAAGTAGTAAAGTAACGCAATAATCCCCACACGGCCAGAACAAGGCTAGACTATATTTAATGATGTGTTATACAACGTTTCAGTAACTAGTCTTGTAATGAATAAGCACCAGTTCTTAGTATCTTCGTGCTGATATCCTTGGGTATTTATCTACCCATTATGTCACTTTTATATTGAGTGCTACAAATAAATAAACGCGTTGTTCCTTGTGACATTGTATTTTATATGCTGTAACTTTGTACTGAAATAGTCAATGTCAGAGACCTTCAGGCGACATAACGGAAAACCCCGAATATGGTTACCCGCGACCTTGTGTCGGCGAGGTCGAACCCGGGCAGGGCCTCGAATTACGCGGAAACAGGACATTTTCATTTATCAAAGTGGATAGGTATTCTATTGTTTCGATTGTTATTATTAATCGTCACTTATTTGAGTCAAGAGCAACTGCATAAGTAGTGAGATTTCAATAGTACTTACATATTATGTAAATATATAGTATTGTATTCAAGTTAAGGTGTATTTTGAGTCAAATATAATTATACTAGGGCTATTTTTCCTCAGTTAAAGATTCGAGGAATAATTTTGAATTTTTGCCGGTTTTCTATACTATCTGTTCCGTCAAAAATCAATTTTATTCCTCAGACAAAAGATATCGGACGATGGAAAAATCGGCTCTATAAGATTTTATTAACATATGATAACTAATTAGCAATATAAATTACTAGCTGGCCCCCGCGGTTTCACCCGCGTTCCCGGGATAAAAAGTAGCCTGTTTGCTTCTCCATACCATAGGCTATCTGCATGCAGAATTTCATGATGATCCGTTGAGTAGTTGAGGCGTGAAGGCGTAACAAACAAACAAACAAACTCACATAGGATAGGATAGTTAGGATGTATATGTAGGTATTTAGTATTTTAATTCCGTGGTCCTTATGTTAAATTTTGCACAAGTGTTGGGTGTTGGCGGTGGTGGCATGAGGAGGTTAGTAAGGGGTGAGCGTGGCGCGTGGGTGGATGGGCGGTTGGAGGCGATGTTCACAGGGTGGTTGTGAGGCGGCGCGGGGGGAGGCTGCGGGTGTCGCGGGGCGCGGCGGTCGGCTCCAAGGTCGCAGAGTCACAGCCGGGCAAGGTCGCCGTGCCCGCGCGTGCCCGTCCGCCCCCGCACCAAACCCCCTCACACCCGAGAACACCCTAGATTTGCGTGGGACGTGACCTTTACCCACGCTCCGGAGAAATAATTGTATAAATACTTAATGCTTTTTTCAGGCTTATACGTAATACATACAAGATAATGGAAAAGCATTTTTTAACCTTACTAGTCAATCAACGGCTACAGTCACAGTATTGCACATTATATTTACTAAATAATAGAATGAATATAGTTTTGAGAAGTTTAGTTAATCCTAATCTTCGAACTGTTACAATGGTGCGTCCACGCTACGCGAACCGAGCACGAGCCGAGCACACGCGGATTCGCGTAGCATGAAAGCACCATAACAAATCTAGGTTACTCTAAGCTTTATAATTATAATCTACTGTGATTAAATCATTTCTTAGATGAACAAGATCGGTTAATATTGGACCATAAACAAAATTTTCCGGGAGTGATAGCTAGCACCTCCCTGTCCCCCACCTGACGTCACCACCTCCTGACCTTCGGAACAAATACACGCGTAGCGCTCCGAAGCTCCGAGCATGCTTCACGCATACAGCTACACCATGATCTATATATCAGATACAGAACCTCAAATGATGAATATCACGTTATGTAATATATTATAAGACCTTGATTAAACATGAAGCCTAAAATAACACTTAACAATAACAAAACCCGGTACCTGCTTGGCATAAAAAACAATATATATCCTCATACGACAACTGGGCTTTTTGCATAACTAATTATTATTTAACTTTTCTCCTTCCTAAGCCTAAGCTTTTCTCCTTCTCCATACTATAGGCTATTTGCATGCCCATCACGGTATATTTAGCGGTTTAGTTATGAAAAGGTAACAAACAGACAGACAGTTACATTCGCATTTATAATATTAGTACGGATTATCTGTTGATTTAGTTAGGTGATCAAATATAATCAAAAATAATAATCGAAAATATGTATTAGTAAAAATCAAATTACATCAAACAGCGTATACATATTTTAGAATATCTATGTCGTACGATTTTACTCACGTGTCCCGGGATTCCGTCTCCAATTCAATTTGGATTATGTTTAAAAAATAAGCTAATTATTAAGTGAGATTAACTAAATAGGTTATATTATTGGTACATATAAATCGTTTGCCAACTTTTCGTCCTCGAGCAGGCCATACAGACAAACATGTTACACGCGCCAATGATAAGTGGAACTTTTCCCAAGGTTTTTCCGTAATATATAAAGTTCCCATTGTATTTTAATAAGGAATAGAATATTTAAATAATTGATTAGTTTTGATGTCGGAAAACATACGTCATATTTGGGATAATTTATATAATTTTCGTTAAAGTAACTATTAGATCGAACTAGAACTATATGTAGGTACATTAGTACTATTGTTTCTTATGTGCTAATATGGCCGAATTCATGGAAATGATGAGGATGATACTCATATCATCTTTCGCATAATCCATCCTTCTGTTTTTCAAGCTTCCTCTTTCCGTATATCTACTTTGATATTATATTCATATCTTTCCATTTTGAAATGGACTAATTTTTAGTCTATTTATCACTAGAAGGTGCTAGTCTCGTAGTACGCTTACAAATCGGCAAGCGCTGATGGCTCTCAATCGGGCAAAGTTAGTAGGTAACTTCACCATCGGGCAAAGTTAGTAGATAACTTCACCTTCGGGCAAAGTTGGTAAATAACTTCACCTTCGGGCAAAGTTAGTAGATAATTTCAGCTTCGAATTGGGCACGAACCACGGCTCAGGCGATGTGAGGGGTTAGAGCGGATTTTCCTTTCATCCTTCCTTATAAAATGTCCATAACACAACAAACGGTTTCCTATCAACTTTTAGGTCACTCTCTTTACATTAATAGAGTCATTATCACAATCTTATACATTTTCCTCTTTAGGACATCAGTGGATTAGACGTTGTTCCTGTATCACCATTTCTGTCAACATGAGCTCATGTTCTACTTTATTTCACGGACAATATAACGGCTAGCGAGCCGAGATACTAGAAATCGGAGCAGATTGGTTAGTGATACTCAATCAAGTGAAATAGACGCGAAAGTGAACAGACCGCGGAAATCGCAAAGCATTGTGTTCAGTTTTAGTTCTGCTGATTTTCAAGTCTGCACTTCAGATTTTGCTGCCATTTCACCAGACTGCTCTGGACGTCGAATCCATTCTCACCTACGAGATGCTAGGTACGAGTACTGTGATAATTACAGTAAATAATGACATTTCGCTGACTATAAATTATGTTATGACAACATTTACTGTAAACCTAGTATTATTATTTGTTTGGGAAAGTAATGAAAGGCTTCGTCTCTCCGCAATTGTATTGTATTTTATATAATTATGTGGTTTTATAGCATGTTATCATGTTGATTTGTACAGTCGTAGGAGAAAAGTAAAAAGGACACAATGACATAAAAAAAGGAACATAAAATATTTAAATTTTATAACGATAAAGAAAATATGAAAGAGATTTCGTACATTATTTTAAAAAAATACGCCCCACCCACCCTTTGGTAAGCGGTGACCGTAGACTATAGACACAATCCCACGGGTATCACACGCGCGTTGCCGATCATACAGAAATCTTCACACCCAAACGGGGTTGGAAGAGGGTTTTAGAGGAGTCAGCTACACAGCGTCACTGCCAGCACAACTTATCCTCATGCAGCTTCGGTGACTTTAATTATACTATTCTAAAAATCATCTCATGTTTATTCGACCATTATTTATTTATAATATTTTAGTTTTAAATTACTTCGCTTCAGTAGTGTGGTAGGGGGGGACCATAAATATTCAAGCATATTCTGACTAAAATTAATCAATCAGTCAGTCCTCTTTCATCCTAAAAGTAAAGATAAAAGGCAAGTAATTCCTTTTATCTTTAATGTGGAAATCTAGGCCGTGAGAAGGCAAAGGATCAAGGGCGAATAATAATTGAAGCCAAATAAAACGAAGCGACCCAGATCTCAATATTTATTACATTCCAAAAGTTTATAGCTAAGTAAAAATGTAAGTGATTTTAGATTAGGTATGAAAATATATTATAATCTATTTATTTGTAATTTTTTACTACCATCTTGTGTCTTCAATATCCAATGTATTCCACGAATGTGATGTGAATTGTCTTATAAGTACAATATATACGAGAAAATAAATCTTAATACCCCTTTTTAAGCATTTTGGACACGCGCACGGTGGAGTGTTGAAATTTTTGTTGTTGCTGATAGTTAAAGTTTACTAATATAAAAAAAGAGTGCAAAAGTGGAAAGCTAGTTTTTTTTTTTTTATCTTAATTTTATTATTATGAATCATGGTCGAGTTGCAATGTATGTATATAACTGTATTTGTTCGGGTGGAATCTTGCATGTCACATTTCACCCACTTCCAGTGGTCGGATTGAATTAGTATTTGGTATACATTAGTATATTGGAAGACAATCCAAGTACAGTCACCAAAAAAAAGCTTGCATTAAATATGAAATTTAGAACAAAAACTTATGTGGATCAATGCGAGAATAATTACGTGCAAATATTTAAATGGGTTTTTAGAAATTTTATACAATAAATAAAATAATTTAGCTATATATTTATTTTTCAAAGGAATAATGTTTCTCTGTTTACATATAATTGTATCGTTATAACGATACAAATTGAGCAAGCTAAAAATTTTTACTAAAATAATATGTCCGTAATAGTTAACTTTATTTTTGGGAAAGGTATTTCAGTAGTTAAATATGTTAACAGTGAAATTAATAAGCCAAATGTAAAAAAGGTAAACCGCTTACTACCGAATACCTACGTGAACCGTGGAATTTTTCTCAAGCGCTACGAAAGCTCGTAGACGATGTCATCGGGTCGTCGTAGATCAATAAATGACTATCGTTGCTACGAGCCCATGATCGTAGTCGATATCGTAGCACGCTTTTTTAAAAATAATAATTGGATTGGTAAGTTAGTCGATAACTCGGTACTACCAGTTGCCTTCTAGGTAATCAATAAAAATCCCCCTGGTATTCTGTTATAATGTGGTTCTGGTATAATGTGAGGTTTAGAGCTTATTTTACTGACAATATAAGCCATCCTTATAACCTACATATTGTTAAATAACTTGCTTGTTGATTTGCTTTCAGAAGTTACCATTGTGGTATACCAAATTATTAAGACGATTTAAGTCCTATTGGAATATTTTTTGAAAACTATTTGTGGCTCCGGGATGTGCCTGTTATCCCGAGGGATTTAATATTTGCTCGGTATAAAAATTATGTTTATTTTTCAATGCTATCTTTCTTACGTTTCATCATAGAATTCATTCGACGGTCCACAGCTTTTGCATGAAGGTTAGTATTCAATTTTATTTCCCTAAAAATATAACATATTATTATTTATGATTGCCTACTTAGTATTTTATAAGCAACAGGGTCGATTGGAGTCAAAAAGAAATCGCAGAACAATCCTTCTTCTCAGAGGCTCAAATACCACAAAGGCCAAAGTTACTCCAAAAACATGGATGGCATTATTGGTACATTCGCCAACTCAAAAGGTTATATATGGTGGTTGCCCTTACTGATTCATCCCACTTTTCCATCCTATATTTATCAATAAATCGAGAATAGAATGCAAAAATATGTTCGTTATTTTGCCTTAAGGTACACATATTAAAAATAATAAATAAGCATTTAATTTATCTGTAGATTGCGAAGTACATCTACAGAATGGTTGTGCCAATTACTAACTTTGGTCTTGGAAATATGAATTGTAAATTTGGGAGACAAGAATTTTAAATTAAATCTATTCATAAAGCTTTCCTGATTGTTCCAAGGTTGCGTAGCTAACACGGTGTCCTGGGAGGGTCGCGGGCGGCGGTGGAGGCACCCGCGCCGGGTGGTAAGGTCGCCACAAGGACGCCGCGGGGTCGCGCCACCGACCAGCCATTGTCTGCAAACATAATTTTCGAATAAAACTGCCTACGCGACCCAAATGCTAGGCCATTACGTAATATTTAGACATTGTTATACTTGTCGATGGACATTATACAATTTTAGTCATGCATAGTAAAAATGTAGAATTTTAATTACAACAAATTATATATTTTTTTAATTCCGGACCTTAATAATAAAAAAATGATTTCTTATACTCTGATGTCTGTCACAGAGGTTTTACTCGAAGACCAAACAACAATAACGACATTTGGAAGTGATATATTTTAACTATTGTACGCGCAATAACGAATTTTAGATAGGGATCCCATAAAATTTACATATCGTGTTGTATGTATGTTGACCTTAAAGTATGGAAACGGATCTCTAAAATAATTTTATCATAATTTTATTTTCGGCCGTCATATAGCTAAAAATATGCAAAAAATTACCGTTCCGTAATAATCTCGCTTTTGACTGGTTTGAGTTACGTGTGCTCCAAAGCTAAAATCTGGAAAAAATATTTGCAGATTTGAATGGCAAGTAAGTTTGCCTGGTATTTTTTACTTATATCCAGCTAACGAACGACCAGCCGCGCAGCTTCGCAAAGCTCCGATATTTTTTTTTTTCATCTTGTGATTTCTCCTTCGATAAATCACATTGTAAAGGAAAATTTGTTGCTTATTGTAACGACCATTTTTATTTGGATGAGGATTAATACCATGTTGACCAAAATTGTTTTTTTTCATAAGACTGTCAACAATGTAGGTTCTATGGTATAATGATGATATTATATAGGCAAGAGACTACGAAAAATAAAAATCGATAAATTGAGTGCTCCTAGAAAGCTATTTCTTCTAATAATAGTAGATTATTCTCCAAGGGTTGAAAGGCACCAACATAGAGTTACAATATTATAGAGTGATAGCGTTAACACCGTTACCTTGCGCGAAGTATGAGCAGTTTCCATATAGATGCATTCACAGATATATCGTACACTAGTTGATTTACAGTCAGACAAAATATCGATATGGATTCCTTGTCATTTGTTCTTGGTAAAAGTATCGATTAAAAACGAGAAATTGGCATTTATTATACGTATTTTATTCGTTCAAACTATGTACGCGCCATTTAGACCGGACCCGTACTCACATTCGCCTATACTATTCTAACTCTATGGGCACAAATCCCACGTGAGATGTTTTAACTCTCGAAGCATTTGTAGCGTACACCCGAGTTAGGCTCTATTCACACGTACCACAACAACACTACAACCGCAAACACATCACAACCACACCTCGTGGGCGGGCGCAATTTTTTATGAAAATGTATAGTAGAATTTACTAACTTTACCATCCAAACCTACGTTAAGATGAACCTTTGTGTAGACAAATAAATAAAATACAATAGGTTATTTTATATGGAACGCGTCCCCAGAATGTAGCACTATAAGTTATGGTGGAGCTTGTTGGCCACATCGAGGGCATCATTTCAGAATTCTAATTGAAAATAAAAACTTTAATAAAAATGTAGTAAACATTACCTACAAAAATGATTGATTCGATATTTAATCAGTAAGTATCTAGTCTAGCGGACTTTGTTAACAGTTGACTAGGCATATAGGCTTGTCGGACGTGACGACCTTGTAAGGGCATATTAGCGAGGATGTAGGTCAGTGAGACTCTCCGCCCTTGACCTAGGGCGGCGACGTGCCCTTCACGGCGCCCGCTACCCGTCTCCGTCAAATACCGCTAGACAAGGGCATACTAGCATTAACTACGAACTTTATTTTAAGGAAAGCGAATTAGGTTCTTTACAAACAGAATTTTTTATAATGCGATCTTATCATTTTTCTTCCGAATACGTTACCTATTCGACTGGAGACGCTATAAAATCATATTAATATTATAACAACTGTGAATGTGAGTAATGGTGCGGAAGTTTGTTAATCAATCACGCCGTATTAGTGGCTGAACGTATATAGATTAAACTTGGCACATAAGTAGATTATATCCTGGAATAAAATAAAGAATACTTTTTGTCCCGGAAAAACTGGTATTCTATTTCTTTTATATTGATTACTCCATGTTTACTACTGCGCGATAATTTGAGACCCGAGAGAGAATGCGAATCCCTTGCCTGCTTCCGACGTACTTCCCTGATGGCGCATGTTTTGTACTTATAGTATGTATGTAGCTTTAATCCCGCTACATAACGTAACGTCACCGCGCCAGGTGTCAACTTAGAGCGCAAGGGTAGTACATGATTAATAAATAGTAATAAATTACTTTATATGTGACTACGATGACAGTTGGAAATTCATCGTATTTGGGATAGGACTTTTTGGGTACGAAACAATAAAAATCATGAAGGAATTAAACACACGAACGATTTATGTAGGTATGTTCTGAAATAGCGACATGACTTTATCATGACCTTGCGCAAAAATATATCTATCGACATCAATGTTGCTCAGCGGGCTAAGGAAAACAGTATCTACGCGAATATTCTGGGAAGTACTGATAGAGGCGAATAACGGGTTGGCTGCTTGCTATAGTTCAGTTCAAATATTGCGACGCACACACAAACACGTCTATCTACTCCACGTAACGTGGTTGTGTGAGTGTGTGTGACATTGAACTTCACACTTCACGCGGCAGCGCACGAGTTGCGTAACATATATACTCCACGCCACGCCACGCCACACCAACGCGCGGTGGCGCGACATGGCGCGGCAACCAGGGCGGGCGGCCCGCGGGTTCGGCTCCACCACCGCGTGAGCAATCCTAGCCGCTTTATCTCTTTAAGATAAAATTAAAAATGTACACAATGTAGTCTACCACGAGTGTCCTATTCATATACAAGCAAGTTAAAATAATACACGATGCCTACACGATCCATTACAAATTAATTCAATTGGCCCTAGTAACTAGGCATATTCGATGATGTTGCCTTCTTACTGGGGCTCTTAGGTATAAAGATGATATCCTGACCACGTGATAATGTTATTCCGTTATATCCATAAAGTATTATTACTAAAATTTCTTTATCGCCATTATCACTTCATATTGGTCAAGATAATATGTTTATAGTCCAGTTAATGTCAATGTAAATAATACTTTTAAAATAAACGATACAAGATAAACGACTCTCAAAAACCAATGATAGTATAAGCCTGTGAAAGTTATATTTAATATATAATTATTCATGTCACAAACCATTAGAAAACATTAAATGGAGTATAAAAGACCCCTTTAGTGAATATCTCCCAGCGATCAATTATACGTGCTTCGTGATGACTGTATATTATTATGTAGGAGTATCACGTGCAGTGATTTTGACAATGACATTGACATTGGCCTTAGCCAGGGCTCTGGGGCGGGGCGAGAGACCGCCTCGTCCAACTCGCGACAGTTTATTTATCATGTTGCTGACCGCATTACATATGTATTTTGCTTCGTGCATACCATATACTTTATCTACGTTTTATTGCTTCATGATCGTGAGGCGCTACCGATTTCACTTTTTCGTGAGAAACTTCTTCGTTGATGCTATTTTTACTTGTGCGAATGAACTAACCTCATTCTTAATATCATTCAAGCTTTTTACTTTCACAATTTTCAGTCAGTAGTGAGTGTGTTGAATATCTATATTATTGTTTTTGCACCCGTTGTTTTTGTACCGATGCGTTCCAGCAGTTACCTATACTTAATAGCCAATTCTCTTCTAAGCTTTGTGAGCTGTTGTGTATTACCTTCGGTAATTTCATGCCTTACAACAGATTGTCGCCAAAGCGGCCATAGCCTATGACTAGCCTATATATTTATAAATTTATGTAACTACATGTAGGTACGCTGCTGACGAGTGTCATGTTATAAAATCTTCTAACATC